>BPTQ01000007.1:44999696-45584186 GCA_019973895.1 Chrysanthemum seticuspe
CTAACATTTAGTCACACAAAGCATGTTTGTTTTGGGTATTTAGTCACATACAATTAACCATAAAGTGGCTAAACGTGTTAATAAGTGTGACCATATGGTGTTTCAAGTGAGGAAACGTGTATTTTGAGTGACTATTCATCATCCAATGGCCACATATTAAGTTACGTGACCATATGTACTGGATTTTGGCTACACTTGAATAATCTGTGTGACAAAACGTTTAGTGTGACCATATATGGCATTTGGTCACGGTGTTAGTAGCAAATGTGACTTTATAGATTAGCTTTCGGCAAGCTAACACAAACTAAAATTTAAACACACATATTAACTTACGTGAACATATGTACTGGATTTTGGCTACACTTAACGAATGTGTGACAAAACATTTAGTGTGACCATATATGGCTTTTGGTCACAGTGTTCAAGTGTGTGACATATATTTGTCACTGTTTATATGTATATCGTGACTAATGCTTCAACCTTACTTTTCATTTGTCACTTGTTCCAATTTCAGATGTAGCTAAAGAGTTGGCAAAACATATCAGTCACCCTTACATAATGTGTGACAAAACTTGACTCTATGATTTAGACACACAAAAAATTACTTCATGTGACTAACGCATCAAGGTTACTTGTATTTGTCACGCGTTCCAAATTCATATGTGGCTAAATGATCTGAAACAAAATCACCAGATACCTTTAGCCACACAACGTTCAATTGTGTGGCGATACAGTTCTAATGGTCACACAATTAAAATTTTCATGTGTGACTAATTAGTACATGTTGTCAATTTTCGTACCTTCAGCCACACAAATATGCGAATGTGTGGCTGTTCCATTTCGACCATGCGTGACCAAATCCCGTTTTTGTACTAGTGAATATATATCTAAAATGAAATATATACTATATAAAAAAAATGAAAGAGTGGTGGTGTTAAATTTTAGAACCTGAATGGGTTGATGGTCTAACCCGATGCCTTATAAAAAAAAATCATGTATTTAGCCCACTTAGAAATACTAGCGCCTCTTTTATGTGTATTAAATTGATTTCTTTGGGAGATAAAATATGCGCCGTATATTTTTTTCTTTATATCTCTTATTTGAGATAAAAAGAGAAAACGTCTCTCTCCTTTTTCTGGGTTTGAGATCTGCTTCTTCTCCAAAAACTTTAATGGTCACCGCCTGTGATAAGGTTGAGTGGCCTGCTTATCTTCTCCGGTACTTGGTGATCTTTGTGAACACCGGATCCCTTCAATCGAATTTTTTTAGGGTTTCGTTTGATTTGGGGGTTTTTAATCCGTGAGTGATATGAAAGATTGAAGACTTAATTAAGTCAATTGATGGCTTAATTAACGCGCTAGGGCTTGATTCTTGTTCGGAACAGGTGTGTTTATTCTTATTTGAATCTTTGATATTTGCCCTAATTGATGACTTCGTTTAGTTTGTTTGAATCAATATGTATAAACGAGTTTTAATTCGTTTCTGATCCTTTGTGAGAAAAAAAGTTTCGATGGAAAAAGTGCAAATAAGTTTGTTGCCGGGTTTGGAGTAATCACTTGTGTGATTGTTCCCCTTGATGTGACAAACGTTTAGAACACAAAGATGATATCTTGATTTGTGTTCAAATTGTTTTGCAGAAAAAAAGTTTTATCGAGACTGTTTCTTGTTCTTATTGATTCTGAAACTAAAAAGAAAAATGGTATATGATGATTTTGGCTCTGATACCAATTGTTGGCCCGTTTTTCTGGATCTTTAATCAAAATACTTTCTTTTATTTATCAGTCATGAATATGTTTGTTACAAATTCTATCTATTTATACACTTTGAAACGGTACATAGAAGCATTGTGTCGGTTCAAGGATAGAGCAGTTATTTTATAACTGCTGTGTAACCGTTTTCTATAACTGCTTCTTTTGACTTTTCGTATGGTTGACTTTCGTTGACCGGGTCATTGTGGGTGTTGACTTGGGTCGCTGGGTTGGGTCGATTGGGATTAACCCAATACTTCGCATAATTTTTGAACCGGCATCTGCTCATTTAAATATGTATACACGAAAACTACACAGTTATCGGGTATTTCATTTTCAGTCCAATTTTTAAAAAAGTATCGGGTTCAGTCCAAAATAAAACACCCGATGCGGGTTTAGTCCAATTTTTCATTGACCGTTAGTTTGACTGTTGTCATTTGACACCCACTTCGACTGCCATACTTCACAGTTGCTTACTGCTTAGTCTTGTGACCAGATGATTTAGTCAAACACCATCCCCATAAACAAAATGAAGCTTATGAACCACATAAGATCCACACTATTCAAACACCATATTTCTTGAATGGTTATACTAAATCATCATCACCAGTAAAAAGATATTATAAACCATTCAAAACCCACAAATCAATTTCTGTGAGAAGGAAAGGGATCGAGTAAGAACGAGTTTTTGCCGTGAGGTATAAGAAAAAGAAAAAGAAAGAATGAATAAAGGGTTTTCTAGTCGTTTTCTCCAAAAGGTGAAGAACGGTGGGATCATCCTTGTCCCATGCATCCTAAAGATGCCAACCGGACCAGGCCCCACGCAATGAGCATATGTCCCAGTGACTATACTTATCAGGAGGTGGGCTTTGAACCCTGGCCATTTTATCCAATAGGCTCCTCTTTGACAAGTCAATATGAGCATTTGCGGTGGGGGATGGTACCATTGAGAACTTTAGGACCAAGGTGGGACTCGAACCCGGTTCTGTTGACTCCACGAGAGCTCCACCCATTGGACTAAAGCTCCAATGGTGATTTTCTAATCGTTTTCATTACCATGGTGAGGGTATTATAGTCACTTAACATTTTTTAACTGGTCAAACTAGTAGTTAATGGAAAATGGATCAAACCCGAAATGGGTGTTTTATTTTTAGACAGGATCCGATACTTTTTTTTAAGATTGGACTGAAAATGAAATACTTTGCTCCGTTTTGTTAAACGAGGGTCCTTCCTCTGTTGTGCTAAGGATGGTAACAATTAAATACCCATGATGTGGAATTTGCTTTAGCCCCGGTACTACGGCATGTTAATTATTATTGACAATGACTGCATCTTGCACCATATTACCTTTGATCAACCATCAATCAACTTTGACTTTCCACTGTGAGAAAAATGCTTAAAATTGCCAACATTGTAGTTTTTTATTAGCTATAAAGAAAGAAAGAACAAGTAACATAAAGATAAAACTTGACTGATGTGAATTTTCGATGCCAAGAGTGGACTTTGATTGAGTGTGTATAAGCATATTTTGTCTTGCTTATGGCCGGGTTGTGAACGGGTCGAGTTGGAAGCAAACGTGATCAGATGTGGATCTGTGTTTATATATTTTCTAATCTGCATATACCAAATAATAGATCCTTTAATTGTACATAAATCTAGATCAAATTAAAAATATTATCATAACAACTAAAATAATTATTCAAAATAAAAATAAAAAAAGTCTTCTCGAATACAAGCTTACAACTTTACTAGAACAGTACTTCATAGTTACAACATGACCACACTTTTGATCACCTGGAAAACATTTTATGCATAACATCATAAACCATATACCTGAGGACGACATTCAAGAAACGGAAATATGCAATCCTCCATGACCTGCTCACTATCAGAGGAGCCAGAATGACCCAAAAACCAACAATGAATCCAGACAGTACACTAATAATCAAGCCCCAATTCTCTCCATCTGATCCATCATCTTCCTCACTATCTGTATCAGGTGCTTCAACTCTTGGACAACGCTCGGTGAGGGGATCTCCACAAAGTTTGTTGCCGACAAAGCACGACTCATTTAAGCTCTGAAGTTGAGTACTTGATGGGATTTTTCCAATCAAATTGTTGTAAGACACGTTGAAGCTATTCAGCGAGTGCAAGCTTGACAAGCTCATAGGAAGTTCCCCTGAAAGCTTGTTAAGGGACAAATCAAAAGATTCAAGTTCTTTCAAGTCTCCAATCTTCTCCGGGATCCTTCCAATCAAATGATTCCTCGATAAATTCAACGATTTTAACTTGATGAGGGTTGTTAGCTCACTTGGAATGTGGCCAACAAGTTTGTTATTTGAAAGGTCTAAAAACCTCATGAGTTTAAGAATACTGTTGTACATGTACTCGTGTCCCTTCATCACCAATGGAACGCTAAAGAAAACTGTTTTGCTAATTGCATAGATAATAAAATTATCATCTGAAATAGTTTCTTTCCCAGAAAGGACGCTAAAGTTGTTGAAGCATTTTGGAATATCGCCCATGAGCTTGTTATTCGAAAGATCCAATATTTGAATACGTGTAAGATAACAAACCTCGTGTGGAATCTTTCCAACAAACTTGTTGGATCTAAGGTTGAGAAGTCTCAAAGAAGAAAGTTTTGTCCCAACCCAAGATGGAAGGCTTCCAGCAAGTTCATTTCCACTAAGATCAAGGATCTCTAAGTGGGTCAGGTTCATTAGAGAAGCAGGTAATTTCCCTTCTAGCTTGTTCCCACGCATGATCAGTGATTCTATTTTACGCATACGACCCAATGTTCTTGGAATCCCACCGGAAAAGTTATTATTTTCCAAGTTTAAGTAAGCCAAACTCTGCCACTTTTCCCAGCACTCAGGAATGACACCCGACAAACGGTTTTTTCCTAAATTAAGCATATTTTTTGCTTTCACACCATCCGAACACAATAAATGATGTACCGATCCAACAAATAAATTATCTGATAGATCCAAAACATTTCGAATTGAACCCTTTAAGATATCAGGTAATTTCCCCCCAAACCTGTTAGAGCTTAAGTCGAGTGAGCTAAGTACAAAAAAATGTAAGATTTGGCACGACTTTCTCGTCCCAAAATTGCACACAATGTCGACCCAAAGAAAAAAAGTCGTGCCTTTTTGGTAGACCCTATTGTGTTGACCAAAAAAAATTTGGGACGACATTTTCTTTAGACTTTGGGACGACAGATGTTGTGGGGCCCAAATAAAATTAAATCTGAAAATCAGATTTGGGACGACAATGTCGTACTTTTTTTTTTTTTTTTTTTTTTTTTTTAAATCTTTTTAAATTAACCTAAAAAAGTAATTAAATTGCAAAAAGGCACGACATTGTCGTGCCAAATTGTATACACACGTGGAAAAACAGGTGGCCACTTTGTGCAGAATGGCACGACATGCTTTGTATATTGTCGTCCCTAATTGTCCTGGATGGCCAAAAAAAAATGCAGGAAACTGCATATTTTCCAGATTTTTTCCGGATTTTTTTCCGGAAAAAATCTACCAAAACAAATGCAACCTTTAATCAATCACAA
Organism: Chrysanthemum seticuspe; assembly: GCA_019973895.1. NCBI lineage: Eukaryota > Viridiplantae > Streptophyta > Magnoliopsida > Asterales > Asteraceae > Chrysanthemum > Chrysanthemum seticuspe. The sequence continues at coordinate 45,005,010 of BPTQ01000007.1, forward strand.
TCCACAATAACAAATCGACAATATGATACAATACCAAATTACTAAACGGATCGAATAACATTCCACAATTCTACGATACCATTTAACAAATACGATACAAAGTAAACTACTCTTAAACTAACAAGTCTCAAACTAACATGTCTCAAACCAACAAGGCGCAAATTTCCTAAATAACATGTCTCAAATTTCCTAAATAACATTCGACAAATACAATACTATTCCATAATATTAATAAGTCTAAAATACACAAACTAACTTCCCGCCTACTCCTCAAAGAACTCGCCGCTCGAATCGCCGCCCGACTCGTCACCCGACTCGTTGCCCGCCTCATTATTATCCCCACTATCATCATCATTATTATTCAAGTTATTATTATCAATATGATCATTTTGGCTCAAATGGGGATTATTTTGTAAGTTGTACCGGTTAAGGTCTGGTGGCGGCATAGCATAGTTCGAACTAGTACCTGGGCACGTGATAGAGTTTGGAAAGGTGGGGCGATAACAACCGGCAAATGCATTATTGGGGTTGAAAGTGGAAGCTTGGAAACCATAAGGGTCGGGAGGGGGAAAAGGGGTAGGAATGGGTACCGAGGGAAAGGGAGGTGAAAATGGATTACCTTGTGATGAGTTGTAGTGGGACAAAAAATTCTGAAGGTAAGATCCGTATGTCCCAACTGCGGCTTGGGCCGCGACAGCGGCTTCCTTAGCCGCGGCAGACTCTTGCCTAGCCGCGGCAGCTTCTGCCTCAGCCTGACGAGCCCGTTCTTGAGCAGCCTTGGTTTCCCTCATCGCCTCTGCCATATGCTCCCTAGTAACGTAATCTTCAGTAGCATGCCCACGTGTGAACCTGCGAGCGGTTGAGCCACCACCAGGTAACCTCCTGCCCCTGCCTGCCCAGTTCTGGCGGTTATCACTCGGAACTACACGCTGCAATATTTCCAAGCTGCTCATGTACGGGATGAGACCGGCTCTGACTTGCTCTTGAAGGGCCCTCATCTCATTCTGTGTAATTTCAAAAAAAAAAAAAAAAAAAAAAAAAAAAAAAAAAAAAAAAAAAAAGTTAGGAAAAAAATAATAAATGAGAAGTAACTTAATATAATGACGCATGTTAAGAGATAAAATACTTACGTAAGCCGTCTCGTTCTCTCTCGTCTCAAATGTGCCATCTTTTTTTGAATGGCCTCTCCTCCAGGTTTCAAGCAGGTCTTCATTTTGATTGTTATTGTTGACCCTCTATACATACAATATAAAATAAATTGATAACGAGGTAAATATAAACAATATAAAAACCTTTAAAAATCACAAAAATTATAACGAGTCTTACATGAATGTTGCGTCCTTGAACGAACGACTGTCGACCTTGGTAAGTTATAATCTTGTTTTTTGATCGATTTTCTGCATTTGTGGTCGATCTTGCCATCCGTTTCGGGTCTAACCACCAGTCAACCAACATCTCCCATTCCTCTTGGGTTCTGTTCCCCCAGGATTTCTTGGGTGGCGGATGTGCCTTTGCCGCCGCGGGTGTCTCGTGGATATCAAAGTATTTAGACTTGAGCCTGTGTTTGTATTTTCGGTATAGCGTCCTCTGCTGTAACCATAGCCCAAGTCCTATCCTTTCCCCCACCGTATAAACATTCTGTCCAACCGTGAATCTGGTCTCATTATTCAACCAAGGCGCCAGGTTGAAATAGGTCTGCAAAAAAGTATACGCATTTAAACAAACACACAATTTAAATATAACAAGCATATCTAAACGGTTAATAACAATCACAATAGAAATAAAATAAACAATAAATATAACCTGTAGGGTCGGCATTATATGCGCCTTATAAGAATCAGGAATTTCTTCCCAATCGGCATCAAGGGGAAGTGGCCTCACTTGTTCCCCCATAAGACTACTTAACTGCATTGCATAAGTGCCTACCGGTGTGAAGGTGCCTTGATCATCGGTATCAAAGCCTATAGGCAAAGGCTGTCCGTTATTCTCCCTAAAAGCCTTCCTTAAGGCCCGATTTGCCGTCTCACCGGTGATCATTGAACCTACAAATATAAGTTATTAAGTTGTGAAAATACATGTAAAAAAAAAATTAGTTTTATCAATAAAAATTATATAATAATAAAAAATAAAATAATAAAATAAAAAATCACAATTTGTTACCTGCGCAATAGCCCGGCAAAGTAAATGAGGGCCGTCTTGGTGGATCACCGCCAGCATCCCCGCCGTGTGATCTAGGCTGTACACACGCCATCTGTAAAAGTACAAGTAAAAGAACACATAATTTCGTGGACCAATTAACACTAATATACACATTCATATAAACATATAGTAACAATTTCATTCAAATTACAATTTAAAAACAATGATTGTCATAATCAAATTACAATTCAAAAACAATTAATTGTCATAATCAGAATCATCACTAGATAAAACTTCTTCAACAACAATAGTGGGGTTCACTTCATCATCATCAGACACGTCAACATCATCATCATCAAGGACATGGGCAACGACGTTATCTTCATTAGTAACAAAATCAGCATCTTCTTCAGCAACAACATCTGGTGGGGCGTCCACTTCTGCTGATTCATCATTTACACTCAAATTCGCATACTCAAAACCAGTTAAACCAACAGACAATGCAACATCAGATGAACTGTTGCCATGTATAACATCCTGATAAGAATCTACCACATCCCCATGCCAGATCTTCCGATGATGAACATCTTCGACAACCTTCCAATGAGGTGGTCGTCTAGCAGGGTCTTCAAGGTAGAAGACTTGTGTTGCTTGTGTCGCAAGAATGTATTGTTGATTTCTAAAAGCATCCCGTTCAGTCAAAATATGATGTATGCCATGATCAATGTAAGAACGTCTGGAGCGTGGCGTAGGGTTAGTAGGGTTACGGGTGTCGAACCATATACATCGGAACAACACAACCTTACGGTTGCCCATATAAGTGAGCTCTAGAATTTCTTCTAGTTGACCATAATACATAGCTCCATCAGGCCCGGGTGTTGAAACTCCACTGCTTTGAGTGGTATGAAGTTTATCGCGCTCATAAACCAAGAACTTCACACCGTTCACTATGCATGCGGGGTATGTACTTGCACTAGATGAAGGTCCACATGCCAAAGAGAGTAACTCGGGACTACAACTTGGGTCTTTTGCCACGCTCTTTTCACGAGTCTACGAAAGAGATACAAACAGATTTAGATGAGCAATAACTCTGGACTACAAGGTAATATATCTAATGTGTTTACCTTGTGATTGAACCAGGGAGGAAAACTTGTTTCCACGGTATCGTTAGGAAATTCACTGCAAAAAGGTAATGAATAAGTCATCGGAAACAAATAACTTAAGAAAAAAAAAGGGTTCTTCAAAATATAAAAAATAAGAAACGTACTCTTTGTACGCCAGGATGTCTGCTTCTATTTCAGGACTGTTGTTAAGTATAAACCATACAACTGCCTGCATAAAATCTGTATTCAACATGGTCGGGCGTTCTCTACCCACCGGTTTGCCTACGAACTGGAACACCTGGAATTTATTTGGTTGTTCTGGAAAACCGTCATCATTTCTGTCAAGACGATTAAATCTTGTCTCGACATCCTTAAGATAACGCGAACAGAAAGTTAATGCTTCTTCTGCAACATAACCCTCTGCTATAGAACCTTCAGGCTTGGCTTTATTTCGGACATAATTTTTTAGTTTTTTCATGTATCTTTCAAATGGATACATCCACCTGTAGTAAACAGGGCCACCTAGAATAGCCTCTTCAGGTAAATGTATAACCAAATGAATCATTATGTCAAAAAAAGCAGGAGGAAATATTTGCTCTAAACTAATCATAACCTCGATCATTTGCTTTTTAGCTTTCACCATGTCCTGCTGCATCAAACTTCGAGCACAAATCTGCTTAAAGAATAAGCAGAGCTCGATTAATGGGGTTGAAATGTCTTTAGGTAAGTATCGCTGAACTCCATAAGGAAGTAACCGCTGCATCATTATATGACAGTCATGAGATTTTAGGCCTGTTATGTTGTTATCATCAGCGGTCACTTTTTTCTTGAAGTTCGATCCAAACCCATCAGGTAGTCTAACTCCTTTGATGAATTTACAAAAAAGTTTTCTGTTTTCTGGTGTGAAAGAGTACGTTGGATGAGGCTTATCGAACTTCCTGTTTCCTTTATCAACGAGCCACAACTCCTTTCGAACTCCCAAAGTTTTCAAGTCTTGCCTTGCCTTTAGCGTGTCTTTGGATTTGTCGTTCATTAACAAGGTATTCAACACACTCTCAAGCACGTTCTTTTCGATGTGCATGACATCGAGATTGTGTTTTAGTAGAAGAATGGGCCAATACTCCAGTTCGTAGAAGATAGAACGCTTACTCCAATTCAATTCGATTTGTCGATTTGGATTAGGGTTATTTTTTAAAGTATTTGGATGCTTCCCTGAGACACGTTTAAAGACTTTACTAATTTGAATCATGATTTCCTCATGGGTAAAGCTTTTTGGAGGAGGTTTTTTTCAGGTTTACCATGGAATTCCTTATGTTTTTTCCTCAGTTGATGACTTACGCGTAAGAATCTTCTATACCCAACATAAGCGATTTTATGCTTCACAGGAAGCGATGGAGTGTCCTGATTACATGTGGGGCATGCATAGTAGCCTTGTCCAACCCACCCAGACAAACTACTTCGAGCTGGAAAGTCATTGATAGTCCATAAAACCGCCGCTTTCATTTTGAAATGAGTACCCGTAGCAGCGTCTAAAGTCCACTCTCCTATCCATAACTCTTTGAGTTCTTTGATCAAAGGCTGCAAGAAAACATCAATGTCCTTTGCAGCTGATTTAGGGCCAGGAATTAACATCGTCAACATTAAAGAAGTCTCTTTCATACACATGCAAGGGGGTGTGTTGTATGTTGTCAATATCACCGGCCACATGCTGTAACCTTGACTCATGTTGCCAAACGGATTGAAACCATCAGCAGCCAACCCTAATCGGACGTTTCTAGGGTCACGAGAAAACTCAGGTTTCATTATGTCAAAATTTTTCCATGCTTGACCATCACACGGGTGATTCATCTTACCGTTTTCCTTAGACTGTCCAATAGCATGCCAAGTCATCCACTTTGCGATGTCTTTTGTGTTGAACATACGTTGTAGTCTAGGTTTTAACGGAAAGTAATGCAACACCTTGTTGGCAACTTTCTTCCCGTTTGTCTTTTGGTTTTTCCATCTACTCTCGTTGCAGATTGGACAATTATTGAGAATTTTGTTCTCATCTGATCCCCAAAATAAAAAACAATCATTTATACAAGCATGGATCGATTCGTATCCTAACCCGATATCTTTGTATGTCTTCTTGATTTCATAGTATGACGGTGGGAAATTGAATCCTTTACTAGGGGGACATGCCTTTTGCAAAAGAGCTAGAATCTTGTTAAACCCGACATCAGTTATTTTATGTAAGACCTTGATGTGCGAAAGCTCTGACGTAAAGCCCAATGTAGTCATATCACAACCTGGGTACAACTTTTGGGTGGACCTAGCAAGTAACTCTTCGTACTTGTTAGTAATGTTATGATCACTGGTTTGAGCTGGTTGAGGACCTGTTGTTTGATCTGGTTGAGAAACTGTTGTTTGAGATGGTGGAGTTGGGACATTATCAGCAGAAATATCTTGGAAGAATGCATCCATGTTCATGTGTTCAGGTGAAGGTGGTTGTGGTATGTTATGTACTACGGGTGGAGGAAGTGGTTCACCGTGATATTTCCAAGGGGTATAAAGTGTGTCAAACCCGTATTTAGATATGTGTAACTCAAGAGTTTTGAGCGTACCCAATTTAGTTGGAGCGTTACCACAACGAACACATGGGCAATGAATCATTTTTGTGATGGGGTTTACCAATGGCTTACAATGCGCGATGAATGCAAAAAGACCATTTAAAAATTCTGGGGAATTACGGTTGGATACAGTGGTCCAACTCTTATCAATTGTCATGACTGCGTTGTAAAAAAACATATTCAAAAAAATTAATTTGTATATATACATACATATTCAAATATGAAAAGACGTAATTATGAGCTGTTCTGTTTACCTAGTGCAACTATGGAAGGCAATCCTAACCCACTCTTTGAATGTGTCGTCTCATATATGAATGCGTATAACTGATTTACTATTTGAAAAAAATTCGGCAGTATTTCCCCTCAACTCCCCAAATATGTGCATTAAAGACATATTCGTAGGAGTGAAAGGGAAATACTGTCGAATTTCTCTCAAATAGTAAAACAGTTATACGCATCCATATCCTAAATGAGACAAAACATTCAAAAAGCAGTCCCAAACAGGGGACTTTCCGAAATTAATTTCTAATAAATTAATTTCGGACGGGTTTTCTATAGGATGATTAACTTCGGACGGGGAATTTCCAAAATTAATCACTAAAATCCTAAAAACAGTAACACAAGTATCATTTTCAGTATCGACAATTAATAACATATATATCACATATCATTTTCATTTTAACACGGTCACTTTAAGTTTATAAGTAACAATTAATAACATATCACATAACATTTTTTTCGATATCACATATCATTTTCATTATCGACAAAGTAATAAAAGTATATACATTATCGACAAAGTAATAAAAGTATATATATATATACCTATTTCGCGGCTGAAATACACGAAGTGAAGAAAAGAGAAAGAGAAAAAGAGGTGGTCTCGGCTGTCCCGGCTGTCTACGGTCCCGGCTGTCCCAAACACTACACATAAAACCAAAGTTAAACAAACTATTGTCGTCCCAAAACACATTGTCGTACCAAATTAACTAATAAAAACTTAAGGCACGACATTGTCGTACCAAAACACATTAACAAAATTAAAAAAAAAGTCACTAACCCCAACACAAAAGGTGGTGGTGGTGGAGCTGCTGCAGCTGCTGCGGTTGTTGGTGGTGGTTCACGGCGGTGGTTCACGGTGGTGGTGAGCTGTTGCGGTGGACCATCTAACCAACACAAACACAACATAAAACCATTGTAAACAAACCATAATTAAAGAAATTAAATTAACAAACCAAATTTTATCAAAAAAAAAAAATACCTTTAAATGTGACAAAATAACAAAAATTATACAAATTGTGCACAGTGGTGCGTGTGTAATTGATGGGTAAGAGTGATAGTAGTGTTTTGAAGAAAATTGCGTTTTTTTGTGATTTTTCCCGATTTTTTTTCTTTTTTTACGAGGGATATAGCAGTTTTGGTGGGTTTTTTTGTGCAATTGTTGAAGACAGAGAAGAATGAGATCTGGTCAATTATTGTAGTTTTTTTGGGACGACCAAATAGGGACGACAATGTCGTCCCTTTTTGTTTTTTTTCCCCGAATTATTTGGCGGCATATTTAACTTTTCGTGAAAATTTTTGGTAAAAAAAAGGGGACGACAATGTCGTCCCTTTTTGTCTTTTTTTTTTTTTTTTTTTTTTTTTTTTTTTTTATTTTCCTTTATTTTATGTATAATATAGTGTGTTTAAATTATTTAATTAATACTAAATAAATTAAATTTGTTATAAACTTTTTAAATAATTTAAAAATTAATTAATTAGTTATATAAAGTTTAAATTAGTTATAAAATTTCTTAAAATTTTTGCTACTTTTGAGGTTGTTTGGATTCTTAAAATTAATGATAAATTTTTTAGATAAATTAAAACGGATGAAATGTTAAACGAACGAGTCAAGATAATGTCGTTATGCATGACATGTTAAAACGGATGAATCGAGATAGTATCATGATACATGATATGTAACATCCAACCAAAACTTCCCTCCAAAAATAATGGCGCCAAAATTTCCCTCCAAAAATAATGGCGCCAAAATTTCCCACCAAAATCTACCAGATCTGCTCTATATATCACATAAAGAAAACTTGAGATCTTATCCCACCAAAAGCCACCAGATCTTATCCTCAAAACCACTCAACCTCTCAACCTCTTATCTTCGCACAAATTTCAAAACCTGATATGGAGCCATTTAATCCTTTTATGTGTTCTTGTGGAGCAGGAAATATAAAATTAAGAACATCGCATAGAGAATATTCATCTGGAAAACAATATTATTCATGTCCTCTGTCAAAGGTGAACAATCATACATTTCTTATTTATGTAAATATACAAATAATTGGGTTGTAATCTCTTAAAATTTTCTTATTATGTAACAGCCCAGAAAAGATAATGGGTGCGGATATTTTATGTGGAAGGATGCATTTGACGAGTACTTAAGAACAATCTCTGCACCAACAGAGTGCTCGAGCTGCCATGAAAAAGATCTTAGGATAAGCTTGCTTGAAACACAAAAACATGTGCTAGAGACAAGAATAAGGGTGCTTGAGGCCAAACTTGAAATGGCAACGATTCCTGACGACCACGCATGTCAGTCGGATGCATTACTTCCTGAGCTGTTAGGTGACATGGATAATCTTCGTATGTAGTATTAGTTGTTGTTCTTGTAGTTGTAGTTGTTGTTGTACGTAGTTGTTGTTGTTGTTCTTTTAGTTGTTGTTGTTGATGTAGTTGTTGTTCTGGTAGTTGTTGTTGTTGTTGATGTTGTTGTTGTTGTAGTTGTTGTTCTGGTAGTGGTTGTTATTGATGTTGTTGTCGTTGTTCTTGTAATATGTATCCGTCAAGTATTTTTATAAATCAAAGCACATGCTGGATTTGTAAAGCTGGTCATGTTCTAAGTTAACATGTCACTTATTACTATGTACCTTTCAATTTGACCATGTTATAAGTTAACAAGATTATGGTTTCCAAACACCCCTTTTCCAATACTAAATTACACATGAATAAAGAAACAACTTGACAACATAACGAAACAGATCAAACGAAACAACTCGGCAAGCAAACGATATTATACACAACACGACATAAACCATATGCTACACACGACATACGAAACAACTCAAACGAAACAACTTGACAACAAAATGAAACAGATCAAACAAAACAACTCGGCCATTCAATTATTTTCCCTGCTACTTCCCGCTCTGCTAGAACCTGCACCATCTTTTCCCTTCCTTTGCTTGACGAACTGTTCAAACAATGCTTCAAGATTTGTTACCCTATTTCCCGCATCATCAAATGTGTAATCGAACGGGCTTTTTTCAGCTTCATCTTTTTCCTTCCTTTGCTTGACGACGAACTGCTCCCACATTGCTTCAGCTTCCAGTAGGTTTGCTCCTCCATTCCATAATGCAGAAGTAGCTTCACTGTCCAAATACACTCTGTAGAATCGCTCTTTCCTTAACCATTCCAGAATGCGGTCTCTCATAAACGGATCTATGTTCTTATAAGAACCATATTCATCATAAATTTCTGACCCATACGTATCAAGAACTCGAGTAAAGAGATATATGGACGATAAAACCAGTGACCACTCTTTTTCCGGCGTGTAATCAGCCATTTTATTGTTACGTGTGTTTTGTGGTTATTTATGTTTTGACGGGATATATAAGGAAAACTTTGCGGGAAAAATAATGGCGGGAAAAATAATGGCGGGAAAAATGTATTTAATTTTAAAATAAAGTATTTGATCATAAATATAAACTATTTAATTTTCATTCTATATTAAATAAAATTATTTAAATTAAATAAAAATAATTTTTTAAAATTAAATAAACTATTTAAAAATAATGGCGGGAAACTATTGGCGGTAAAAATAATGGCGGGAAACAATTGGCGGTAAATATTTTTTCTAATTCTATAAATGTATTTAATTTTAGATTAAACTATTTAATCATAAATATAAACTATTTAATTTTAATTCTATATTAAATAAAATTATTTAAAATAAATAATTTAACTAAAAACTGGTGTTAAAAAAATAGATTTACATTTTGGGACGACAATGTCGTCCCAAAGTGTTTGGCGGGGGTAAAAAAACTGGCGGGATGTATTTAATTTTCGTGAAAAGTTATTTAAATACCAAAAAATTAAATAATTACAAAATGGGACGACATTGTCGTCCCAAAATGCATTGGTCAAAGGTTCTTATCTGACTTCTGTATTTGTTGAAAACCGTGTGGGTCCTACATGCAATTTGGGACGACAAAGTCGACCAAAAAAATATGCCCGTCCCCAAACCCTGATTTTGGTGTAGTGGCAGGGATACCCGACAGATTTAACGTACCTTTCATCTGATTTTTTGACATATCTAGAGACACTAGATTGGGGAATGATCTCCAAAATGACTCAGGTATGGGTGAAGAAATGTTTGTGTTGCTTATTCCCAAATATTCTAAATCCCTCTGTGATTGAAGCCATGATGGAAATTGAGGCCCTAAGCTCCAAGAGTTCAAAAATAATCTCTGCAACTGGAAACAGGGAATCCAGTTTGCAAGGCGCAGCCTTAGGATTAAGTTGCTTCCTCCTCCAGCTAGAACTTTCAAGCCACTAGTTTGACAAAGTGGGTTTCTGTTACGACACCTGTCAGAAAATTGGAAGAAAATCTTAATTCTTCCAACTTTGGAAGTTGACCAAGGCTATTAGGAAGGCTGCCATTAAATTGGTTATATGAAAGATCCAACCTTTTCAACAATGACAATCGTCCAATTGAGTCAGGAAGACTGCCATGAAATTGGTTATATGAAAGATCCAACATTTTCAACAATGACAATCGTCCAATTGAGTCAGGAAGACTGCCATTTAGTTGGTTATCATAAAGATATAAAACCTCCAACACTGATAATCTTCCAATCCATAATGGAATAGGACCAGAAATTTGATTCTCAGATAGAACTAGGTGCTTCATATGCATGAGTTTTCCAAGTTGATTCGGTAGATGACCAGAAAGTCCAGAGCTGGATATGGATAAGGACTCCAAACGAGGTGATTTGCATTCAAGAAAACTTTCAAGAAGAGATGTTAAACTACTGTTTTGAAAATTGTTTGATGACAAATCAATGTCTCTCAAATTACAAAGGTTACCCAATGATTTAGGTATTATGCTGGTAAGCTGATTAATTGACAGGTCAAGGCTAAGAAGAGAGGTCAAGTTGTGAAGGGAATCAAGAGCTGTACTCGATATATCACACTGACTAATATCTAACAAAATTAGATTGCTACCAATACCACTAGACAACTCTTTTAATACTGATGAAGAATTCATGAAAGTGTTCCCAGGAACATGAAACCACTTAAGAGAAGTCAAGTTACGGAAGCTATGAGCACTACTACTAGGAATAAGGCCATTAAAATAACACCCACTTAAATCTAAAGAAACAAGACTAGTTATACTTAATATCCATTGTGGCACGACACTATGATTAATAAATTTATTGTGAGAAAGATCAAGCAAAAGAAGGGATGTGATATTAAGAGCAGGAACATGGGGATGTACATCCAAGAGATAATTGTTAGAAAAATGAAGTTTGGCCAAAGAAGGGAGGGTGTTGATCACCTAAAACCAGTCCATTGCTTTGCTGAGGTCTACCCAACTCATATCCAGGTGGCGCAACAAACGGAGATTTGACAACCACTCCATATTCATCACCCTTGTGCTTTCACCCCGCCAATCTTGAAAACTTCCTAGGCAAAGGGTGTGCAATTTCGAAATATTGCCCAATTGAGGAGGGATAATTCCACTAAAATTGGAACTCGAGAGGTTAAGATACCTCAAGTTGCCAAGAGAACCAATGAATTCAGGAGGTTGGATTCCTCCAAAATTATTGCAGCTCAAGTCCAAATGCTTTAGTTGCTTGAGATCCAATAAGGATGGACTTAAATCCCCTTTCAACTTTTGCTTTGAGGCTTCTGCGAGTTCTTTTTGTGAGACAAACTGACCATGGCCTTCAAGTGCACGAAGATGAATCTGATGAACATGACCAGTCATGTTATCACAAACAATACCCGCCCATTTGCAGCAATCATTCTTCTCATCAACCCAAGAAAAAAGCCGGTCTCCTTCGTCAATGAGATGGTGTTTAAACTGGAGAAGTGCTTGCCTCTCTTCTTTGATGCATAATACATCATCAGAGTTTTGATTAGATAAGCATAACTGAAACAACGCCACAACTAAGCACAAGTAGCATGAAGAGAAATGAGAAAATGAAAGAGCACTCATACTGGTTGATCTTAAAGAGAATAACACTCTCTCGTTTATTAGTTTACAACAACGTGATGTAAACCCTCAAGTGATATCAAGCCAGCCAAGAGCAAAAGTCTTAAATCGTTGAGGATATGCCACCCTGTGCATGACTTTTATTATTTTTAGGGTCAAAAAGGTGAAGGACCATGCATTTTTGTCACATTCTAACCAACTTTGCACCCAAATTTCGTCCCTGGCCTCTTTCCTATTAATTGCTAGTATAAAACGTGTATTGAACTTATTATTATTATTTTTTTTGGTGCAAAGGCATATTAGACTTAAACACAACGTGTATTGACCTTTTATCATATAAAAATGACTGACTCATGAATATTCATATATTTAGAAAAGACAACATCTCATGAATCTGACCACTGAAACAGATCCAACCCTCATGTGATGTTTATGTTTTGATATATGAAGCAATTGGTTGTTGGATTATGGGAGTTGGTATGTAACACCCCGCCTTTTCGGAGCGTTAAACCCTCTAATTTACCTTATATCAGCGGAAGCGTCTACTCTTACTCGGTCTCAATTAATCTCTTGATTCCTAAAAGCAGCTCATCTGGGTGCTCATCGTTGAAAATTTTAAAAGAGTTTTGGGTCAGCCAAAAGCCTAGTGAGAATTCATGGTTTTCACGTACAAAATAATTCATATAAAATCAAACTTATAAAACGATCATGCAATTTGTTCAAATCACATATAAGTGTTATTCAGTATAGCATATTCTTAATCAATTCTAATACCAACAACTCAATATAAACCAACAATTCAATTTATATCACGATATAACATATACCAACTATTTATATTTCCGTTCGATTCAATGGTTCCAACGATTCAACATATACCCGTTCGGTTCAACGGTTCCAACGATTCATATTGCCGTTTGGTTCAACGGTTCCAACTTATTCATATTTCCGTTCGGTTCAACGGTTCCAACAATTCATATTTCACCGTTCAATTTTCACAATTAAACGGTTCACAATTCACGATTCCACATCGATATATCTCAACTTGTAAGCAATTTTCACAACTTCACGTATTATCAAAAAAATCAAAACACATAGCAATTAACGATCATTTAAACAAGTTTGCATGATAGCATTCCAAATAAAAGTGCAACCCAATTTAAAAAAAAAATTACAAGAAAACTCACCTCGAAAATGCTCGGAATGAAAGTTCACTTGTGTTAAACAAGGTCTCCTACAATTACAATAAAATCTTACTAAGATTTTACACAATTTCAATACAACATTATTCTTTATTTATATAAAGGTCCTAGTTGATTGGCCGAGCTCCGTTTTAATGCCTAAATGATGGTCGATAAACCTTTTAGAACTGAAGTTAGACTTTAAATGTTTTAGGTGCTGACTTGTTTCTCAACTTAATCAAATGTACAAGTATAACAAAATGTTAACTAACCCATACACGTATATGTCTCAGTTACAAAAATTTTCGATATATACCAAAATAAAACCATCAACAATTTTACATACTATTTTGTCACATAATATAATACTCACTTCATGCTAATTAAACAACTAAGACATCAAAGCTTTATCCACATGGAATCAATTGAAAACAATTAATGGTTGTACTAAAGTTGAGCATTCTCTTTTTTTTTCCTCATCGGTTAACATCCAAAATAAATATAGCCATTTTCATATTAAATTGTTTCATTATTTATCAAATTAAGCACACGTCCCCTCGCCTCTTTATTCATTTATTAAGTGGCAATAATTTTGGCTCATTAGCTCTAATTAACAAGTAGTAACATATTTAATTTAAATCATATATGTAACATTTAAACTAGTATCTCAAACCACCCTTTCCCATCTCTACTACACCTAAATCCATCCTTATTAAACAAGACTTTTGTTATAATGAAATAATAAAGATTGAGCCTATATAGCACATTATTAACCATATCGTCACATGGGCAGTTTGATGTATGTTGAATGAAGCCAAGTTAATTTGATTATCACTATCACAAATGATCAAATTATCAAACATGACCAATTAGCATAACCTATTTTGATTAGTGTGATTAACGCTCGACCAATTCGCTAAAGTTCTAACATGCCATGATAACTGTACATCTAAATACTCAATCTAAAGAGAATATTACCTTACTTGGCTATTAAAACGTGAACAAGAATTGGAAGGTATAACACTTGATCTTTCTATTGCCGCTAAGTCTCGTAGTAGGGTTTATTGTTTTTGTGTGTGTATTTTTATGATTAGTACGTTCTATATTTAAGGGTGACTAGAGCAGAATATGTCGTTGATATCTCAATTAAATCGGAGTCCAATAGTCGTTATCTAATTGCCTACTTCAACCCACGTTTTTCATTCTTCCATATTTCTAAAACTTATGGCATCATTAACGCCATTTGATAAGGTTTTAAAAGGTACCATTTTGAGGGGTCGTTTAAGTCCTTATTTGATCACTTTTGTATCCATTATTGCTTAATATCGTTCCTTTTCACTTTTTAGGTCTCGTGAAGGCAAAGTGCTGGAATGACACTTATTTGGACGAAAAGGCGCAAATATATGAAGAAAATGGCCAAAGTCAAAATCGAGACACTCACAGTTGCTGAAAGTAGAAGGCGACGGCGTCAGGTGCTATTGGCGACGCCGTCCCAAAATTATTGTGACGGGCCAGAACCCAAAACTCGTATTTTCAAGAGACGGCGTCTAGTTGTGAAAGAGTAGGCCGTCGCTACTCAGACGGCCTAGATGCAATCCAGACGACGTCAGAAGCTGAAGAGGACGGCGTCACGGACATAAGGTGACGCCGTCGCAAGGTTAACGTGGCCAAGACGAAACCCTAATGGCGGCGACACGACGGCGTCACTAAACATAAGGTGACGCCGTCGCAATTGTAATCTTATATATAGAATCCGAATTTTTCAGTCTTTGTGTGGAGAGTCTTTGGAGTAAAAACCTAAAACCGAACCTAAGGTGTCTTGTACAGTATTTTAGGGTTTTAAACCCTATCTTACATCAAGATAAGTCTTTACTTCATTAATTCAATTATGTCTTTGATTATTTGTGTGTATGCTTGCATGTTCTCCATGTCCGGCTAATTTATTTGTGTGTTTGCTTAGGAAGTATGAAACTTAATTATTGAATATTGATTGGTTGTTTCTTATCTTAGTTGATTAATGATCTAGTAATGCGATAGGTCATTCGTTGTGTACTTAATGCTTGATTCATCTTTGTGAACCTTAGAATATAATTACCTGAGTAATTGTAGGCTAAACCATCCAAAGAGCGCCTTAGAGTAGGAGTTTATAATCCCTAGTGGGTTTGTAGACAAGACCCTTTGGTAAGTTCAAAGAGTTAGGGAGAAACGCATACCCTACAACTTTAGACTCACAACGCAACTAGGAATAAGACGTGACACTCAACCATCAATAGGAGATAATTAAGGAGTAATACAAACTAAGTAAACACATCTTTAAACTATCATACGAGCACACATTAATTAGACATAGACTCCCACAACCTTAGTTTAGATAATTAGATAATAGTAGAGTAATCGGTAGAAATACCAAACCCCCAAATCCAAATACCCGAGATTCGTACCTTTCCATTTTCATAAAATATAAAAAGATAAAAAATAATCTTCCTCAACCTTAACCTTAGCGTAGTAACTCCTTACTAGCATTCCTATTCCCCTAGAGAACGATATCAATACCCGTGGCTTACCCTAATTACTACACTACAACGATTAGGTTCACTGCCTAGGGTGTTATAAAACTTGCTCGAAGAAAAGGAAGTTCCTTTGACCCCGAACGACGCGTGTAGCGTTATCAAGTTTTTGGCGCCGCTGCCGGGGAATAGAATAGCTAGTTAGTAGTCCACCTCGTTTAGGTTTCTTTGCTTGATTCCTATCAAGTAAACTTTTTTCTCATTTTTAGCTTTCTCGTAGTCTATCCGCTTCTTCGTGACTTTTGTTCGTAACCCCATCACTTTTCATCATGGAAGGTGATAATCAACAACCACGTCCCCATACAAACCCCCTTAAGCAACTTAGAACCCGCAGTTCCACCAAAACTCTTCTTGAACCATTTGCAGAACCCGAAAGAGAGCTCAATAGGCGAAGAAAAGCTCTCCATGATTCAGAACTTCAAGGCACTTCCATCAATTTTGATGAAGTTACATCTGATGAAGAATCCCCTCATTCTCCACAATCTCCTGAAACCATCATCTTTGACAATCTGAGTCAAAATGGCGAGGAAGTTCTTGCCACTCCAGCCAATAGCCCCATAAATCCTCCTAAAGCGAAAACCCTTGGGGAATACTCCTACCCTTCTGCGTCTGGATTCACCAGTGCCATTGTCTATCCCTCGGAACAGATCAATGAGGTATTGCATGCATCTGATATTTGGCTAATCCAAAAGGCATGTCAATTCCATGGATCCCACAGTGAAAACCCAATTCACCACATCAAACAGTTTCTAAAAATTGTTGATGCTATCTATGCCGACGGAGCATCTAAGGAGACATCTAGACTCCGGTTTTTCCCATTTTCTCTTCAAGGGCGAGCCAAGGAGTGGCTCGATAAGCTCCCTCCAAGGTCCATTTTCACATGGGAACAACTTACAACTAAGTTCACCAAATAGTTCTTTCCTCCTGGAAGAACTGCAGCAGTTAGGAGCAAAATTCTGCACTTTCATCAACCCGATGGAGAATCTATCACCAACTCCTAGAGTCGTTACAAAGATCTTATTCAACAAGCTCCACACCACGGTATTAACCTTTGGTTGCTTGTTCAAATCTTTTACGACAATGTCTCCCGAAAGGATAAAAAAGGGATTGATTTCTCAACTGGCCGAAGAATCGCGAACCTCACCGCAGAAGAAGGGTGGAACCGAATAGAGGAATACATCCAATATCAAGACAGCCATTGGAATGAACAAGAAAGCGCATCAAGCATTTCTACTTTCTCAAGTGAAGAGTTATCCTTCGATTATCGAATTGAGAAAGCACAAAAGAAACTAGCTTACCTCATAAAATCACCAGAACCAAAAAGGCTGACTAACCCATATCTCATATGCGACATATGTGGAGGACCGCACGAGAGCGATGAGTGCGATGACACACATCGAGAAAGCGTCTTCCTCTCTAGTCATGATATTTATGATGACCCTTCACTCCTCACATTCTACCAAAACGATGAATGTGATCCTTGGGGCAATCTAGAATGGAGAACAGAAGGAAAGGACGGACCTGAGTACACCATCCGTGATCCTTTTGAAGAAAAACTTGGGCAGTTCACCATGGAAGGGGATGCACTCTTGAAAGGTCTTGAGGAGTTTATCCGAGAGCAGCAAGCTGAATTAGAAAGTCAGTTCACTAATCTTCACAAAAGAATGAGTGGACCCGACCCAGCCCTTCACGATCCAACTTGCGCAATCACTACTCGATCAGGAACTACTACCAAGGATCCCCCACATCCCAACCGGAACCCCATCACAAGGGAACCCGAGTTAGGAAATGAGGCGATTCCCACACCTCTTCCAACTCCTCACGATCCTCCCCCACAAACACCAGCACCAGCCCAGCGACCAACTCTCGCACGGATTCCCTATCCCTCTCGTCTAAAGAATCAAAAGGCTGAAGAAGACAATGAAAGAATATTGTCTTATTTGAAACAAACATCCGTCAACATACCACTCCTTGATGTATTCTATCACATCCCTAAACATGGTAGATACTTTAAGAGGTTGATATCTAATCGGAAAAAGCTTGAAGGATTGATATCATTAGGAGAAGAATGTTCAGCTATCATCCAAAAGAGCATGCCCAAGAAGAAGGAAGATCCGGGCAGTTTTACCATTCCTTGCTCTATAGGGGTACTTTCTATGAAAAACGCCCTGGCAGATCTTGGGGCAAGCATTAACCTGATGCCTCACTCCCTGTTTCTTAAACTTGGATATTCAGGGCTTAAACCAACTAGGATGAGTATCCAATTAGCTGATCGATCAATCAAGTATCCCATTGGAGTTTGTGAGAACGTTCTTGTAAGGGTGGGGGAATTCAATTTTCCAGTCGATTTCGTAATTTTAGAGACGGAGGAAGATAATTCCGTCCCAATAATCCTTGGAAGACCCTTCTTGGCTACAGCTCGTGCCATCATTGATGTTCATGATGGTAAACTTACTTTACGAGTAGGATCCGAGAGCTTGACTTTCGACATTAAGGATTCTATGAGACACTCTTCTTCCTGCGGTCGCCCCGTATATTTAATTGAAGAAGTTGATGAATTTGTTGACGACATAGATGGCTGCATTGACGAGTATCTATTAAACGAATTCATGAATAATGATAACAACGTAATATACGACGACCAAGAAATTGAGGTGGTTGGAGCTGTGTCCTTTTATCCTCGTCAGGATGAAATTGAACCTATTGAGCTTCAAAGGCCGGAAAACAAGCTAAAACCATCGATCAAAGAGCCTCCTACCTTAGAACTGAAAGATCTCCCGAGTCATCTGGAATACGCCTTCCTTCAAGGGGAGGACCAACTCCCTGTCATCATAAGCTCTTCGCTAACCACTATTCAGAAAGAGAAGCTCTTAGAAGTTTTGAAAGAGTATAAAGGAGTGATTGCGTGGAGTGTTGCTGACATTAAGGGAATCGATTCGACATTCTGTACTCACAAAATCCTCATGGAGGAATATTACAAACCAACCGTTCAACCGCAAAGGCGGGTTAACCCTAACATCAAAGAGGTAGTGAAAAAAGAGGTCATTAAGCTTCTGGATGCAGGTCTCATCTACCCCATATCAGATAGCCCATGGGTCAGCCCGGTCCAAGTGGTTCCAAAAAAGGGAGGGATGACGGTTGTAAAAAATGAGAAGGGTGAGTTGGTGCCGCAAAGAACGGTTACTGGGTGGCGTGTATGCATTGACTACAAAAAGTTGAATGATGCCACCCGGAAAGACCATTTTCCTCTGCCGTTTATTGATCAAATGCTTGAAAGGTTAGCAGGGCACGAATACTACTGTTTCCTTGATGGCTTTTCAGGATACTTCCAAATTCCAATTGCTCCTGAAGATCAGGAGAAAACTACATTTACATGTCCTTACGGAACGTTCGCCTATAAGCGAATGCCCTTCGGGTTATGTAACGCACCCGCAACCTTTCAACGATGTATGATGGCCATATTCCACGAGTTAATTGAGGACAGCATGGAGGTCTTCATGGATGATTTCTCGGTGTTTGGAAATTCTTTCGACCTTTGTCTTTCCAACCTTAGGAAGATGTTGAAGCGATGCGAGGAAACTAATTTGGTTTTAAATTGGGAAAAATGTCATTTCATGGTAAAAGAAGGAATTGTCTTAGGGCATAAAGTCTCGGGGAATGGAATTGAGGTCGATAGAGCAAAAATCAAAGCAATTTCAAAACTCCCTTATCCTACTACCGTTAAAGCCATTCGCAGCTTTCTTGGTCATGCAGGTTTTTATCGAAGGTTTATTAAAGATTTTTCGAAAATTTCCCGGCCAATGACACAACTTCTTGTTAAGGATGCCCCTTTTGATTTTTCTGGAGAATGCAAGGAAGCATTTAACCGACTAAAGAAAGATCTCACTCAAGCACCTATAATGGTCACCCCTGATTGGTCTCAGCCATTCGAAATCATGTGTGATGCTAGTGATTATGCTGTCGGCGCAGTGCTCGGCCAAAGGAAGGAAAAGCATTTTCAACCAATATACTATGCTAGCAAAACCATGAATGTAGCACAAGAGAACTATACAACCACTGAGAAAGAACTTTTAGCCGTTGTCTTTGCCTTCGACAAATTCAGGCAATATCTCGTTCTCTCTAAAACTGTCGTCTTCACCGATCACTCCGCCTTACGCTATTTGTTTTCAAAACAAGATGCTAAACCTCGCCTGATTAGGTGGATCCTATTACTTCAAGAATTCGACATTGATATTCGAGATAAAAAGGGGGCTGAAAATCTCGCTGCTGATCATCTATCACGCTTGGAGAACCCTGATCTTGAGAAGTTGGATCACACCGATATTCGCGATTCTTTTCCCGAGGAACGGCTAATGGCGATTAAAGAGATTGAGCCATGGTATGCGGATTATGCTAACTACCTGTCCAGTAGAGTTTTGCCAAATTACATGACCAAACAAGATAAAAAGAAGTTCTTCACCACGCTAAAACATTACTTCTGGGATGAACCCTTCCTTTTCCGTATATGTCCCGATCAAATCATTCGACGTTGCGTGGCCGGTAGAGAGATTGATCGAGTTCTGAAGGAATGTCATGCGGGACCATCTGGAGGACATCACGGTGTGAATATCACGGCACGAAAGGTTTTCGACGCCGGATTCTATTGGCCTACTGTTTTCCGAGACGTTAAGAGATTAGTTCAAATGTGTGATGCATGCCAACGATCAGGAAATATTTCACGACGGGATGAGTCACCTCAGAACTATATCCAAGTTTGCGAAATATTTGACGTTTGGGGAATAGACTTCATGGGACCCTTTCCCTCTTCCGGAGGAAATGAATACATTCTCGTAGCTATCGACTATGTATCCAAATGGGTAGAGGCTCAAGCCCTTAGAACTAATGATGCGAGGGTAGTTATTCACTTTCTTAAAAAGCTCTTCGCACAATTTAGGATTCCCAAAGCATTAATCAGTGATAGAGGGACTCACTTTTGCAATGCTCAAATGGAAAAAGTGATGAAGAAGTATGGCGTCCCACATAGATTTTCTACTGCATATCATCCTCAGACAAATGGACAAGTGGAAAACACAAACAGGGCATTAAAACGGATACTTGAAAAAACGGTCCACCAAAATAGGAAAGATTGGGCATTCAAACTAGATGAGGCACTCTGGGAATTTAGAACTGCCTACAAAACACCTATCGGGACAACCCCTTTTCGCCTGGTGTACGGAAAGGCTTGCCACCTCCCTATCGAGCTTGAGCAGAAAGCATATTGGGCCCTTAAGGCCTGTAATATGGATTATTCTGAAGCAGGGTCAAATCGGTTCTTGCAACTTCAAGAATTGGATGAACTGAGGCTGGAAGCATACGAATCATCAATCACGTAGAAAGAAAGGGCAAAAAGATGGCATGATCAACGAATAAAGAATCCTAAAGAGTTTTTAGAAGGGGATAAGGTGCTCTTGTATAATTCGAGACTAAGATTATTCCCAGGAAAACTCAAATCCAGGTGGTATGGACCCTTTACAGTAAAAAAACAGATGAGCAATGGGGCGGTGGTGCTACTAGACCATGATGTAAGAGAATTCACCGTTAATGGGCAACGGGTGAAGCATTATCAATTAGATAATATTGAAATGGTGAATGATGAGGATATTGTTTTAGAAGAAGAGGGCGGTAATGAGAAAACGTAGAAGCACGACTATGAGTCTAGCTACAAGACTCTTAAATAAAGAAAAGCGCTTCGTGGGAGGCAACCCATGCTTAATTGTTTGCTTGTTAGTGTCTTATATCTTTTATTAATTGTTTATCCTCATGTTTAAATTTGTAAAAATGCTTTATTTTGTTTTTAACCTCGTCTTAATTGCATATAAAGGTATTTTACATAAGGGATAAGTGTAGGGAGGATTACACACGTTTTCAAAAGAAACGTAAACATGAGAATAACAATTAACTAAAAGATATTTATGTTTGTTTGTTCGAGTCAAATGCTTGTATCGAGTCATAATGAATGTTTTGCAGAAATTTTTCCAGATTCTAAAGATGTAAAATTTTCCAGAATTTTTTCCAGAAAATCGCAGACCAGTTTTTGTCAATATAACCTGACGGCGTCAGGATTGCAACCTGACGGCGTCAGGAAGGAGTAAAAACATCAGATTACTTTTTCTCGTTTTCTGAGCTACTTATAAATTTTTGGAATTTTCCAGGTCTTAATTTTCTTAGAAATTCTGTAAACATCCATTCCACAAGCATTATATCCTAGTTTAAATCGAGTCTTATATATATTATTACCGCCGATTTTACGCGAAGGTTTCGTTTGTTTTCTTCAAGTGTGCAGGTTTAGTTTGTCAGGAAGAAGTTACATAAGATTGGGAGGAGCTTTTCACGCATTAATTCTTCTTGAAAAAGATTTAACCACCACTTTACACGGATCCTACCGAGCTAATCAGGGGAGTATTAGTTTCTTTCGTTTTTAATTACCTTCTTTTATCATAACTTTGATACTTTCGGGGAACATTGGGGACAATGTTCAGTTTAAGTGTAGGGAGGGAAAATAAAACGGGAACTTTGAAACTATGCTTATCCTTGACTATTTGCTTTGTCCAATTGTGATTGTGTAATAAACCATGAGGAAATGTCGGTTAGGGTAATTTTGGCACCAAATTTAAAATTTTTCATGACATATAAGAGTGGGCCATTAGTCTTAACAAAAGCGTCTCATGGATAGGAAGTTGCATGACTAGCACAAAACCCTTTACCACCCAAATTCCACCAAAATGTGAGAATCGCCCTTAGATTAGTAGGAATTAAAGCATTCATCTTTAATGCTTAGAGTGTGAACCGGTAGTATATTAGATTCTAGAACTTGTTTTGTGATGCATTCCGAGATCGCAAGTGAGGCTACACTTGTGTAGTTAGGAATAACTAAATGATAAGAGGCATTAGGATAACCCTTGTTTGATACCTGTAATATAATTACTTCTTCCACTTCGGTTGAGTAATTCCCCCACACCCTTTGCGTTGTACTCATTTTTAGTACACGATACCCCTAGTTAACCCCTCAGAGCCTATCCTTTTCGCGGTTCTCGTGATGTTTCGGTTTTTCCGGAATATCAATGAAGAGCATTGTTTACACCCCACCCCCAAATATACACCCAAATCGCCTTAGCCTACCCCTTATGCACTCACTTTTAGTGCAAATGTTTGTTATCACCCTAAACCCTTAGTTCAATTATCTAGTTGCTTGCATAAGTTGCCAAGTCGAGTCATATCCTTTGTATACAGTTTTGGGATGATTGGGATTCATGGGAAAAGTTAAAGTTTATGAAATAACGGGAAGGGAACGTTAAATTCAAATTCCCTTTGTTTGCGTAATAATGTACCCCAAGTGTTTTGATCTTTTCAATTCGGGTCAAATTAGTGTTAGAGTAATAAAAAACTCAAGTGTAGGGATGTGCCTTTAAATCCCTAGTATTTTGATGTTATCGTAGAGGATGGTAGAGTAAAAGTGTATGAAAAAAAAAAATCGAAAAAAAATAGAAAAAGAGAAAAAGAAAAAAAATAGAGTGAAAAAAAAAAAAAAAAAAAAAAAAAAAAAACATACGGGCTACCATCCTACATCTATCTTTAAATTTATGTTTATTTATTTCAGTTATCTAGAGTTTAGAGTGTCGAGTCTTGGCTTAGCAACGCCATTCTTCATATGCAGTTAACATAAAGATTTTTGACTTGCCACCACTAAATAGCCTATCCCACCAAACCCTTATTTCCTTACCGTAAGCCTAACATTACAACCCTTTAAAAGACCTCTTTGATAGTCTTTCCTAGGTGCTTACGCCAAAGCGATGGAGGTTTGATCTATTCTCAAGCCTATGGTAATCTATGTACTAGGACCGGTTAATGAGTGTTTATCTTCCATTTCCTATATTGTTATATTTCATATATACACCCGAGAGAGATGTGAGTATCCAAACACCCCATGTGAGGTGCTAGTATGTAATTTCCGTGCTTGTTATGACTTTTGCGGGGCTTATATGTGTTGTGGACCGTTTTGAATTAATGCTTCATGACCCCTAACTTATAAATTAATTGGCTAAAAGCACATTTGCTTGAGGACAAGCAAATAACAAGTGTAGGGATATTTGATAAGGTTTTAAAAGGTACCATTTTGAGGGGTCGTTTAAGTCCTTATTTGATCACTTTTGTATCCATTATTGCTTAATATCGTTCCTTTTCACTTTTTAGGTCTCGTGAAGGCAAAGTGCTGGAATGACACTTATTTGGACGAAAAGGCGCAAATATATGAAGAAAATGGCCAAAGTCAAAATCGAGACACTCACAGTTACTGAAAGTAGAAGGCGACGGCGTCAGGTGCTATTGGTGACGCCGTCCCAAAATTATTGTGACGGGCCAGAACCCAAAACTCGTATTTTCAAGAGACGACGTCTAGTTGTGAAAGAGTAGGCCGTCGCTACTCAGACGGCCTAGATGCAATCCAGACGACGTCAGAAGCTGAAGAGGACGGCGTCACGGACATAAGGTGACGCCGTCGCAAGGTTAACTTGGCCAAGACGAAACCCTAATGGCGGCGACACGACGGCGTCACTAAACATAAGGTGACGCCGTCGCAATTGTAATCTTATATATAGAATCCGAATTTTTCAGTCTTTGTGTGGAGAGTCTTTGGAGTAAAAACCTAAAACCGAACCTAAGGTGTCTTGTACAGTATTTTAGGGTTTTAAACCCTATCTTACATCAAGATAAGTCTTTACTTCATTAATTCAATTATGTCTTTGATTATTTGTGTGTATGCTTGCATGTTCTCCATGTCCGGCTAATTTATTTGTGTGTTTGCTTAGGAAGTATGAAACTTAATTATTGAATATTGATTGGTTGTTTCTTATCTTAGTTGATTAATGATCTAGTAATGCGATAGGTCATTCGTTGTGTACTTAATGCTTGATTCATCTTTGTGAACCTTAGAATATAATTACCTGAGTAATTGTAGGCTAAACCATCCAAAGAGCGCCTTAGAGTAGGAGTTTATAATCCCTAGTGGGTTTGTAGACAAGACCCTTTGGTAAGTTCAAAGAGTTAGGGAGAAACGCATACCCTACAACTTTAGACTCACAACGCAACTAGGAATAAGATGTGACACTCAACCATCAATAGGAGATAATTAAGGAGTAATACAAACTAAGTAAACACATCTTTAAACTATCATACGAGCACACATTAATTAGACATAGACTCCCACAACCTTAGTTTAGATAATTAGATAATAGTAGAGTAATCGGTAGAAATACCAAACCCCCAAATCCAAATACCCGAGATTCGTACCTTTCCATTTTCATAAAATATAAAAAGATAAAAAATAATCTTCCTCAACCTTAACCTTAGCGTAGTAACTCCTTACTAGCATTCCTATTCCCCTAGAGAACGATATCAATACCCGTGGCTTACCCTAATTACTACACTACAACGATTAGGTTCACTGCCTAGGGTGTTATAAAACTTGCTCGAAGAAAAGGAAGTTCCTTTGACCCCGAACGACGCGTGTAGCGTTATCACCATTCATTATATGTTAACGTATAACATAACCTTAGAACATTACTTACTTTGCAACTAGTACAAAAAGTTAAATAATCAACCAAATTTCATTCAAAAAAATTTCGGATATTACATGGTACGTACGAAAACGACTAGAAGTGTGTGAGCATATGGGAGCACACACGTTAAACACGAGAGTACGTTTTTATTACATTTACTACTTGAACTACTTGACCCGTCCATTTGACCCGTTATAGTCTAGGTCTGATTAACACATGTTTCAAGCCCATAACCGGTTGCTTATGAGGAGTGTTTGGATCATGAATATGGACTAGATGAATTGTATAAGGATTAGGAAAGTGGGTAACTTGGTCACCAAGTTTGAAGCCCAAGTGTGTTAGGTTTATGAAGCTATATATACACCCATATGTTATCATAAATCCTAACGACATACTCCTAATC
The DNA here is from genome assembly GCA_019973895.1 of Chrysanthemum seticuspe. Classification (NCBI taxonomy): domain Eukaryota; kingdom Viridiplantae; phylum Streptophyta; class Magnoliopsida; order Asterales; family Asteraceae; genus Chrysanthemum; species Chrysanthemum seticuspe. The sequence goes on from BPTQ01000007.1 coordinate 45,030,873, forward strand.
TCTGCTACAAAAAGATCGATCCATTCACTATCATATTAACGATTCAAACCCTAAGTCATTTCAGGGTTCTTGATTTTGAGTCGCGACGTATAAAGCCTTCAATCTTACGTCTTTCTTGATCCAAGATGAATTGAGGTTTGTTAGTATGTGTCACTTTCGTTCCTGGTCAAACAAGATGCTAAGGAAAGTGGTGTTTTGGTTTTTGGTTATTCTCGGGTAAAGTACAAGAAGTTCTCGGATATACTTTGTCCGATATCGGACAAGTGTTTTCTTGGTTCTTAGTTTTGGTACGATCTCAGACAACAAGGAGAAGGGTGTTCTAGCGGTTGTTTGGATCATATAGTTCAAGTAAAGACAAAAGGTTGTTTGGGTAAACGTTCACGACTAGCTTTATCGGGCGTAATTTTGGTTAAGTGTGTTAATACAAATAAGCCGTAAAAACGTTTATTTATATTTTACGATCTTCTAATTATTTGTCGATAACAAACGTAAAATCATTTTAATGAAACAAATAAAATACGTAAATAGTTTGAGCCAATAGTTTTCTAACACACTTACGTTTTCACATAAAACACTAAAATAAGTATAAGTGATTTTATGACTTAGTAATATATATATATAAATATATATATATATATATATATATATATATATATATATATATATATATATATATATGTACAACAACTAGTGTTTACATATTGGGCAAAATATATACATAACTAGTATGTATTATAAATGGGTAAAAACTACAACCCATGGAACATATCCATAACCCATGGTATTGACCCATACCCATTTGACTAGGTGCATTGCACTCATTAGATACATTGTATCTAATAAAAGACCCATGGATCAACCCATAATCCATGACCCATGACCCATAACCAAAAAACCCATGGGCAAAGAGGAGCGTCCCAAGGATCCCTAGTTTTACACTAGACGAATCCCTTGTGGAAGGGATCTGTGGGATCCGGGGAACAGTAAGCATTTCTCCTCTATAAATAGTGAGCCATTTCTTCCTTTTGGCTTGCCACTCTTACACATACTTTCTCCAAGTATTGTAACTCTCTAACCACTGATCCTAAGGGATCTTTCTATGTAGTTTGTCTTTTGTTTTTATGTGATTCTCTAGGTTCCTCTTAAAGGCGAGATCACCACTTCTTGAAGTCAAGCAAGCTCAAATTCATGAGTTGCCATGCTTCGTCATCATCAAGACTACTGAGGTTCTCTTGTTGATATTTCTTTCTTCCTCCATAGAAGTGTTGTATCGAAGGCATTAGTGAAAGATGCCGAATGGGTCAAGACGAAGGCATTAGTGAAAGGTGCCAAGCGTTGTGTCAAAGGAATTAGTGAAGGATGCCTAGGAATCAAATCAAGTGGCATTTTTGAAGAATGTCAAGGTCGCATAATCGATGAGGTGCATCGTTATACATATAGTAATAGTTTGTTTCCAAGGATGGTGATATCCTTGATGGTGTTGTAATAAGGAGTTGGTCTCCTTTGGGATTAGGTGTTGTGTAGTGTTGGGTAGTAGTTCCTCCATTATAATGGAACTCGGTACTTAGCCTAGTACCGGATAAAGGGTAGGCGACGTTGTGGTAGGTGTGGTTCACCTTGGTGTGAAAGAACCCGGTGGTTAGCCTAGTACCGGAAAAAGAGTAGGCGACGTTGTGAAGGCTTCTCCGCCATAAGGAGTTGGTGTCGTGTAGTGTTTACGAACTCTCGAGTAGGTGACTCAGGGAGTAGAGTAGGGCAAGGAAGGTGTCCTTGTAGCCGAACCACTATAAATACTCATGTTGTGGTTATGTGCTTCTTACTCTTTATCTTTCATTACACTTTTATATATCTATCTATCAACGTCCAACATACACATCTAAATAGATTGACATAAGTCGATCTAAATGTTTTAAAATGAAGTTTTAATTGGTAAAACTATTCAACCCCCCTTCTAGTTTTCCACAATTGGCATCAGAGCTTCGTTACCAAGTTTCTTAGAGTATGTTGTACTTTAAAAACTTGATACGATCCATGTATGTTTGAAAACTACAAAGAAGGAAATATTTCAAAACATTTTTGTTTCTCTTTCATGTTGGACATTGATAGATCATTCTAACATTTTTATTTCAAGAAATCTTCATGCTAAGATCTCTTCAAAACCTTCATTTCTATTCAAAGAATAATGAAGTCAACTTTCAAGAAAGGATCTAAAAGTAATCACAACCTACTTACTCTAAGTACAAAGGATTACGTTAAGAACTCATGAAGTATCTTTGGTATTGTGTCTTCATAAGCCAAAGCAAGAAGCATAAAGGTATGTTTACTTTTTCATTAGCTAGCTTACATGATTATGTTGATATCATAGTTCTTGTTTGTTTAATAATTATTAGTCTCTTAAAAGTCTCTCTATCGTCACTTTCCCGACTTACTCATCATCGGGAATTGTATTCCTCTTGATTTCGTCAAACTAACGCCGTCGTTACAAATGGATCCTGGATAATTAACTTATCAAATCATGTCGACCAAAACATCTTTTTATTTGAAACCTCTAAGCTATTTTTGTTCCGTAAGCTAGTTTATAGCCTACTACAAAAATAATGCCAAATAACCCTTTTACTGTCCACAGTAGCCGGATCCCTCTAGTTGTACTAGCCGGATCCCAAATACAAGGGACCCGGGGGAACCGTGGGACAGAAAACAGCTATATGCATTTGAAAACCATCACTGATCATTTTCCCTCTCCCTACATAACACAAAAATGACTCAAGAACTGATTTCATCCTTATAGGACTCCATACTCTCAAGTATTCTTCTCTAGAACACCATTGTAAGTAATTACACTAACTTGTTCTATTTTTCATCATCCTCATCCTAGGGTTTATGGTTTCTCAATTTCTAATCAATTAATTCAATTAGGGTTTTCAAAATTAATCATTAAAAGGGGCTTTTAACACAATTAGGATTACATTGTGTTAACAACATTGTTAATACAAATCAAAACTATAAACCCATCTCAACTAATTTTACCTAATTGGAATACTTGTGTTTCTAGGACCAATCATGCCTAAAGCTACTCAACAAGATCACCATGATACCGTCCATTACCTCACCCATTACTATCGAAAAGAGGGATTGACAAAAATCGACCGCAAAGTCTTCAAAAGACTCGGAAAACGACTTATCCACGAAGGTCGTGTAGTCAAGGAATGTTTCCTTGAAAATACCGACATTCGTCAAGTCTTCTCAGCAATCAACTTTGATTGTCTTCTTGACATAGATGAACAAATTTGTCCGGTTTTCATTTTTGAATTTTAAAAAAGCATTAGGATCATTCGAAACACTGATGATAGCATTTCAATCGCCTTCATCATCAACAAACAAAACTTTACGCTACCTCTCAACACATTCGCTCAAATTCTTCACATTCCTTGTGAAGGAATTTGTATGTACTCTCAAGATTGGGCGATATCTTGTCAATCCTTTGCTCTTGATCCCAACCCAATATACCATACTCCTCTTGATGAACCCGAAACCGTCTGAGACACCATTTTCAAAGTAAGAGCCGACCAATCCCGTCTCAACCAAAACAAGAAGCTCATTCACCGTGATCCCTTTCAAATGGAACTCTTCAAAATGCACCCCATGTTTAGAAAATGGGAAGAAATTCTTAGGGAAAACATCATTAGCCTAGTTGGTAACAAGGATCATCCAAATGCATGTCTCGTACAAATGATCTATTGTCTTACCCACCAAAAGCCATTTAATCTCGCCTATTACATGGTGAAGAGAATGGCCGGGGTATTAAAAGTTTCCAACTTGGTACTTCCATATGGTATGCTCCTAACACGACTTTGTAAGTATGTTAGTGCATTGCAACCATCTCCTATCAACGATGATCATTTCTTTGCCGATCACGTCTTGGTACCTCTTACCAAACAACCCCCTAAACGATTCACGGTCAATGGAAGAAAACCTAAAGCTCTCTCGGATTCCTCGGATGGTGAAGTAGAAGAAGATGAAGAAGTAGAAGATGCCGACCCCATAGCTAACATCGAATTGGAACCCTTTGATTACTATCGACAACTTCCAACTATTCCAAACGAGACCGCGGAATTCAAACAATTGAGGGGTATGATTCAAAACCTAGCTTATCACTTCACAAAGTCGGGAAAGAGGAAAAGAAAGGATTGACGAAAGAGACTATAGGACTATGTTGAATTTGAGACATTTGATTAATATGTGAATGACTATGTTTTAGCACTCGTGTTTGTGTTACTTGGATATTGTTATTTCTACTATTATCTATGAGATGTTTTATGTGATGACATGCTTATATCTTTGTTTAGTTTAATGGTTATTAGTGCATGTTGCTAGGTGCAAAATCTGCACTTGATTCTGTGATGGTTCTGATCTGCAGATGCCGGATCCCTAGGATTAGCCTAGACGGATCCCTCCCTTGAGGGAACCGTGGGATCCGTGACAACAGATTAGCAATACAGTATCCCATACATCAAAATAGTTTACTAGATCACTTCATACTAGCTAAAACATAAGATTTTAGAAATCAACTAAGTCTTCTTCAAGGATGAGAAAGCCTTAAACCCACTCATAGCTTACATAAGACCTTATTCAAAGTGTCTTTTGATTTATCAACTCATCAAAACTCACCATATTTCCGCTTCAATACTCACAAATTTCTTTTCATTTTTCAAAACACTTAGGTGGACATATTGAACAATTTTAGGAAATTGTTTCTAGTCATCTTTATCTCAAAACGGGTCAAAAAAATTAGTTTTTCAATTATTTTGATTTTTGAGGATTTTTCAAACTTCATCTCAAGCTAACATCTGATCTCTAGGATCATTTATTATGACTTGACACCATAAAAACTCTTAGTGTTATCCTTGAACATCCATTGGTGGTCATTTAGTCTCATTTTCCTTCCATTAAAGGCAATCATTAGCTATATCACTAATTGCCCTTGATCACTCAAGTACACTCTCATTTAAGATACTTAGGAGGATTGAAACACTCAAGATGGTATAGGTCTTAGACCTTAGAAACACCATTTTTATCCTTTCATAGCTGCTAAGAGCCGGATCCCTAGGATTAGCCTAGACGGATCCCTCAAAGGAGGGAACCGTGGGATCCGGGTGACAGATTATGTCAACTCGAGCTAAAACAATCATTTCAAACCCATCTTACTAACTTGAACACTCCACCTCATCTTAATTGAGTCCCTAAATCAGTAAAACTCTGAATTTGACTCTTGTGCATGTTAATCATCACATTCCTAAGAATCTTAGTGGTTTAAGTCTTAAATACACTTGCCAATTTCTTCTCTTTATAAGTCATCTTGCTAGAACCCCTTAGTCTTCAAACACAACATGATTCTCAGCAATTAGAAACACCTTCTTTAGCTATTATATCATGAGGAAAGATCCTAGTGCTAGCTCATCAACCCAAGAACCACCCAAGAAACTTGCTCGAGTTATACACGAAGTTTCATCAACCGAATCATCTCCGGTTAAGCCCACAAATGCTAGAATTTCCCATCCACCAAAGCAACCAATCAAACTAATTCCCAAGAGGATTGTTCCCACAAGGATATCATCACCAAACTCTACTAAACCAAACACACCCTTTTCAACCCAACCAACATCATTGGTTCCTAGAGCCACATCATTTAACACCTCACAATCCTCTCCACATTCCCACAACTTAGAGGACTTACCCCCTAGGCCATCTCATCCTCCACCATTACCAACACATTCACTAGAAAAGGTTGTACAACAAAACCAAAGTGTTGAATCAACACTTGCACCAATGTCAATTTCTCCATTTCCCTCCAATGGTCCATTTTGGATTATGAGGAAACATCAAAGTCAACCACCCGACCACATGGAAGTTGACACCTCTTTACCTCCACCCTCAAACATTGTTGAGGCACCACTTAATGAGCTTCCACCAATTCCTTCGTTATTTGAGGATCCTCAACCCACTTCACCTGAACCTCCGCTTCAAGAAGCTCAAAACCATGACAAGGATTGCTATCATTGTCAACATGTTGAATGGTTGATACATGAACTACGTCAAGAGCAACGTTTCATGTATTATCACCTCCTCGAACGTTTCGAAGAGGTCAACAAACCTAAACAACCATGAGCACAAAACGGAGTCCTAATCTCAAGCTCAACTTAGAACGTTTAGGAATCCCATTTCATGATTGATCATCCTTAAGCACATTGTTGCTTCTTAAGTTTAGGTCACTCATTATTATTAAGTGGAATGTGTATTACATGGCTTAATCATTCTCTTAGTTTTAGAGATTTGTTGATTCTCTCTTTGTTTTATTGAATGATAACTTGTTTGCCATATTTATTTGAGTATATTTTTGTTGTTTGTACACATATCTCACGTTCATATTTAGCATTGTTTGGTATATCACCTTTGCTGAATAAGTTGTCACCAGACAGACGGATCCCTGGATATTGCCTAGACGGATCCCACAAAGGAGGGAACCGTGGGATCCGTGGTACAGAAGAACAATTTTCAACTAACTTGAGTCTTATTTGCAAGAAATTATGCACTATACTCTTGTTTTCTAACCTTTATTTTGTAGATTTTCAAAATACACATGAAGACTTTGATATCTTAAGCTAGGGGAGCTTTGTGTCAAACCATTTATTGCAAAATCATTTGCAACATAATCCTTATTTGGATTACACTTCATGACACCCCATTGCAAAGTTGCAATCTTCAAGGGGGAGCATCTTCGTCACAAGGACGAAACCATTTGCTAACAAAATTGCAATTCGGTAGCTTATTAGTTTATATTTACTTGACACCCTCACAAAGGGATGGACTCGTCAAGGGGGAGTTAAAGACGAGAACCATTCCCGTCACCTGCTCTCGTTACAATTTTTTTTTACATGTTTTTCTTAAAACAACGTGTTAGTTTCTTTTCGATGCTCTTTTTGTTTCGACAAAAAGGGGGAGAAGAGAGTAAAAACTCCAATTCGAACTTTTACGAATTTTAGTTTTTCCTTAAAATAATTTTATGTTTTGTCATCAACAAAAAGGGGGAGATTGTTAATACAAATAAGCCGTAAAAATGTTTATTTATATTTTATGATCTTCTAATATTTTATCGATAACAAACGTAAAATCATTTTAACGAAACAAAGAAAATACGTAAATAGTTTGAGCCAATAGTTTTCTAACACACTTACGTTTTCACATAAAACACTAAAACAAGTATAAATGATTTTATGACTAAGTAATATATATATATATATATATATATATATATATATATATATATATATATATATATATATATATATATGTACAACAACTAGTGTTTACACATTGAGCAAAATATATACATAACTAGTATGTATTATAAATGGGTAAAAACTACAACCCATGGAACATATCCATAACCCATGGTATTGACCCATACCCATTTGACTAGGTGCATTGCACTCATTAGATACATTGTATCTAATAAAATACCCATGGATCAACCCATAACCCATGACCCATGACCCATAACCAAAAAACCCATGGGCAAAGAGGAGCGTCCCACGGATCCCTAGTTTTACACTAGACGTATCCCTTGTGGGAGGGATCTGTGGGATCCGGGGAACAGTAAGCATTTCTCCTCTATAAATAGTGAGCCATTTCTTCCTTTTGGCTTGCCACTCTTACACATACTTTCTCCAAGTATTGTAACTCTCTAACCACTGATCCTAAGGGATCTTTCTATGTAGTTTGTCTTTTGTTTTTGTGTGATTCTCTAGGTTCCTCTTAAAGGCGAGATCACCACTTCTTGAAGTAAAGCAAGCTCAAATCCATGAGTTGCCATGCTTCGTCATCATCAAGACTACTTAGGTTCTCTTGTTGATAGTTCTTTCTTCCTCTATAGAAGTGTTGTGTCGAAGGCATTAGTGAAAGATGCCGAATGGGTCAAGACGAAGGCATTAGTGAAAGGTGCCAAGCGTTGTGTCAAAGGCATTAGTGAAGGATGCCTAGGAATCAAATCAAGTGGCATTTGTGAAGAATGTCAAGGTCGCATAATCAATGAGGTGCATCGTTATACATATAGTAATAGTTTGTTTCCAAGGATGGTGATATCCTTGATGGTGTTGTAATAAGGAGTTGGTCTCCTTTGGGAAGAGGTGTCGTGTAGTGTTGGGTAGTAGTTCCTCCATTGTAATGGAACTCGGTACTTAGCCTAGTACCGGATAAAGGGTAGGCGACGTTGTGGTAGGTGTGGTTCACCTTGGTGTGAAAGAACCCGGTGGTTAGCCAAGTACCGGGAAAAGAGTAGGCGATGTTGTGAAGGCTTCTCCGCCATAAGGATTTGGTGTCGTGTAGTGTTTACGAACTCTCGAGTAGGTGACTTGGGGAGTGGAGTAGGGCAAGGAAGGTGTTAGGATTCAGAAAATCCATAGTGAAGAGTCGGTCACCCCAACTATTATCTAGCATAAGTTAGCTTGTAGACATATCGTTATTTACGTATTTATTAGTGTAGTTTAGTTTAGAGTAACACCGTGGAGGAAGGACGGGTCTTTACCCACTGTATGCCTGATCCACAGTCCGACAGGAGGACGTTTGTTCTGTAACTATAAATACCCCTTCCATCCTTGGAAGGGGTGGCACTCTTAATCTAATCTTTCCTTTTTGTTGAACTTTCTCTCTCTAGTTTCATCCTCTCATATCTTCATCTCTCTAAAACTATGGCTTTCTTGTATCATCACCATCCAAGGCCACCCGAATCATCATAACACAATATATGTAAGATCCTACAAATGGTACCAGAGCCAAGGTTATTGTGTTGTGTTGATTTTTTGTGGTTATCATGTTATGTTTTGAAGCTGTTTTTTTTACCCATGTTTTTTGGATCTGAAAGTTTTTTTCTTTCATTATCTTTTGTGGTAAAACTGTTTTTTTTACGTTTTTCTTTATGCACCTTTTGGTCCAAAAAAATGTCGTGGTTGTACATGGTCAATATCTTGTCCAAACAGTCCTAATATGACGTTTTTTTGTTTTTGTGTCCAAACCGTGAAAGTCTTGTGGTCATATTCTTGGTCAAAATGGGTCATCTTATGCACTTCTTATGCAGTTTATCTGGGTTTCATTGGTATGCTGTTTTATGATAAAAATGGGTCAAAAAGAAGCTTTTCTTATGCATTTTTCTGGGTTTGCTATGAAGATGGTCGGAAAACATTGTCGGAAAACTCATCGGAAAAAGTCAACGAGGGTCAAAACCCTAATCTTACGCATAAGGAGCATCTTCAGTGATATTTACGCATAACTGTGAAGTTATGTGTAAGGAATGGTTACGCGTAAAAGTCAAAGGGTCAAAACCCTATTCTTACGCATAAGGAGGATCTACAGAGTTGTTACGCGTAGCTGTGAAGTTACGCGTATGAAATGATTTACGCGTATGCTTTTACGCCTAAGCTTCTGGCTTTACGCCTAAGCAAGGTTATGCGTAAGGTTAAGCATAAGCAGTGTTACGTGTATGGTTTACGCTTAAGCAAAAGTTACGCATAAGATCTGGACTGAAAAGTTACGCGTAAGATAGACTAAGAAAGAAAAAAAGTTATGCGTAAAAAATGTAACGACTCGACCACACCACGAACACAAGACCAAAATACCTAATCCCATGACTTACTCATGGACCTCAGTATCCTAAACATCATCAGTCCATGGCTTGGTATAGCAAACGAGATGTAAAGGAGAATTAACACAGATCCAAGTCATCGGACAACATCAACAGCCAACAACCCAAAACTAATCCTAATCTAGACTCAACAAAGGACCCTCACATCTCTTCCCAACTCACATGATACAAACATCAAACCTTTTGAAATGAAAAAAAAAATCGATCTCAGATTCATGTCAATATTATTTTGCAACCTTTCAAGATTGTGTCAATTGAACCACTATCATCACAGATCCTTTAGAAGCATAACTTCCTTTCATTTTCGAATTATTCAAGAACGAGTTATAACAATTGTGTTATAATCTTTCTTTGAATTCGTTTAGACATGACCATCACCATCAAATAAAAAAAAAAAAAAACATATCATTAAACCTACCCGAGACCCTTATTCAAGATCTTGAAGACATAACTCATTGTGGTGTTCAAATTGATACGTTTGTTGAGTTGTACGATATTATTCATTGTAGTACTAGGATCTGAGATTGATATTATCTGATTTGAGATGGGATTGAGATGCGTTTGATGTGAGAGTATGATATTGGAGATGCGAATTTCTCTTCTCAGTTTGTTGAGTTGGGAGAATAACGTATAAAGGGAGGCGTTATATTTGTGTGTGATTAGGTTTAGGTCAAAGTCTTTGAGTGTCTTATATAACCGGTTGCAAGTACTGTCACTAGTGTGTTGGACTCTTAGATCATACATGGGCTTCTCAACCGGATATATGGGCGTCGGGCTGAGATTTATTATGGAATTTGATGGGTCGAGTACTATGGGATGATGGATCATGATTTGGTTGAAATGGTGCTACATTCTGTTATGATTGAATTGCATATAAAAACTGGTATCCAAATTTTGATTCAAAAGTTTGGTTACAATTTTTATTTTTTTTGGTAAAAAGTTAGTATGTACGGTATGGTATTGATAATTTTCATGGAAGGATACAAAAATTCACGGCTTGAGCGAAAAAGTGAAAAATGACTACGGGGTTTGTGTACGGCTTTATTGAAGTGACGTTATCTTCATATGTGGTCATTACTATTAGCCGATGAATCAATGGAGGTTCAATTTCTGCAATTCCCATGAGATATTCGACGCCACAAAATGTCAATGATACTTCACAGTCTAAGCAAAATCTTTCTAAGAATCGTCAGCGTCTGTCTTGTTTTTTTTTCAAGATGTTTGCTTATGACAAGAACTTGTCGTGCAAATAGTCGTACACGTTATGATGCTTCCGAAAGTTCGAAACCATCATGGGGGAGAAACGTGTACTTTGATGTGTTACGGTTAACCTCCAGGGGGAAGTAGTATATACTACTTGACTTAGTATGGTTTGTGATGCTGTCTACATTTGGGTATAGAATTGTTCATGGTGGAGAAGAATCGTTGAAGAACCAATACATGTTCCCCTAAAACAGATATTCACCAAAACCAAAGTTGTCTTAACACATTCAAGCTGACATTGTTTACGGTTTTGTCTTGATTTTGTAAAATCCCACGAAAGAAATTATTTCTCGGTTTAAATTATAGAATTGTAAAATTCCGTAACAATGGAAACATCCTGGTAAAAGTAATGAGCATTTCCGGATCTATCTTGCGGTTTATTCTTGGTTTTGTAAAATCCCGCGAAAGAAACTATTTCTCGGTTTAAACCATAGAACTGTAAAATCCCGTAATGATGGAACCATCATGGAGAAAGGAAGGTGTATTTCTGGATCTTATCTGATGCTGGTACTACGGTTTCTACTGCGAAGAAGGGATAAAAGGATGTACTTCATGAATTGGATGTGTGTTTGGATATTCGTCATGGCAGTTTGGTTACTACACGGTTTTACGGGGTTATGTGCTTCTTACCATGGTCGGGATGTGATAAGGTTTTAAAAGGTACCATTTTGAGGGGTCGTTTTAGTCCTTATTTGATCACTTTAGTATCCGTTATTGCTTAATATCGTTCCTTTTCACTTTTTAGGTCTCTTGAAGGCAAAATGCTGGAATGGCACTTATTTGGACGAAAAGGCGCGAATATATGAAGAAAATGGCTAAAGTCAAAATCGAGACACTCACAGTTGCTGGAATTAGAAGGCGACGGCGTCAGGTGCTAAATTGCGACGCCGTCCCAAAATTATTGTGACGGTCCAGAACCCAAAACTCGTATTTTCAAGCGACGACGTCTAGTTGTGAGAGAGTAGGCCGTCGCTACTCAGACGGCCTAGATGCAATCCAGACGACGTCAGAAGCTGAAGAGGACGGCGTCACGGACATAAGGTGACGCCGTCGCAAGGTTAACGTGGCCAAGACGAAACCCTAATGGCGGCGACACGACGGCGTCACAAAACATAAGGTGACGCCGTCGCATATGTAATCTTATATATAGAATCCGAATTTTTCAGTCTTTAGTAGAGAGTCTTTTGGAGTAAAAACCTAAAACCGAACCTAAGGTGTCTTGTACAGTATTTTAGGGTTTTAAACCCTATCTTACACCAAGATAAGTCTTTACTTCATTAATTCAATTATGTCTTTGATTAATTGTGTGTATGCTTGCATGTTCTCCATGTCCGGCTAATTTATTTGTGTGTTTGCTTAGAAAGTATGAAACTTAATTATTGAATATTGATTGGTTGTTTCTTATCTTAGTTGATTAATGATCTAGTAATGCGATAGGTCATTCGTTGTGTACTTAATGCTTGATTCATCTTTGTGAACCTTAGAATATAATTACCTGAGTAGTTGTAGGCTAAACCATCCAAAGAGCGCCTTAGAGTAGGAGTTTATCATCCCTAGTGGGTTTGTAGACGAGACCCTTTGGTAAGTTCAAAGAGTTAGGGAGAAACGCATACCCTACAACTTTAGACACACAACGCAACTAAGAATAAGACGTGACAACTCAACCATCAATAGGAGATAATTAAGGAGTAATACAACCTAAGTAAACACATCTTTAAACTATCATACGAGCACACATTAATTAGACATAGACTCCCACAACCTTAGTTTAGATAATTAGATAATAGTAGAGTAATCGGTAGAAATACCAACCCCCCAAATCCAATACCCGAGATTCGTACCTTTCCCTTTCATAAAACATAAAAAGATAAAAAATAATCTTCCTCAACCTTAACCTTAGCGTAGTAACTCCTTACTAGCATTCCTATTCCCCTAGAGAACGATATCAATACCCGTGGCTTACCCTAATTACTACACTACAACGATTAGGTTCACTGCCTAGGGTGTTATAAAACTTGCTCGAAGAAAAGGAAGTTTCCCTGACCCCGAACGACGCGTGTAGCGTTATCAAGTTTTTGGCGCCGCTGCCGGGGAATAGAATAGCTAGTTAGTAGTCCACCTCGTTTAGGTTTCTTTGCTTGATTCATATCAAGTAAACTTTTTTCTCATTTTTTAGCTTTCTCTTAGTCTATCCCCCTTCTTCGTGACCTTTGTTCGTAATCCCATCACTTTTCATCATGGAAGGTGATAACCCACTACCATTCATCAACCTACCACCAAATGACCCGCCAAGAGCCCGTACTCTTGGTAAATACTCGAGACCAAGCCACCTAGGCTATAGGAACACCATTGAGCTTCCCGACCAAGCCCAAACTACGGCCCTGCGATCCGATACCATCCGGTTGGTGCAAAACGGATGTGCATTCCATGGACTTCGTTCCGAAGATCCAAATCAGCATCTGAGGGATTTCCTCAAAATCGTCGATTCCATCGACCTTGATGCTACTACTCGGGAGACCACGCGCCTGCGTCTCTTCCAATTATCTCTACGGGACCAAGCTAGTAATTGGCTTGAGCGACTTCCCGCCGGCTCCATCTCAAGTTGGGATGATCTTACCTCTCGCTTCCTTGCTCAATTTTTCCCACCAGGGAGAACCACTAAGCTTAGGCGAGACATCTTGACATTCCAGCAGCTCCAAGGTGAGTCTCTTTACAAAGCATGGACTCGATTTAAGGAACTACTCCGTAGACTTCCACACCATGGCATTGATCTTTGGCTTCAAATCCAAATCTTCTATGATCATACCGATTTCATCACTCGACGATCCATTGATCGAGCCGCCGGTGGAAGACTCAGCGACTTTAATGCAGAGAAATCATGGGATATTATAGAGGAGCTTGCCAATCAAAGCTACGAAGATTGGAGTGAATCTCCCGAAACTCCGATTAACGTGGTTAATGCCATATCCACTCCTCCTGAATCCTCCGATACACTCGAGGAACAATTGAGTGCCATCGAGAGAGGAATTGATTATCTTATGGAAAGGCAGAAAAGAGCACCCGTACAAATTCCTCGAGAGGTCGTCAAAACCGCCCACTCCACCAACCGCTCCACACCTCTTTCGGAATCCCCAAGTCGCGAGCAAAACCCAAGTTCCGAAAGGCGCTTCCGTTCTACTTCCTCAATACCACTTTCACCAAGCCTCAAGGATCAAATGAGGGAGTACATGGCAGCTCATACAGAGAGATTAGCCAGATTTGAAGAGGAGGTTTATAGGCAGAGAGAGGAAATGCAAGCAAAAATGAAAGAAATGATGGATTTGGTAATTGAATTTACCAAAACAAAGGTTCCCGAAAAAGTGCTTGTAAGAAGCAACGATTGCCCTCCCACTTCATTTGTAAACGCCGTTTCCATTATGCATGAGAATGCAAGGGCTGAGATATGGAAAACTGAGGAAAGCACGAAGGATGAGTCTGTGCCGAATGATGAACCTGAGACCATTGAGTACTACCTTAAGCACGAAATTAACAAGAAAACCATTGCAAACCAAGTAAACAACTTTAGGTACAATGAAGTTCTTAGGGAAGCTCTTGAAGGAAAAATGACGGAAGAAGAATACGACGCCTTACCTATGGAACCTCTGTATGAGTTGGTTATAAAAAAACCGTTAACAAGAAAATGAAACACCACAGGGAATTTCGTGATACCAGTTAGTGTCGGTGACATGGACAATATAAATGCCTTGGCCGATCAAGGGACCGATGTGAACATAATGCCATTGTCAATCTATAATAAGTTAACTAAAGAGAAACCAGCCAAAACCGACCTTAGACTTTCCTTAGCTAATCATACTTATGTCCACCCCGTAGGAATCGCTGTTGATGTTCTAATTGAGGTGGCTAACATCGTTTATCCGGTGGATTTCGTGATCATTGATGTTGAGGAAGATAAAAACGTACCCCTCATTCTTGGGACACCGTTCCTGGCCACCGCCAAGGCAACCATCAAATGCGGAGAAGGCATCATGATACTCAAAAGCGGGAAGGGGTACGCTAGGATACCCATCATCCCAAGATATCCTCTTAAGATCATGGAAATGATTACGGGTGGAAATCGAAAAGCCCCGGGCAACAATGTTAAGAAGAAGATGAATGACTGGGAAAAAGGGCTTAGAGACTTTATGGTTCAAGGATTGTATGCGACATTGTGGAAACCCGATAAGAAGTTAGGAAGCAATCCCACCTCAATACCTAAGGTACAAAAGGACCCTAAGGAATTTATAAAGGGAGAAAAAGTGCTCTTGTATAGATCTCGGATAAGAGCATTACGAGGAAGAAACAAACCAAGATGGTTTGGGCCTTTCACAGTTAAGGAGACCAATTTAAAAGATAAAACCGTCGCCATAATTGACAGTGTTGGCAAGGAATCCACGGTGAGTATACAGCGTCTACACCCTTTTGATGAAGGGAAAACAAAGGGTGAAGAGGGCGATGATGAGAAAACGTAGGAGTACGACTACGAGTCTAGCTACAAGACTCTTAAATAAAGAAAAGCGCTTCGTGGGAGGCAACCCATGCTTAATTGTTTGCTTGTTAGTGTCATATATCTTTTATTAATTGTTTATCCTCATGTTTAAATTTGTAAAAAATGCTTTATTTTGTTTTTAACCTCGTCTTAATTGCATATAAAGGTATTTTACATAAGGGATAAGTGTAGGGAGGATTACACACGTTTTCAAAAGAAACGTAAACATGAGAATAACAATTAACTAAAAGATATTTATGTTTGTTTGTTCGAGTCAAATGCTTGTATCGAGTCATAACGGATGTTTTGCAGAAATTTTTCCAGATTCTAAAGATGTAAATTTTCCAGAATTTTTTTTTCAGAAAATCGCAGACCAGTTTTTGTCAGGATAACCTGACGGCGTCAGGATTGCAACCTGACGGCGTCAGGAAGGAGTAAAAACATCAGATTACTTTTTTTCTCGTTTTCTGAGCTACTTATAAATTTTTGGAATTTTCCAGGTCTTAATTTTCTTAGAAATTCTGTAAACATCCATTCCACAAGCATTATATCCTAGTTTAAATCGAGTCTTATATATATTATTACCGCCGATTTTACGCGAAGGTTTCATTTGTTTTCTTCAAGTGTGCAGGTTTAGTTTGTCAAGAAGAAGTTACATAAGATCGGGAGGAGCTTTTCACGCAATAATTCTTCTTGAAAAGGATTTAACCACCACTTTACACGGATCCTACCGAGCTAATCAGGGGAGTATTAGTTTCTTTCGTTTTTAATTACCTTCTTTTATCATAACTTTGATACTTTCGGGGAACATTGGGGACAATGTTCAGTTTAAGTGTAGGGAGGGAAAATAAAACGGGAACTTTGAAACTATGCTTATCCTTGACTATTTGCTTTGTCCAATTGTGATTGTGTAATAAACCATGAGGAAATGTCGGTTAGGGTAATTTTGGCACCAAATTTAAAATTTTTTATGACATATAGGAGTGGGCCATTAGTTTTAACAAAAGCGTCTCACGGATAGGAAGTTGCATGACTAGCATAAAAACCCTTTACCACCTAAATTCCACCCAAAATGTGAGGATCGCCCTTAGATTAGTAGGAATTAAAGCATCCATCTTCAATGCTTAGAGTGTGAACCGGTAGTATATTAGATTCTAGAACTTGTTTTGTGATGCATTTCGAGATCGCAAGTGAGGCTACACTTGTGTAGTTAGGAATAACTAAATGATAAGAGGCATTAGGATAACCCTTGTTTGATACCTGTAATATAATTACTTCTTCCATATCGGTTGAGTAATTCCCCCACACCCTTTGCGTTGTACTCATCTTTAGTACACGATACCCCTAGTTAACCCCTCAGAGCCTATCCTTTTCGCGGTTCTCGTGATGTTTCGGTTTTTTCGGAATATCAATGAAGAGCATTGTTTACACCCCACCCCCAAATATACACCCAAATCGCCTTAGCCTACCCCTTATGCACTCACTTTTAGTGCAAATGTTTGTTATCACCCTATACCCTTAGTTCAATTATCTAGTTGCTTGCATAAGTTGCTAAGTCGAGTCATATCCTTTGTATACAGTTTTGGGACGATTGGGATTCATGGAAAAAGTTAAAGTTTATGAAATGACGGGAAGGGAACGTTAAATTCAAATTCCCTTTGTTTGCGTAATAATGTACCCCAAGTGTTTTGATCTTTTCAAATCGGGTCAAATTAGTGTTAGAGTAATAAAAACTCAAGTGTAGGGATATGTCTATAAATCCCTAGTATTTTGATGTTATCTTAGAGGATGGTAGAGTAAAAGTGTATGAAAAAAAAAAAAAAAAAAAATCGAAAAAAAATAGAAAAAGAGAAAAGAAAAAAAATAGAGTGTGAAAAAAAAATACGGGCTACCAACCTACATCTATCTTTAAATTTATGTTTGTTTATTTCCGTTATCTAGAGTTTAGAGTGTCGAGTCTTGGCTTAGCAACGCCATTCTTCGTATGCATTTAACGCCACTAAATAGCCTATTCCACCAAACCCTTGTTTCCCTACCGTAAGCCTAACATTACAACCCTTTAAAAGACCTCTTTGATAGTCTTTCCTAGGTGCTTACGCCAAAGCGATGAAGGTTTGATCTATTCTCAAGCCTATGGTAATCTATGTACTAGGACCGGTTAATGAGTGTTTATCTTCCATTTCCTATTTTGTTATATTTCATATATACACCCGAGAGAGATGTGAGTATCCAAACACCCCATGTGAGGTGCTAGTATGTAATTTCCGTGCTTGTTATGACTTTTGCGGGGCTTATATGTGTTGTGGACCGTTTTGAATTAATGCTTCATGACCCCTAACTTATAAATTAATTGGCTAAAAGCACATTTGCTTGAGGACAAGCAAATAACAAGTGTAGGGATATTTGATAAGGTTTTAAAAGGTACCATTTTGAGGGGTCGTTTTAGTCCTTATTTGATCACTTTTGTATCCGTTAGTGCTTAATATCGTTCCTTTTCACTTTTTAGGTCTCTTGAAGGCAAAATGCTGGAATGGCACTTATTTGGACGAAAAGGCGCGAATATATGAAGAAAATGGCTAAAGTCAAAATCGAGACACTCACAGTTGCTGGAATTAGAAGGCGACGGCGTCAGGTGCTAAATTGCGACGCTGTCCCAAAATTATTGTGACGGTCCAGAACCCAAAACTCGTATTTTCAAGCGACACGTCTAGTTGTGAGAGAGTAGGCCGTCGCTACTCAGACGGCCTAGATGCAATCCAGACGACGTCAGAAGCTGAAGAGGACGGCGTCACGGACATAAGGTGACGCCGTCGCAAGGTTAACGTGGCCAAGATGAAACCCTAATGGCGGCGACACGACGGCGTCACGAAACATAAGGTGACGCCGTCGCATATGTAATCTTATATATAGAATCCGAATTTTTCAGTCTTTAGTAGAGAGTCTTTTGGAGTAAAAACCTAAAACCGAACCTAAGGTGTCTTGTACAGTATTTTAGGGTTTTAAACCCTATCTTACACCAAGATAAGTCTTTACTTCATTAATTCAATTATGTCTTTGATTATTGGTGTGTATGCTTGCATGTTCTCCATGTCCGGCTAATTTATTTGTGTGTTTGCTTAGAAAGTATGAAACTTAATTATTGAATATTGATTGGTTGTTTCTTATCTTAGTTGATTAATGATCTAGTAATGCGATAGGTCATTCGTTGTGTACTTAATGCTTGATTCATCTTTGTGAACCTTAGAATATAATTACCTGAGTAGTTGTAGGCTAAACCATCCAAAGAGCGCCTTAGAGTAGGAGTTTATCATCCCTAGTGGGTTTGTAGACGAGACCCTTTGGTAAGTTCAAAGAGTTAGGGAGAAACGCATACCCTACAACTTTAGACACACAACGCAACTAAGAATAAGACGTGACAACTCAACCATCAATAGGAGATAATTAAGGAGTAATACAACCTAAGTAAACACATCTTTAAACTATCATACGAGCACACATTAATTAGACATAGACTCCCACAACCTTAGTTTAGATAATTAGATAATAGTAGAGTAATCGGTAGAAATACCAACCCCCCAAATCCAATACCCGAGATTCGTACCTTTCCCTTTCATAAAACATAAAAAGATAAAAAATTATCTTCCTCAACCTTAACCTTAGCGTAGTAACTCCTTACTAGCATTCCTATTCCCCTAGAGAACGATATCAATACCCGTGACTTACCCTAATTACTACACTACAACGATTAGGTTCACTGCCTAGGGTGTTATAAAACTTGCTCGAAGAAAAGGAAGTTTCCTTGACCCCGAACGACGCGTGTAGCGTTATCAGGATGAAACCATTATCATAGTTCACTTAAATCGTCAAAGGAGGCTAGATTTGAACTTTTAACCAGAAGATGTGACAACGGCGTTAATTCAGTATTATTTATTTGAGGTTGAAGTGAAATATCACGGGCGAGTGTACTTAGTATCTGAAGGTATCGGGGATGGTTGGATGAAGATTCTTAGAGATCCTTGTTCGAGCTTAATCAAAAACGAAGACTTGGAAATCTAGTTATTGTTGGGTGTCTTTTACCTTTTCTTTTACCACTTGGGGGAATTGGGCTCATACCACCACAAAATAACTATCACTTTAAGGAGTTACATTGTAATGCTCAGTGTCACATTCAATTGTGGATTTTCAAGAGGTAATGTACGTCTTATACTTGATGGTTGGTTGGTTGGTTGAAGAGTATAGAGTACATAAAGAGTACTTAGAGATGCTAATGGAAATCGGCACCGCTCTTTGTTACATATGTGCAAGTTTAAGTCACAAGTTCGGGGTAGTTTACTTCAGGGTCAAATTCATCATACTGGGTTTTCTCCATCAGCTGTCACGACAAAGAGCCTACTGAATGATAATGGGGTTGATTACAAGTTTTTCCAAAGAGAGTTGAAAAGAGAGAGATAATGACGTATGAACACAACAGTTCATGCCTCGTTCTCTAAAGAAAAGAAAACTGTACGTTTCAGTGCGCTTTATCTTCTGAAGAAGAGAAATCTTCTTATTATGACCATTCTCATCAACATGCTTCATACTTTCTCCATGCGCTTCAGTCATCAAGTGAACCGGGCTACCGTTGATTGTTCTCTTATTCCACTTGCTCAACTATAATGACGATGGCGACATCATGTGCTAATTTTGCGGGGGAGAAGTGTGAGTAGACTACATTTGGATGATTTCACTTATTTAGTCAAGAATGGCAACTTCGTCTGCAATTCTTGAGGGGGAGAAGAAGTATGATGACACTACATGTTGTGTTATATGAGAATAAATGGTCAAACGGCTTCTAACTCATGTAAGAACCGAGCTTCTTCTTATCGGGTCATCTTTACATGGAGTTTTCTTCTAAGAGTCGTTAGTTGACATCTTCTCACGGACTGATGAGTTTAATGTCAAAGTGCTTCCGGTTAATGCTTCACGTGCACATCAACATGATGATTCCGAACAACCTTCTGTTCTTGTTTGATGTGATTGTTTGTTTGGTGTTACCACTTCGTATGTTCGTTGCGGGCTGATTGTTGATTTCCTTGATGATCATCTTTCTGTTCTTGTTTGATTGGGAGGGATATTAATTAAGGGGATTTGCAAGAGGTAAGTTAATTGGGATGCTTTTTGGTGTGTTGAAGATGTTAACCTTTTGATCCCCAACTGGACAATCTTGAAGAAGGTCGAGTCTACGTTCGGTTCTACATTTTCTGCTACATGTTAGAAGACTAAAGACGAGTTGCATTTAACAATCTAAAGACTTCTTCTTATTCTGGGCATTTATCATACAGATTGTCGGTTTAGGGGAGAGTGAAATTTCAGATTTAATCCCCAATTAGACTTGCTCACTTTCTTCAGCAAGTTGATTCTCACAAAGACTTCAAGCGATCTTCTCAACAAAATTCAAGTATTTGGGCTTATAATGTTTTGCTGATTCTGAAGTATCAAAACCAGCAAGGGGGAAGGAGACACGTACCTAAACGCGAGTAAACTTGATGAACTTAATACTTCTAAGTAATTGAAGATATCCCGGGAAGACAAATGTTATTACCGCAGAGAAACTCAAGGTTTGACTCATGGCGAGTAAACTTGATGAACTTAATACTTCTAAGTGATTGAAGTTATCCCGGGAAAACAAATGTCATGACCGCAGAGAAACTCAAGGTTTTACTCATCAAGGCGTTTAGTGTTCTTATTCCAACTATGTGGGGGAAGAGATGGAAGAGTTAGTTTCTGAAGATATAAGAGGTACACAAGTGTGTGATGATCTCGATGTTATCGCAATCATCAGGGGAGAGAGAATTGTGTACATTGGGGGCGCTCAGCTGTCTTACTTTAGGGCTTAATCAGTGATTCAGAGATATAATCACTCATTCCGGTGTTGACATCCGCAGAGATTGTCACCCGCAGAGATAATCAGTGATTCGGCCTGCTTCTTCAATGTTATCGGTTATTCTCTCTTTGGGTAATGTGTGTACTTCGGGTCCTTGAGCTTCATACACGATCATCAGGGAAGAAAGCCATTGTTTACCACAAACATTGAGGAGGTATTTTCTCTCCAGGCATGATGTGTATTCGGGAGAGTTCTTGGATATTTGTGTACTTCGGGTTCTTGAGCTTCATACACGTTCATCAGGGAAGAAAAATGTAAACATGGGAAGGTGTTCTTCATTCCCCTCATGAAGTATATTCGGGAGAGTTCTTGAGCATTATACTAAGAGACGGACTGTATCATTTCAACTACACGGGGGAAGTGGTCTCTTGACACCTTTTGGAATGGATTGCGTCAGACTTCAGTGGAATGAAATTTGAGAAGAGTTATTTATGTGTGGGATGATACGTTGCTGTTCTTCTATTGGATGATATAACCTCGAATGATGAATCACGGTGATTATTCTTAAAAGGAGCAGCAAGTTCGATGATAATGGTGTGCTTCTTTGTGCACCTGGCTAAGAGAAGCTTGATAGAAAGCTTTGAATCTGCTCAGCTAAAGGATTTTCGGTTTGGGGGGAAGCTGCCAAATTCTCACTTTCAGATGGTTCATGTTCTGTCTTCTATTCTGGAGCCTCGATTTTCTTTGGTGGTGAATGTTTAAGAGATGATGACTTCTATCTTCTACAACGGGGCTGCTTGATATCCTTATCTCGGTACTCGTTTCATCATCCTTCTTAAACTATATCATCTACTATATCTGTGTATATATTTATCAGAAAAACAAAATACAAAAATATTAAACCTACAAAAAGAAAATAGAAAAATATAAAACCTTCAAAAACCCATAAAAATCAAAAAATTTCAAAAATACCAAATATATGTTTTAACATGACATGTCTTCTGGTATCGATAACATCTACGGTCTTAGAAATGTCATTCAATAATGGCACGGGACTTTAGATGAAGTTCGAGCAGGAGGTGTAAATATTCTTTTTTCTAAACATGTCTCAAACTATGGCTTACAGTTACTTCTGACTGTGACCCGTGCTTAAAACTATGGTTTGCTATTATTTCAGATAGCAACCCGCTCTTCAAGAAAGGAAAGTGCTACGCTAAATCAATTTTCAAATATTTCGTGCACTTATCCTAATACAATTTAAGGAAAGTATGTCGAAGGACTGTTGTTCCTACACAAACGATTTTCCTTCTATAAATTCTTCAGAAAAACATTTGTTGTTTTCAAAAATGGTGGGAAATGAGTTGCTTGAAAATCAATCAGTTTCAGAGTTTTCGTAAATAATTGAAAACTCAATCAATGACTTCAGCGCTTTTAACCCTTTTCAGAAAAATAAGTCATTGATTGAGGGGGATAATGTTTTCAAATTTACATCATCTAACGGACTTTCTTAATTATCCTACGTGCTTAATTATAATATATAATTTCCTATGTTGAAGGACTAGGTTTATAGGATGTGATTGTTAGGATTAGATGATTATAGTTTGATGAACACATTATTCCCATACCTTATATGAACTGATTGATATGTTGAATTGACTTGAATTAGTCGATTGTTGTTTGGTGATGTCGACCACCATATATCTGTATGTGTGTTCACTAACGTATGCAGGTATATTGGTATATAAGAATGTTCCCGATCCGGATCCCATAATTGAATATGATTGGATGCCGAAAGGAAAGGGTAACTATTTCTTGGGTTGGCAAATGAAGAAACGGAGCTTAATTGGACTTCAATAGAGAGTTAGCATAAATGCAACGTAAGAGGTCTCACTGCATCAGCAGATGGTTTTCTTCTAAGTGATTGAAGAAACGGGGCTTAATTTGACCTCAGTTGGCATTCAAAATGCAACGTAAGAAGAAGTATCACTGCATCAGCAGACGGTTTTTCTTCCAACCCTCAGCAACAACAACAAAAGCTTCTCAACCACCTAACGTATCTTTGTACAGGATACCATTTATAAACAATTTTGAAAAATTTGACTAAAATTGTTTTGAAAATGGAAAAATATTGTTTTGAAAATAAATTGGACTTAATTTTGAAAATCACC
Organism: Chrysanthemum seticuspe; assembly: GCA_019973895.1. Lineage (NCBI taxonomy): Eukaryota > Viridiplantae > Streptophyta > Magnoliopsida > Asterales > Asteraceae > Chrysanthemum > Chrysanthemum seticuspe. The sequence goes on from BPTQ01000007.1 coordinate 45,054,386, forward strand.
GGACTTTATTTTATCAAAACCTAAGTCACTCAATCATCGACTACAGTCATCGATTGAGGGGGAAAGTGATTTAAAACAAAATATTTTCAAACGATATTTCTTCATAATAAGTCCGGTCTGTACAACATAAAGTGGTGATCTAAAGATTTAATGTTATGTCATGGTATGATTTTCTTTAAAACTCAAAGATCTTACAAAATGAAATTTTTTTCTGTTCTTGTTTGATTGTGAAATTTTTTTATTTTACTAAAGATCTCTTAAAAACAATCATACCTGACACTAACAATCTTTAATGTCTTAAAATGGTCCTTATCTGTCATTTTTCAAAATCAAATCTTGCCACGTCTTTTCCCAAAATTCTCTAAATGATTTAAATCTTTTGGAATCACAAATCTCAAATGATTTGAAATTTTTGATCGGGGGAGAGATCGTGATTTAAATCTCAAATCTGTTTAAATGAATTGGTTTTAGTCCTTTAAAGGCACTCCTGCCTCCATGTGCCAAATGACTTCAAATATACAATGCACATGTTGAGGAGGAGGATTTATCCAAAAATAAGATGAGTTTTTAAATCAGGCACATTTTCTCCCATGTTTTTCTAAACCTTATTAAATCACTTGGGATCCAAAATCTCAATGGGTTTGATATTTTTGATCGGGGGAGAATTTGTGATTTAATATGAAATGTGATAAATGATGATCGATTTGATTCAAAGTGCAAGTTCTCTCTAATATGTGCTAAACGCTTTCGAATCTCGAAGCACATATTGAGGGGGAGCGAATGGTTTCTTAAATGGATTTTGTGTTCGTGGATGTGCTTCAAAAGAACTCTTGTCTCTATGTGTTAAAATGATTTCTCTTATCCTATGCACATATTGAGGGGGAGAATTTACCAAGAAAATCAAATGGCTTTTTCTATGAAAATTGTGATCAAAGAAAACATTTCAAAGTCCTCTTGCCTCCATGTGATAAACAATTTCTAAATCATATGCACATGTTGAGGGGGAGGTTTTCTAAATGATCAAAACTATTAAGGTACAAAATGCTTTGATCTCGTATCACAAGTACCTTGATTGTTTTTCCAAATGATTTTTCAATTGGTTTCAAGGAAGAATGAACTGTACCAAAAGACCGACCATTTTACTTTATGCATGGAGTTATAAGGATGGTTAGGTTAGGTATTTGTTCCCACGATCCGCCAGAACCGGAGGGATCTACCCAGGGATAATCCACTAGATAGTGTAGAGTCCTTAGGTATGATGAAAAAAGGAGAAAAGTGAGATATGGGAAGAGTGAGGACTGAGACAGAGCTAGTACTGGAATAAACCCAACAAGGTTCTAGTAATGAAGTCTCGGTAAGCACTGAAGGGGTTGAAGAATGAAAAAGAACTGAATGTGAAAAAAGGGTGAAAAGAAATAGCCCTCCATCAATTCAACCTTAGGGCAGAAACCGGGTTCAATACATATGCTACTGGTGTTTACTAAGGTAACACTGGTATTGAAGACAAGACATCATGGACCCAGTGATGCACTGCACTAAACTTCCCAAGCTACTCAAGTTCCTCTTAAAAGGACTTGTTTCATTCTCACGGGGAACCGACATAATCTATCGACTTTCTCTTAGAGATTGTTGATATTGAAGAAGGAGACCCTCTCCCTAGTCTCCGGCACAGGAACCAAATATGCACAAATTGAGTCTAGAGCCTCGAGATCATCCACAATATCTCATTAGGACACATAATTAATGAAGACTTACTGTTTCACACAATGTGGAAGGTAAGAATATATTAAGAGTCCTACGCATTATCCTTGTGGTATTGCCAGAACATTCGAGTGATATGTAAATATTCACGATGAAGATGGAAATCCTTCTAGAGCCAACATCATACAAGCTCTTGGTGGGTGACATGTGAGATCTTACAAAAGATCAAGCTTGTGACAACTGGATAGAAACGATGGGGCGATTCATTCTTGAATCAACCTTGGTCCAGGAAATGAATTGACGGATACCTTTGAAAAACCGGTCGTTGTGCTTAAAAGTTCTTTTCCATAGCACATCGACCGTGTATTAATGTTTCAAAATTAAAGGGTATTTATGATTGATAATTGATTTTCCATAAAACCTTCGTTGTATTGCAAAACACTTTCTATTATGCAATACACGATTGTTTTCAAATCACTTTTCATCAATCAGTGAATCTCAATTCGCTGGTTCACTCACTTCGTATTGTCTTCTTTGAGACGTTCCGGTTTGAGAACAGCTAGAGCAGCTGCGAAACCCTGTCAAGGAGATTTGATGAGTGTGTAAATACTCATCATTTTTGGTTTAATCTGAACTGCAAAACGTCTAAAAATGCTCAGAAATGCATCAAAATACTGAAAATATTCCAAAATTGCATTTTATATGTTTCAGATGCAAAATGTTTAAAATCAGATGAAAAATGAGCTAAATTTGCATAATTGGCAGTTTCAGTCCCCCAAGTTTCAAAAATTGTCAGAAATAGTCCCTGAGCCTTAATTTCAAAAGAAAAGTCACCAAAGGTCCTTTTAAAATCATAAGTTGTCAAAATTAGTCCTTTGGTGAAAAATGTCAAAAGTTTTGAGAAATTACAAGTTTGGTCCTTCAAGTTTAAAAATTGGCAGAAATGGTCCTTGGAAAATTTGAAAATGTCAGCTTTGGTCCTTGTACTATTAACACTTGTCATTTTCAGCCCTTGGAACAACTTTGTGAATATGGCAGAACTGGTCCTTCAATTTTCAGAATTGGCAACATAAGTCCCTTGATTATTAAACCCTTAAACCCTTTGGACTTGTCACAATTACATTTGACCCCTGCCTTTTACCCTTGTGACCCCTGTCAAATACAATTCGGACCTCCCCTTTATATTAAATCCCAGTCAAACCTTTTTGACTTTCACCTTCCCTCCAACTCACGGGTATCCTTCACCATCATCACAAAACCCTGCAACTCACCTGCTAACACTCAACCCCATCTTTCCAGCTCACTAACCCACTCCCATGTTCCCCCTCCTCATCATCATACCTACCTACAACCCCCCTAGTTGCTAGTTTCAACTCAACTGTTAAAAACCAAAATTCCCGCCAAAATCAATTCAATGGCCAAGATCTTCTCTTGCCATCCAAAGGTCAAAATTATTGGTGGGATTTGTAGAGAGAGGTGAGAGAAAGACAATTTGGGTATAAAAAGAAGAGGAAGACAGGAAGAAAAGGAGTAGTTAGTTAGTTTTTAGTTTTTTTTAGTTTTAAGCTAGAAAGCTTTTACCATGTCTTAATTCTGTTATTGTAATTTCATCACGAGTTGTAGTTTTACTTTAAAAATGTAATTTCAAATTTATTAATGAAGCTTTGGTTTTATAGTTAATCTCAATTTTCCATTGTTTGTCCAGTCCTCTATAAGCTTTCATTTACTGTTCACATAAGCTTTTCTGAGCTTATGTGAGTTCTTTCCTTTTTTCATTTGTCTTAATCTCAGTTTTCAAACAAAAGTGATAAAAGTCAACGAAAGTCAACCATTAAGTTCATCATAATCTTAGTGTAAATCGTGTTTAAAAGCTTTAGAGTAGAAGTAACTCAGTTATTAGAAGTCCTTTTCAGTTAAAATTCTCAAGGCTTAATACCAAAATTGATTTAAAATCTGTTTTAGCAATCTACAGGGGTGTTTGGTTTAAGCTTAATTTGGTCCCAAACTTGTTTTTTTTTACCCGTTTGACTTTCAAAGTCAAACTCACTTTAAGGTTTTTAGTTGGTTTTCACATGAGTCAATCTGTTTCACCAAGTTAATACAAGCTTTGTTAAAAAAAAAAAAAAATCTGTCACTTACACTTGCACAGAACAGCAGTCATAGCTGCTGTTCTAAGTGCTTTTTCCAAGCTTATTTTTGGTCTAAGATTCTTCCAAAATGTTTTTCTTGCAACCTTACATACCCACCTAGATATAGCTTTGCTTATTTAGCACTTAGTTTAGCTTTAGCATAGCTTAAATTTCATTTTAAAATCTGCTCATGCCCATTTTTTTTTTTTGATACAGCAGTCCTACATTAAGCTTTTCAAAGCTTATTTGTAAGCTGCCAAAAGCTTTACAGTAGCTCCAAAGTAGTTTTTTAGAGTCCCCTCTATCCCTAGTTTGCATTCCTAGGTTCCTTATAGGATTAGGATTAGATATTATAGCTTATTTTTAAGTCCAAAAAGCCCCCAGTGGACTGTTTGGGATTGTCCCATACCAGCAGCTATCCTAGCTTGTTTTCGTGCTTATTAGTGATTCTAGTTAGCTTATCTAGGATACCTTAGTGCTTATTAGGTGATATAGATTAGGTGTAGTAGCCTTTAGCTCATCTCAGCTTATTCTAAATGCCTGCTAGCTTATTTGTGCTTATTCAGTTGTAGTTGCATTTTTGAGCCTTAAAATCCATTTCCATCCTCAAATCTGTGCAACTGCTTATTTGCTTATCTCATTAGTTCTTCAACTTATTCCACATGAATGTTGCTTAAACACAGCTTTTCTCTCATTTTTGCTTATTGGCCAGCTTATTTGGTAATTCTTTGTGCCTACAAAGCTATCAAAGGTGTTTGTTTGGTTTCTGCCCACAGCAGTGGATAAATAAGCTGTTAAAACAGCTTATTTAAGGTTCTCACAAGAAAAGTTTTTACAAAAACTTCTTATTTTGATTGCATCTTCAAGTTTCAAAAGAAAAAATCAAGAAAAAAAAATAAATAGCAAAAAAGGGTGGGGAGGCAGGCTCGAACCTGAGACCTCCCACCCCTTAGGAGAGTGTTAGTAATGTACATGGAACCATGTTTGCCCTTGGGTCTTTCGCGTTTTGTTTTGCACCTTAATTCCTTTTATGTCGTTTTTAGTCCTTATAGCTTATTTTCCATTTAGCTTTTTACCAGCTTATTCCAATAAGCTGTCATCCCCATTTTATTTTTTTTAGGCTTATGATAGTATCTAGTATTTTTACAAAAAATTTCAGAATTTTCCAAAATGTTTTAGTATTTTTAATAATTTAATTAGTGTTATTTTGTTTTTAATTCGTAATAAATAATTTAAGAGTCGAAAAAATACCCGGCTTTTTCCTAAAATTTTCTTTTGTCATATAGTACGTAAGAAAATTGTTTTTATATTCGTAGGACTTTTATTTCTTAAATTTTACGTTTTTGCTTGCCCACTCGCGTAATTTTTATAAATAACGTACGTTTTCATTTTAAGTTACGTTTTTAGGTAATTTAAGTTTAAGTTTTAGTTAAAATAGTTTATTTAAGTTATTTTTGTTTTATAAATCATAGAAAAACATCATTTGCAAATAGTGATAGCGTTTATTTAATATTTTTTTTATCTTTTTAATTTCCTTTAATTTGCATTTACGCCTTTGTAATTATAGGCTATTTCTTTAGTTATAATCTATCAAATCCCTCTTTTCTGTTCAAATTCCTCGATCACTATACGTTGGGTGATCCATTGCATAGCTCGCTGGGACATAACGACCCGGGGAAACACTGTACTCCCCAGATTTTCATTGCATTTGTGTTTAAGCTGTTTTAAGTTTCTTACAATTGGCCATTCACAAGTGGTCAGCTTGCGTGAGAAAACTTGACTGTTTGGGAGCGAATCAAGATTCTTCGGAATTATACCTAATCACAGGCAGTACTTGTACTGATCAACGGGGAACCGTGGGCCGTGTACCGCAATTCAACGAAAGTGGTCAAAGACACTTTCATGTGTTTTATTGTTAACTGTTGTTTGCAGGTACATTTGGACGGTTGCAGCTGATCGATATTGAGAAGTTAATTCATAGCCGCATGCTCACAGCATCCACACTCAATTAAAGAAATCATGACAAGTGCCTATCTACATAACCTGGCTCAGATATTTTTATACTATGCTTCTGCTACGCTGCTGCTAATATCTTGAACCAGTAAAAGCTTCCGCTACTATGATGAAAAGATGTCATGATCCAGAAAGTGTGAGCATGTCGGTCCGAAAGTCACAACTTCACATGATGGCAACACAATAAAGGGTGATCCAGAGATTTACTGTGGCTGATGATCTCAATGAAAGATCGAAGATCATCATGATGTGGATCAGTTCAAAGACCTCCACTGAAAGTACAAAACTATGCGGACTATGAAGAGTCACTGCTAAAGCACAAAGATCACGGAAGTGAAGAATTGAAGTCTACGAGCTTGGAACTAAAGACAAAGAAAGAATGCTAGGATGCAAAATGTATTTCATGGGGTGACCTCCCTTAGGGGGAGATTGTTAGGATTCAGAAAATCCATAGTGAAGAGTCGGTCACCCCAACTATTATCTAGCATAAGTTAGCTCGTAGACATATTGTTATTTACGTATTTATTAGTGTAGTTTAGTTTAGAGTAACACCGTGGAGGAAGGACGGGTCTTTACCCACTGTATGCCTGATCCACAGTCCGACAGGAGGAAGTTTGTTCTGTAACTATAAATACCCCTTCCATCCTTGGAAGGGGTGGCACTCTTAATCTAATCTTTCCTTTTTGTTGAACTTTCTCTCTCTAGTTTCATCCTCTCATCTCTTCATCTCTCTAAAACTGTGGCTTTCTTGTATCATCACCATCCAAGGCCACCCGAATTATCATAACACAATATATGTAAGATCCTACAGAAGGTGTCCTTGTAGCCGAACCACTATAAATACTCGTGTTGTGGTTATGTGCTTCTTACTCTTTATCTTTCATTACACTTTTATATATCTATCTATCAACGTCCAACATACACATCTAAATAGATTGACATAAGTCGATCTAAATGTTTTAAAACGAAGTTTTAATTGGTAAAACTATTCAACCCCCCCTTCTAGTTTTCCACAAAGTGTTTGTGTGTGGACTCGTAGAGGTATTCGTTTTTAATACTTGGTTTCTTGTTCGTTTAATACTTGCGGGTGACTACGAGGTTAGTTTTCTTGATCCCTTTTATTACTTATTGTTTATTAATTATGTGTTAACCTGATTGCATAAACTAGATCCATATTCCGTTGCGCACTTATAGTGTTAATTGGTTAACATGTTTCTAAAATCCCAACAGTGGTATCAGAGCCATCTTGGTTTTGTGATTATGGGTTACACGTTTTAATAAACACGCTAAAAGGCTGCATGGATTCTAATTAGTTATTCGTTTTATTTTTGTTTTGACAACTATAATGCAATACTTGTCAGTTATTAATAAAAAAATACCTAGACACAAACTAATTAAATTAAATTGTTAATTATAATTAAATTATTAATTAGATACATAAAATAGCATAATTAAAAGTTAATTAATTTTTGCCATGATATTTTATGTGTTTTTTCGGCTATAAGACCCACTCAATCACTTCATGTGATGTATGGGGCAATCTAGTTGTTGCACCTAGTGACGGTCTCATGGTTCTCATTTTGGTGAAAACTCTCGAGAGAACTCGGAACAATATTTGTTTATTAATGTTGTATGTTTATATGTTTATGATTCCCTATGTGCATAATTGTTACTTGTTTTTTACACCTAATTGCATGCAATATGGAATAATACATATCATAATCATAACATTAATAATGGTCTTTATTTACACGCCTAAATACCATGCTCATTGTGACCTGCTATTTGTTTCGTGGAAAATTGTTTTTGTTAAATAAAGTGACCTAAACTATTGAAACAAATTTTTTATGAATTTAAAAACTAGACGCTATGGAAACTTGGGATGTACGGCTCACCCACTAGAACAAAGTATAAAGGGGGTTCAAGGACGTGCGTACCATCACACCTAAAGGATTTCCGGTTATTGCCTCGCGCTGACCTGGTCCTCCGCCCCCCTACGAGTTCGATTGGAGCTACCGTGAACCATGATGATCACTACAGTTTCATTACTAAAAGTTTTTAAAATAAGTGTTACAAAGTTGGTTTGCATGCTTCTTTGTACATGATTTTACCACATTTATGTGAATACCCTATGTGAAAATTTTAAGTCTATGTCATCCAACTAAGAGCACGTGCATTTGGTTTGACCTATTTGGTTAGACCTTAGGGCCATTCCAACCCCATGGTGATTATTACTCATTGGTCAGACCTTTGGTGATATTTGCAAGTTCTTACTTGGTTGACTTATTTCGAGTATGCTTGGTCAGACCTTGGACCCGAGGCATAAGATGAGACTAAACATGCTCATGACATTATTGCTTGTCTACTAATGTCTTGATCAGTCTCATAAATCTAAGAGTTGCATTATGCAATTAACGTTCGTCGCTTACCTCTTGCCCTACTTAGTTACTCATTGGTCAGACCTTTGGTAAATAAGTGGGAGGTCAAGATGGATCTTAGTCTTAATTAGTAATTAATTGGTTAGTTAAGTCTTTTAAGAATGTAATTATCGAAAATACTATAATTGAACTTTCTATGTTCTGAATAAATTGTGTAGTTGCAACATAATTCGTACAAAAAAGTTTGTGTTTTCTTCAAAAGACAAACTTAGTCTCTTTTCCTGGTAAGAAGAGTGAGACTTATTCATATCTTTTCTCTTTAGTTGACAACCTAAGATAAGATTAAAATTGTTAAACTCACTTATGATCTTTCATTACCCTTTTATGGTCTAGAAATAATTGAAAGATAAAATATTTTGTGTAACTAGAAAACATTTTGTCTATAGCTACCAAAATAAATGACATCTTGCACTTGTCACGATGTTTGACTTTAAACCGCAAAGAGTAAAGAAATCACTAGAATATTCGCTAGGTAATTTTCTTAGACTCTTATTATTCCTAAAGTGCTAAATACCCTTGGGACTTTGTAGACGATAAAGGAGGAATTGCATGCTAAATATTCAAGTTAATTGAAAGCATGAATGGCTAGTCCCTCATCCACATAAGTTGGACTTCATGTACTCTGTTCAATACCTAAGTACATTGCTACTCGTAGGCATTTGAAGAGAATAGGAAAGTGTATAAAATTGCTATATACTTTCTACTGGAAATGTAACACTTACAATGTTGACAAATCCATTGGAGGCATTGCATTTTATTACTGAAATAACATTCATGTAATGTTGTCAATTTCAATGGGAGCTACGAGATTTATTTCCTTGTTAGTCACCCATATCATTTCAAACTTGCTTTGAAATAATTCATTACTTTCCGAATATGAACGACCATTGCTTAAAGGAAAATTGCATTTTATTTTATAAGATAACACGTTGCCTTTCTGTTGTTGCTCTCTGAAGCGCTATCTATAAAATAATAATCCACAATTCCTTATTAGAGCTTGTGGTTCTAAAACTACTTGTAATATCTATGACATTATCATATTGTTTACACAATCAATCACATGTTGTTTGTTTTCAGAATATGATGTTGTGCCTTAAACAAGTGGTAGAAATCTCAAAGTGTGTGCAAGGAACAACAATATTATTGGTATCTCTTGACCGCAAGGTAAGAAAACTAATAATTCTACTAGGACTTAAACATGTGAGATGTTTGTTGCCATACTACATTCTAATAATAATTCTACTATGATTTGAACACGCAAGATGTTTGTTGCCCTACTACATTCAAATGTCATGATAAAGTAAATATACTTCAACATTTCGACTACATGTTTTAGGAAATATAATTATGGTTAAATGATAGTAATCATAATTCTGAAGTATAAAATTAACTTGAAATTACTACAGAACTCAAGAGTTTGCATTCATGGTTACTTTTGTTAGTATAATTGTACTTACATGTTAAGACATAATTATAAAGTCCTTGAATTAATCAATGACTTATAACATAAAGTATATATAGTAAAATTGTTATGTCTTCTAATTAACACATAAACATGAGGCCTTTGAATTGTTAAAAGACTTATAATGTATTATTGACATGTTATGTTTTCTTGTAAACACATGAACATATAATTCTTGAACAGTTCTGTCTTTTTGTGAACACGTGAACATAAGGTTCTTGTATTATTCAAGGAATATACATTATAGCATGCACTTGGTTCATAAATACTTAATACGCAATTTGGCTCGACCCAATTGACAAGTATTTGGTCCAAAGAGAATTAAGTTATCTATGGAATTCTGATATAGTCTCATAATTCTAATACTCATAGAATACCACATTATTATCGTATGTCTAATGTATTGAAACAAACCTTATTCATATTGTTTGATTCATGATAGCTTTAATTGCTCTGCCTCCAAAATATATCAAGGTTAGAAAATTGCGTTTGTCATGGATACACTCAATATAGTTCAAACCAAGAAGGTATTCAAGAAAACTCGTAACTGAAACCCCTAATCCCTTAGGGATTTTTGGTTTACCCACTCAAACCAATCGAAGCCTAAACCCTTTTGGATTTTTGATTTTTCTACACTGCCTAACTTGAAGATTGTAGTTTTGGTGTTCTTCTTAGCTCGACGAAACACAAAACTGTTGCTAAGATTTTTGGTTAAAGAGTGATACAAAATTAGAGTTTTACAATAATCCCTAATTAGAGTTGTTGGAAGGAATTCCATTATGTCTTGATTTAAGTTCGGAATTTTTTAAAATCTTATTAAGCATTTTATTAACAAATCTTGAGATGAGAACTTAAAATGTATTTTATGGTTCCCAATAAATAACAATTTATTGTTGCTTAAATACTCGGTATTTAGAGAATTGTCTCTACTTGCAAAAGTAAGTGGGAGCATATACAAATCTCGAAGTTATTTGAGAACAAAATACTTAACCTTCTAAAATTCACTTATTAATATCATACTAAGGTTAAACATGTAAATGTCGACCGAAGTATAATGTTACTCTCATTCATAAATCCACAAGGATGCCTCATCACTTTATTGATATTTTAATATCAATGTTGAGGGATGTAAGTTAGAAGATTATTATAAATTAGCTAACTACTAAAATACATTATCACATCTTGAATCTGATAAATGTTTTTAAACTATTAATGATAAGATGCAGTCCTTAAAAAGCAAATCAAGTTTTAAGCTTGATTGTTATTTCGCCTAACAGTTAACCTACGAGGTTGGAATGAGTTTCTTTTGAAGAAAGGCTCATAAGGACAAAATTGTATACATATTAATGCATGACATTTAATAAGAAGTTTTTAATCATACTTAAGCAATTAACTGTGATTAGATTTTCTTATATATACACGCATTAATTATATAAAAATAATTAATTGTCATACATGTTCTCTTGTATGTGGAATATGGAAATTAAAATTTTATAACTCTTTCTTTATGATTACCTTTTGCGAGGACGGCGTGTAATCAAAAGGGTTATGAATCTATATAATCTTTATGTAGTTTACAAAATTTAAGCAATCAAGTTTGGATTGGATCGTGCATCTAGGATCTGAGATCTTGAATTTAATTACAATATGATTTTGATTGAATTAAGATAACTCTTGAGTACATTTGACATTAAGTGAGAGCACTGTGATTTTCATTAAAATTTATATATTCAAGATATCATTCCATTTAAGCTAGATATTAATCCTTAAGCTTGGAATGAAACTTCACTGGGATTTAGGGAATAAAACAAACAACCTTGAAATACATGTTATTTGGAATAAAAAAATGCGGAAAATTAAGTCCAACACAAATGCAATATAATATTCAAAGCAAGTCTTAAATGGTATATTTCACTTGGAATAATTTATTACATGGATGGAAACCTTATGTTTTTAACTAAGGATTTAAATTTAAGATCATTTGAGGACAAAAATTTCTTTACATACTAAGGGATCAATCCCCATCATTTATTTTTATTAGATCTAATGGATGAAATTAATCCCAACAATTAAAAAACCCACTTTCTTCCTTTTTTTTTAAATATAAATATCTTTCAAATCATCAATCGTCAAGTGAAAAAAAATATATCATTACGACGAGCATTTAATTATCTTTATATAGATAAGCACTTTGATATACTTTCGACAAAAAAAAATTACGTGTTTTTTTTTACGTTTTTTAAAGTTTTTTTTGTTTTTTTACGTTACTAAAATTTAAGTGAAAAAATCATATATGATTTAACACTAATTTGAATATCACATGTGATATTAGTGTTAAATCATATATGATATGTATATCATATGTGATTTATCATATATGATTTAACACTAGTATCATATATGATATTACATATCATATGTGATTTAACACTAATATCACATGTGATTTTCAAATTAGTGTTAAATCATATATGATATTTAATGCAAATTCCAGTTTCGAAGAAAAACGAAAAAAAAGACGAAAAAACGTGAAAAAACGATTTTTTTTTCTTTTTTCGAAAGTATATCAATGTGCCCGTCTATAGAAAGATAATTAAATGCTCGTCGCGATGGTGTAATTATTTTTGTTTAACGATTAACGGTTTAAGAGATATTTAAATTATAAAAAATAGGTGAAATAATATAATGTTTTTAATCTCAGCATTGATTTCTTTTTAGATTAATGGTGAAGATGAGTCCTTTGGTATGTAAGAAAAGTTTGGTATGTAAAATAACATTCCTCAAGGATTTATCATGTATATATTATGGGGTTATATTATGTATAGGACTGGTTGTTGCTTTTGTACAAGAGTAAGATGAGCTGACAACAACAATATCAAATTGAGAGTATTTAGATTATTGTTAATACAGATGTTTACGAATTATAAAACATAGTGTTGTATAAGTACAATGATGCTAGAGGATTATTAATACTAGTTAAAGTATGATGTTATCTTTTATGATAAATCTGCTAACTAGATATGCTCAACGTAGAGCATTGTTACATTACACATTAAGGAATAAGAATACTTTACATTTTAAGAAACTGTAAAGATGATTGTCAGTATATCGTTGACTTCTAATACCTCATGCAAGGTAGGGCGACATCGCCATACTATGACGTTTTCAATAGTATGAGCATATGAGATAAGACACTCATCTTATATTTCAAATCCTTTACTACATGTGAAATTTGAAACAAGTATTCAGAAAGTTTACTCAGAAGACTATTTAGTTTTTCTTGTAAAGAAAGGTTGAGAATGTTGGAAACATTAGACTTCAACTTACTAATTAGTCTCATGCATATCTGTTTTTAGTATTTGTGTTAGGAATTAGAAATTCCAGGTATTAAAGAGTCGGCACCTCAAGTATATGTAATCGTTAGAAAGCTCGTAGTCATAGTTCATTTAAGTTAAGTAGTATTTAGTTAAGTAACACCGTGGAGGACGGATTGGTCTTTACCCACTGTATGCCTGATCCACAGCCCGTTGTGTGGCGTTTTTTGTAAGACTATAAATACTCTCTACCTTCCAAGGTAGAGAGTTGGAGCTCATAATAATATCTTTCACTTTCTCTCACTAAGTTCCCTAAACCTCTAACTTTCTCTCTCTAGAATTCCACTTATACACCCACTTTGTGTTATGGTTTGATGTGTATGTGAAATCCAATATCCTACAATTGGTATCAAGAGCCATGGTTAGATCATATCTTACATATCTTTGGATTTCTAGTGGTTTTTAGGTGGTTTTTGAGTTTGAAAAAGTTTAGTGGTTTTTGCATCATTTGGTTGATCTCTTGTGTTAAAGTTTGGATTTTGGTAGTAATTTTGTGTTTTGAATCATCTCAAGTGTTTAGGTTTTGATTTGGATGGCTTGAATCATCGTGGTTGGGTTGTTTTTGGATTGAAAAGTGTGTTTTGGAAGTTTTTCAAGTTAGCGACTTGGCTCTCGGTGTAATTTTCTTGGTAGCGACTTACTTTGCAAATCTGTAGCGAGTTGCAGTGTATTGTGGTAGCGATTTGGCCTTAGCGACTTGTCTATTGAGACAAGCCGACAAAAAGTACAGTTAGTGGATTCCCCAGTACGAGTAGCGACTTGGCTTAAGTTAGCGACTTGTACTTTATATAGTTAGCGACTTGGTGTTAGCGAGTTGGTACCTAGCGAGTTGCTATTTAGCGACTTGAATATTTAGCGACTTGGTGCTTAGCGAATTGCTGCCAAAATTTTGTTAGCGACTTGGATTGTAGCGAGTTGTTATTTAACGACTTGGAACGTTAGCGACTTAGCACTTAGCGACTTAGCACTTAGCGACTTAGCACTTAGCGACTTGGTTCACTGTTCTCCTAGCGACTTGAGTGATTTCCTTTTAATACGGTTTTCTCTTGATTCAGTAAAATCCCGTGAAAGAATCTATTTCCCGGTTTAATCATAAGAGTTATAAAATCCCGTTTAATTTGTCATCATGTTTACCAACGTTCCTACAATCATCTCCTCTGTTGCCGAGGATGTTCAAGCAGCTGGCTCAGATACTCGTCCACCCATGCTTGACAGAACTGACTATGACTCTTGGGCTCAACGAATCAGATTGTACTGTCTTGGAAAAGGAAATGGGGTTAACATTCTCAAATCCATTGATGAAGGACCTTATCGAGTTGAGACTACTAGAGATATACTAGATACTGCTGAAGATGGAACTCTGATTTACGGAATGGACAGACCAAAGATGTATGATGAGCTTGATGATAAGGAGAAAAAGAGATTCGATGCAGATATCCGAGCTTCTAACATTATACTGCAAGGTCTACCAAAGGACATCTACAAGCTTATCAATCACAACACCGAGGCAAAAGCTGTATGGGATAATGTCAAGATGCTTCTCTCTGGTTCTGAGCTAACTGTTGAAGATCGAGAATCACAGTTGTATGATGAATTTGAGCACTTCAAGATGAAACCAGATCAGAGTGTCTATGAGTACTATGTGAGGTTCCACAAACTTGTGAATGACATGAGAAATATTAAGATGACAATGTCGAACATTCAGCTGAACTCAAAGTTTGTGAACAATATGAATCCAGAATGGCACAAGTTTGTCACTTCTGTGAAACTCACTAAAGGATTGAAGAATACAAACTATGAACAACTGTATGCCTTTCTTCTCCAAAATGAGAGACATGCTATGTTTGAAAAAATGATTCTTAATCAGTTCAAAACCAACCAGAGTGAAACAAGCTCATCAAATGATTCAACTGCATTTGTGGAGTTTGATAAACTCCTTGAGATCGTTTTGAGCCTTAGGGTTTAACAATAACAAAGATAATAAACGTTGCACAGCGGAATAAACATAAGAACACTTTGTTATTGACACAAGGTTTTCATCATTATCTCCCCAATTATATATTGATCAGAATATAACGTGTTACCTAACTGTAACAGGGATCTAAGCCATCTCAGATCTTAGGGATAAAGAAAACAAACACTAACCCTAGACGTTTATAGAAACACGTCTAGGTTACACACACACCATCTACTAGACGTCTACATTGGAAGACTTGTCTATTAAACCTACACCCCATGTCCTCTTTATATACTAGAGGGTTAGGGTTTACAAGATACTACGAAGGACTAAATAATAAATCTTCTTTTGCAAGCAAGTCCTTCCATCTTTTTGTAGATTTCTTCTCTTTCTCTTTTATATCTAACGATTGTTTCAATGTTTCATTATAAAGCGGTTTAGTCTAATATTGTTTCAATCGATCCCAGAAGATTTGATTTTGCAAATCGGGAATTTGAAAACCGGGAAGGAGATGTGGGAAGCAATAAAAACCCGTAACCTAGGAGCTGATCGTGTGAAGGAAGCGAGGCTTCAAACCCTAATTACGGAGTTCGAGAATCTGAAGATGTCAGATAATGGTACCATAGACGAATATGCTGCAAAGTTATCAGGTATTGCGTCTAAATCAACCACGCTTGGAGAAGTCATGTTGGAACACAAGCTGGTAAAGAAGTTTCTCACAAGTCTTCATAGACGTTTTGTCCATATCGTGGCAGCCCTAGAACAAGTTTTAGACCTTAAAACAACGGGGTTTGAGGATGTGGTTGGTAGATTGAAAGCGTATGAAGAGAGAGTGAAAGAAGATGATAAAGCAAACGATGCTCAAGAAAAGTTGCTTTATGCTAGGACGGAAAGTTCCAATAGGAATAATGACGCAAGTAGAGGAAGAGGACGTGGTTCAAACTCTCGAGGTCATGGTCGAGGTCGTGGTCAAGGACGTGGTAGGGGCAACTATCAAAACCAAGGTCAACGTGACTCCTCGAAAAACCGTGAAGATAATAAGCAAAAAGGTAAGAAACAGGAGCAACGTGACCTCTCACATATAAAGTGCTACCGTTGTGATAAGTACGGACACTTTGTTTCAAAATGCCCAGATCGAAAACGAGACTATGAAGTAAACCTCAGTGAGACAAAAGAGAGAGACATAAATCATGAAGAAGGTACATTCTTTATGATGAACTTGGTTCAAGAAACGGTTTTCATGAATGAAGAAAAGTTTACTCCTCCAAAGATTGAGTCCAACACCGAGGAAGATGATGTATGGTACTTTGACAACGGAGCAAGTAATCACATGACAGGTAATTACTCGTACTTTTCTGAGTTAAATGAAAATATAACAGGTCGTGTAAGATTTGGAGACGGTTCGTGTGTAAGTATAAAAGGAAAAGGCTCTATTTTGTTTCAAGGGAAAAATGGGAAACAAAAGTTGCTAAAAGATATTTATTACATTCCCGCTCTTCGTAGTAATGTGATAAGTCTTGGACAAGCTTCAATATCCGGTTGTGATATTAGGATACGAGGTGATTTCCTAACCATGCATGATAGTTGTGGAAGTTTGCTAATTAAAGTCCCGCGAAGTGCAAATCGTCTTTACAAGGCTCAACTACAAGTTGGGAAACCTTATTGTTTGCAAGCTAACATTGATGAAGAGTCATGGTTGTGGCACGTGCGACTTGGTCATATCGGTTTTGGTGCGGTGAATTTGATGCACAAGTTAGCTAAAGGGGTACCGGTAATTAAACATCAAGATCAAATATGCGAGTCTTGCATGGTTGGAAAACAAACAAAGAAGTCATTCTCTAAGAAAGCAACATATAGAGCTTCACAATTACTTGAGATGGTTCATGGGGATATATGCGGACCGATAAATCCTCCCACTCAAGCAGGTAACTCTTATATCCTAGTTCTTATCGACGATTATTCTAGGTACATGTGGTCTTTTCTTTTGAAGCACAAAAGTGACGCATTTGGAGTAATCAAAAGATTCAAGACGTCAATTGAAAAACTAACGGGTAAAGAGATTGTGACATTCCATACGGATAGAGGTGGTGAATTTACATCACATGACTTTAATCGGTTTTGTGACCAAGAAGGAATAGCACGTATGTTGACGGCTCCTTATGCACCTCAACAAAATGGAATTGTGGAACGACGAAACCGTACTTTACTTGAGATGACAAGGTGTCTCATGAAGGCAAGAGGTGTACCAAATCAATTTTGGGGTGAAGCGGTTCGACATGCAACATATATAATAAATAGAACACCTACGCGAGCATTGGTAGGAGTTACACCATACGAGAAGTTTTATGAGGAAAAACCGAACCTTGAAGACTTAAAGGTATTTGGTTGTATTGCACATGAAAGAATTGTTTCAAAGCACCTGAAAAAGCTTGATGATAGGTCGAAACCATTGGTTTATCTTGGAAAAGAACCAGGTTCAGGAGGTTTTCGACTTTATAACCCACGTGAAAACAAGATTATAATCAGCGCCTATGTTGTTTGTGATGAGAAAAGAGGTTGGAATTGGACAACGAAATCTGAGGATTCAAACCAAGTTGGAAACGAACCAGGTATGTCAACTACTTTTTGGAACGATATACATGTAAATGATGATGATCAGGTGGTGAATGAGGAAGCTCAAACTACTGAAAACGAACAGACTACAACAGGTGATGACAACAACACGATACCAGTTACTGTTCACTCAACACATACTGTTCATCCGAGAACACCTACTGCTACTGTTCATGCTACAGTAACAGGTACACAGGAACCTGGTAATGGTACAATTCCTATCGCGACACGTCGGTCAACTAGAAACAAGGTTTTACCAACGAGGTTAGGTGATTATCAACTTAACATTAATGAACTTATGTTGACAATTGACGAGGAACCAAGGAATTTTAATGAAGCGAAATCGAAACCGCAATGGGTCAAAGCAATGCAAAACGAGCTTGATTCCATTGTAAAGAATAATACTTGGAAACTCGTTTTTCTTCCTAAAGGTGTTAAACCAATCGGGTTAAAGTGGTTGTTTAAGATTAAAAGAAACGCCGATGGCACAATCAAGAAGTTCAAAGCGCGTTTGGTTGCTAAAGGCTATGTACAACAACCCGGTATTGACTTTGATGAAGTGTTCTTGCCAGTAGCTCGACTCGAGACCATACGGCTATTAATTGGGTTTTAGGTTCCTTGGATTTGATGAGACAAAGTAAATAGAAGAATGAAACATCAAGGGCTTAAAGAGAAAGAGAAGAAATCTACAAAAAGATGGAAGGACTTGCTTGCAAAAGAAGATTTATTATTTAGTCCTTCGTAGTATCTTGTAAACCCTAATCCTCTAGTATATAAAGAGGACATGGGGTGTAGGTTTAATAGACAAGTCTTCCAATGTAGACGTCTAGTAGATGGTGTGTGTGTAACCTAGACGTGTTTCTATAAACGTCTAGGGTTAGTGTTTGTTTTCTTTATCCCTAAGATCTGAGATGGCTTAGATCCCTGTTACAGTTAGGTAACACGTTATATTCTGATCAATATATAATTGGGGAGATAATGATGAAAACCTTGTGTCAATAACAAAGTGTTCTTATGTTTATTCCGCTGTGCAACGTTTATTATCTTTGTTATTGTTAAACCCTAAGGCTCAAAACGATCTCAAGGAGTTTATCAAACTCCACAATTGGTATCAGAGCCAGGGGAGCTCGTTACCTAGGGATTCACAAGGTTTTATTGGTCGAAGAATGGCGAAAAGAAGAAAAAATTCGAAGCTGAAATTTTTCGTATATGTTTCTGCAGCACTGTTTTGTAACGCTCATAACTTTTTCGTTAACCGTTGGATCGTGACGAAATTTTCGGTGGACATTCTCTATATATTCATCTAACTTTTCACCGAAGGAATTTTCGATCTGAGCTTCCAGTAAAAAGTTATTCATTGTCGAAGTTGGCTGCTGAAGGGTTTTCAGAAATTCGAATTTTTGGGTTTTCATGCATATTCAACTTCTTGAATTTGTGTTACTTGTTCTAATTCTTGATGGAGGTTGTTTATACATTGTGTGGTGTTTATGATTCATGGTTAGAAGCAGCTTTCCTAGTGTTTTTATGCAACCACTTCTAGTGTTTTTTTCTGCAACCACTGACAGTGTTTTCTGCAACCACTGATAGTGTTTTCTGCAACCACTTCTAGTGTTTTCTGCAACCACTGATAGTGTTTTCTGAAACCACTGATAGTGTTTTCTGCAACCACTTCTAGTGTTTTTCTGAAACCACTTCTAGTGTTTTTCTGAAACCACTTCTAGTGTTTTTTTGAAACCACTTCTAGTGTTTTCTTGAAACCACTGCTAGTGTTATCTCAATTCCACTGCTGGTGTTTCTTGCGTTATTCGTTTCTGCTGATGAGGTTTTGGAATTGAGGGGAAGCTGTACATGTTTTGGTACTGAGATTGGTTCACACACAAGGAGTTTGGAAGTTGTTCTCAAAGGATTTAAAAAGCTCGTTTTTGGTTTCTATTGAATAATTGATTACGAAGACAATTATTTATCACTTATTTGAAGATGAAGTGGAATTTCTTGGATGCGTGTTCTTATTATATTTTTAAACGGCGGAATCGTTTAAAAGTAACTTGTTCGTGCTTTAATGATTGTGACGAAGAATTGACAAACACTTTAAGGAGTGACGTTATTGTGCTCAGTGATTATTGTCAAGAGATTGCGGTCTCCTTATACATTGGTTAGTATACGTTCAGAGTCACGTGGATAAACAAGACATAAGATGCAAGTTTGGGTGATTTTACTTCTTCATCAAATTCGTTATATTTGGTTTTCTTCACAAGTGATCATTACATGGAGCTTACAGATTTGAAGAATCATTTTCATGCACCACTCAAGGGGAAGTTTCTACTGCTTAAATTCTCTATTTGTTGATAACAAAAAGGGGAAGATATATTGGAGTGGCGTGGCATGGATTAAGGGGAAGACAAGATTTGTTTCATTTAGGGAGATGTTTACATCTCAACTTCTGCTACTTTGTCTAGGGAAGTTCGTACACGACTTTGTTTGTTTTGTCATCATCAAATAGGGGAAGATTGTTGGGTTTTAGGTTCCTTGTATGATGAATTACTTTAAGTGATGGAACCGCGGACAAGCTTGAAGATAACCACGGACAGAAGAAGAGTAACCACTGATGAAGATAACCGCGGCTAGTAGTATTGAGTAACCTCTGATAGTATTGTAAGCACTGCTAGTTTTATAGAGTCGGTTAGTGTCACACCCCCAATTTACCTGTTTTGCAGCGGAATGGAATTCCTGGGGGCAACGACTGTCATAGCACCACATCACAGTTATATTGAACGACCTAAAGTGTCGTTTTAAAAACACATCGTTGGATATATTATAAAAACATAATCAGAGTACAACATCGGTCCCAAAAGGTTTAACAAGTTTGCCAAAATACAAATATGTTACAATCCAAACGATGTTTTGAAATAAAGTACCATAATGTACATAATGTAAGTCGACGCCGCGACTCAAAATATAGGTCCCTAAACCATGTCATGATGCGAATGCCTCAGTTACCTGAAAATACATTGCTAAAAACGTCAACAATAATGTTGGTGAGAAATCATAGGTTTATGTAAACATTTTATACGACTACACAAGTATAGACCATGCATGACAATCAAGTCACGTAAAAATAATGTTACAATTGCCTTAAGCCCATGACCCCGAAACTAGACTGTTCAATAATGTATGCCCCTGCAGAGTGTTTGCCAGACAACTCCGTAATACCATCAAATGAAATGCATCCGTTTGCCTGGTTGGGATTCACCAACCCGGATGGAGGCGTCACCCTCGATAGATCTATCCACTCATCCTCGCTTCAAAGATTAACGGTTCATGTTCATGTACTGGGGACTTTCAAATTGGCATATGTGGTAACTTAAGCAATGTAATGAATTTAACATACTTGGTATCGTACAAAGAAAATGTAGTGCAATGTATTCTCCCCCGTGGGTTTGAAAATAATCGAAAGCATGTAAAAACGGGGCTATGAAAACTCACTTGGATAAACTGGAAATAACGGCAAATGTGAGTACACTGAGGTTTATAATGATGCGTCAACCGGGACCTATTATCAATGATATGATATGTCATGAGTTGCAATGTAATGCTATGCATGCACTTCGTATGTTATTTATACCATTTACGGGTTTTTGAAAATATTACTCGTCGACGAAAAATACTCTTTTGACGTCTTGACCCTTCAAAAATGACTTTACATGTTTTTACGTCAAAATGTCATCCTACAATGGTTTTATAATGATTTTTGGTGAAATTACCACTTTTCGTCGCAAAACAATGTCGTCGGAAAAATCATGAAATCAACAAAAATGGCTCCGGAAAAGTGGTCGTAAAATGGTGTAATTCGATCGTTAGAGAACGAACTCGACGGTTTTGGAAAATTTGTATCGATATCTAAAAGTTTCAGTTCAGGAGTTTTCGTTCAAAAGGTCTCGATCATAAAGATATCCAAGGCTAAAGATGGTGGTTTTTGTGAATTGTGTGCAGAAAATGAGTTTCGGCCAATGTTTGAACATCCGTAAATAAATCACTATGACTCCGCTTGACAAACGGCTTTTTGTTTTGAAAAATATGGCCGATGAACTTGATTTTACTAGAAGACACTTTGTTATGAAAAGTTTTGCATCATGGGTAAAAACTGCCGCAAACATGGACGATAGAGCTAATGAAAAACTTGTTACGTCAAACATAATATAATTTTCAGAAAATAATACTTACGGCAACTTTATGAAAACGGCCATATATTTGTCGTTTTAAATCCGTTTTCTACGTAAAATATGTCCTTAGCTTCGTATCGAAGTAAACTACTATATTTTTGACTAATCGAAATAATTTGTGAAGCTTAAGGCTCGTTTTTGACCCGAAATATACAAAAACTGCATGCTGTCAATTTCAGAAAATAATACGTGTCGGTGTCAAACTTTAAAAATTCACCACGGCTTCGTTATAACTCCGTTTTTATCCGTTCAAAAGGCCACGGATTCGTTTTTAAGTATATTTTCTAAAAATCAAGGCCAAACTTTCGTACAATGTGTCGGATTTTCCAGAAAACTGAAACAATGACAGAACCTTAAAATATATTTATCGAAAATAGTTTTTCACGGACAAAACCTATTCTAATCCCTTCAAATCAACTCCACAACTAATCTAATCCTACCATACACCTTCTTAGGGTGTCATGGGTTCCTAATCACCATCAAGACCAAAGATTAACTTGGGAATATTTATAGGATGACTATTAAGTATATAAAACCTTAAAATCAAGAAATAAATGGTATAAACTACAATACATGCATATGAGCTTCAAGAATGATAAGAATCATATAAAAATGATAAGGAAACATAAGGATGATAAAAACATGCTTACTAGTGATATGAAGAGGTGTAGGTAACAAAGGTTTACTTAGATATCCTTGGTTTTTATTTCAAAACCATAAAGAGGATATGTTCTAGGTTGTTAAAACACTTGAAGTTGCCAAAAATTTTCTTGATCCCTTGGAGCTTGATGATGGCCGGTTTTTGATGAGCAAAGAGGAGAGGAAGATATTTGTTTTTCACACTTTGATAAATGAGTTGTGTGTGTAATAATGTTGGAGTGTAAGACTTTTGTAATAGAGGTGAATTATTAGTAGACAAGTATTAAGAAGAACCATACCAACAATTAAGACTTCCCTCCCCTATGGCCGGTTTTTGGGGAGGGTTGTCTACTCATTATTTTTTTTTTTTTTTTTTTTAAACTTTAACTTGTATATTTGTGTATAATTTGTAAGATTTTGAATAAATGTGTAAGTTAAAGTAAATGGTAATTTGTGGTACAAGTAAGTTTTTGTTAGATCAAAATACAATGTAATGAGGTGATAAAAATTGTAAAAAAATACTTTCCTTGCGAAAATCGGGTGATAAAATAATTATCGTCAAATTTTTAAGAAAACGACGTAATAATTAAACGTTTACGATTAAAATACCAAATAAATTTGAAACACTAGGAAAACTAAAAATATAGTTTTTATAAACTAAATGTGAGTTTAAAAATACCTCGGGATCATTTTTGAATGTAACGGGTTAAATAATCAAAATAAAACTCACGCGATAAAAATTTATTAAATAAAAATTACGCGTTGAAGGTGAAATGAAATGTCGTGCATGAATCAATGAGATGCACATGATGTCAATGAAATGTAGACTACTCATAGTCCATATGAAATGTACGTGAATGTCATGATCATGAATTCGCCGCTAAACCTCCAAGGTTACGCGAATTTGAAACAAGTAAACCAAGTTTACTAAAATGTTAAAATAATGAGACATGAACGGTGTCGAGTAATGACCTGAAAGTACGGATTGTCACATTCGCCCATCCAAAAAGGAATTCAGTCCCTGAATTCAAACGTTGTTAGGTCTAACGGTGTCGGCGAAAAGATGTGGATACTTGCGTCGCATCTGGTCTTCCCGTTCCCAAGTAAACTCAGGACCTCGTCGAGAATTCCAACGAACTTTAACAATAGGAATACGACTCTGTTTCAACTGCTTGACCTCGCGGTCCATGATTTCTACAGGTTCTTCCACAAAGTTGAGTTTGTCGTCAATATGAACTTCGTCCAATGGAATAACGAGCGATTCGTCTGAAAGACACTTCTTCAAGTTTGAAACATGAAACGTGTTGTGCACATGACTAAGTTCTGACGGAAGATCAAGTCGATAAGCTACCGGACCAACTCGGCTCAGAATCTTGAATGGTCCAATGTATCTCGGGTTTAACTTCCCACGCTTTCCAAAACGTACCACGCCCTTCCAAGGCGATACTTTCAACATAACTTTGTCTCCCACTTGAAATTCCAAATCCTTGCGTCTAACATCCGCATAGCTTTTCTGTCGACTCCTGGCAGTTCTGAGTCGATCACGAATCTGAACAATTTTCTCGGTGGTTTCCCGTACCATTTCTGGGCCAGTGAGTTGTGCGTCTCCTACCTCGGCCCAACAAACAGGTGATCGGCACTTACGACCATAGAGTGCCTCGAATGGTGCCATCTTGATACTGGTGTGATAACTATTGTTGTACGAGAATTCAATCAATGGCAAATGGTTAGCCCAACCATTTCCAAAATCAATGACACATGCTCTCAGCATGTCTTCTAATGTTTGAATGGTCCTTTCACTTTGACCATCGGTTTGTGGGTGATATGCTGTGCTCATCTCTAATCTGGTTCCGAATGAATCTTGCAATGAATTCCAAAAGTTTGAAGTGAATCGACTATCTCTGTCGGAAATGATAGAAATTGGTGCTCCGTGTCTCGAGACTATTTCTTTGACATAAAGTCTAGTGAGTTGTTCCATGGAACAAGTCTCTCTAATCGGTATGAAATGGGCTGACTTGGTAAGGCGATCAACAATTACCCAAATAGCGTCGTAACCTCCCGATGTCTTAGGAAGTTTTGTAACAAAGTCCATTGTAATGCGTTCCCATTTCCATTGAGGAATTTCTGGTTGTTGGAGCAATCCTGACGGCTTCTGGTATTCGACTTTTACCTTAGCACAGGTAAGACATTTGCTAACGTACGTGGCAATTTCCGCTTTCATGTTCGGCCACCAATAAAGCTTCTTAAGATCTTGATACATCTTATCCGATCCTGGATGAATAGAATACTTCGACTTATGCGACTCATGCATAATCAATTCTCGTATTCCGCCATACAATGGAACCCACATTCTATCTTTGAAACATAGAACTCCATCTGCTCTCTTCACAAAACCATTTGCGCTTTCGGGCATACCATAAAGCTTTTCACTTGGTCGGTTCTCCTCCTTAAGTGCCTCGACTTGTGCTTCGCGGATTTTCGATGGTAAAGGAGAAATAATTGTCATTCCCAATGAACGAACTCTTAAAGGTTTAGGCCTCTCTTTCCGACTAAGAGCATCAGCCACAACATTGGCTTTTCCCGGGTGATACTTGATTTCACAATCGTAGTCGCTGAGTAACTCCAACCAACGACGTTGCCTCATGTTAAGCTCTTTCTGATCAAGAATGTATTGCAAACTCTTGTGGTCAGTAAACACTGTGCACTTCGTACCATAGAGGTAGTGTCTCCAAATCTTGAGCGCAAAAACTACGGCTCCTAACTCGAGATCATGTGTGGTGTAGTTCTTCTCATGAGTCTTAAGTTGTCGAGAAGCATACGCAATCACCTTCTCATTTTGCATTAAAACAGCCCCAAGTCCTTTATGCGAAGCGTCGCAATATACAACAAAGTTCTCAATGCCTTCGGGTAGTGCCAAAATCGGCGCACTGCAAAGCTTTTGCTTCAACAACTGAAAAGCAGTTTCTTGTTTCTTTCCCCACTCGTACTTCTTGTTTTTCTGTGTCAACTTGGTCAAAGGTCTCGCTATCTTCGAAAAACCTTCGATGAACCTTCGGTAATACCCGGCTAGTCCTAGAAATTGTCGAATTTCCGTAGGATTTGTTGGAGTAGCCCAATCTTTCACGGCTTCAATCTTTGCGGGATCAACTTGTAGTCCTTGACTATCAATGATGTGACCAAGAAATTGCACTTTGTGGTTCCAAAAATCACACTTCGAAAACTTAACATACAACTTCTCAGTCTTAAGTAGCCTTAAAATCGTCCTTAAGTGTTCTTCATGCTCTTCTTTGCTCTTGGAGTAGATCAAGATGTCGTCGATGAACACAATCACAAACTTGTCCAAGTACGGCTTACATACTCTATTCATAAGATCCATGAATACCGCCGGTGCATTAGTCAATCCAAACGGCATCACTTGAAACTCGTAATGACCGTAACGTGTTCTAAATGCTGTTTTAGGAATATCCTCTTCCCGAACTCGAAGCTGATGATAACCCGAACGAAGATCAATCTTGGAATAAATACTGGAACCTTGCAGCTGATCGAACAAATCGTCAATTCTGGGGAGTGGATAACGATTCTTCACCGTTAACTTGTTCAATTCTCGATAATCTATGCACATTCGGAAGGATCCATCCTTCTTCTTCACAAACAAAACCGGTGCTCCCCAAGGCGAGGAACTCGGCCTAATGAATCCTTTGTCTAGAAGCTCTTGCAATTGATTAGACAATTCTTGCATTTCGGATGGCGCTAGACGGTACGGTGCTCGTGCAATCGGTGCAGCTCCGGGCACTAAGTCAATTTGAAACTCTACTTGACGTGCCGGTGGAAGTCCCGGTAAATCCTCGGGAAATACTTCAGAAAATTCACAAACAATAGGAACATCTTCAAGTCGCTTCTCCTCCGACTTTTTCTCCGTTACATGAGCTAAGAAAGCAAGACAACCTTTCTTAATGTACTTCTCCGTTTTGATACTCGATATGATACTAATTCGAGTTCCACTTCGTTCCCCACGAATAATCAAAGTTTCGCCATTGTAGGGAAGATGAACAACTTTCTCATCACAAATGATCTTCGCGCGATGCTTAGATAACCAATCCATGCCTATGACGACGTCAAAACTACCAAGCTCTACGGGCATGAGGTCTATGTTGAAAGGATGATTAAGAAAATTGAATGTGCAACCGCGAACAATGGTGTTGGTGCAAACTACGCTACCATTAGCTAATTCGACGTTGTATGATATGTCTAGTGTAGTTGGTTTAATGTTGAGCAAAGGTGCAAATGCAATGGACACAAAACTTTTATCGGCACCCGAATCAAATAAAACTGAAGCGTAACGATTGTTAAGAAGGAACGTACCCGTAATGACATTCGGGTCTTCCCTATCTTCTCCGCCTCCAATAACATAAACCCTTCCTTGAGCCATACCTCCTTGATTCGGATTTGCTTGATTCTTTCCCTTCTTGCAATCCCTCTTGTAGTGTCCAGGTTCCCCGCAACCAAAACATGTAACCTTCGGTGCCGTGCAATCCCTAGTACGGTGACCAACTTTCTTGCAATTCTCACACGGATCAGGACATCGACCCGGATTGTGGTGACTCAAACACTTGTTACACTTCGGCAAAACCCCCGAATATCCTTTTCCTTCTTTTTGACCCGCGGCATAAACCTTAGCAACCTCTTGCCTTTTGGGCGGTTGTTGAGTAGCATTCCTACCCCTTGTGTTGTCCCACTTGCGTTTGTTGTTGTTGCTATTGTTGTTGTTGTAGTTGCCTCGGTTATTGTTGTTGAAACGGTTGTTGGGGTTGTTGTTTCGGTTAGTGGTGGTGTACTTGCCTCGCTTCACCACTTGAGCCATCAATTTCTGAGTAACACGAATAGCTTCTTCAATTGATTGTGGATCGAATGAAGTCACATCTCCTTGAATCACTTCGGGAAGTCCCCCGATAAAAGCCTCTAGCAACTTTTCATTATCAGAAACCATCGACGGGCATAATGCGGCTAATTCCTGGAATCTCCGAATATACGTGTCAATGTCATAGCCAATAGTAACCAATTCATAGAACTCCGTCTCTAACTTTTTGATTTCTGTTCGAGGACAAAACTTCTTAGTCACCAAGCTCTTGAATTCCTCCCACGTAAGCTTAAAAGCATTCTCCATACCAATCGGTTGCGCGTATGAATTCCACCATGACAACGCTCCATCGAGCAAAGTGCTCGTAGCATACTTAACCTTACTGTCATCCGGACAGTTACAAAGCAAAAATACCGATTCCAACTTTTCAAACCATCGAATCATTGCAGTTGCTCCCTCGGTACCTCGGAACTTAGTGGGTTCACCACTCTTGAAATCTTTGTACGAGCATTTCTTAACCCCAGATCCTCCGGCATTACCAGTTGCAGTAGCAAGCCTTGCGGCTTCAGCAGCAGCTACTGTTTCTCTTTCAACTCTCAAAGCATTAGCAATGCTATCGTTCACTAACTTCTGAATTGCGGCTTGGGTCATTTCAACAGTAGCTTTCTTAGGCGCCATAACTCTTCAAAATCACAAGATGAAACAATCATGAGAACTCGTAAGTAGAAACAACCATCATACAAATATATCCACAACCACAACATGCATAAAGATAAATGGAATCACAACGGAACAATAATGAAATATCACAACACACGTGGATAATATACATGAAAATTTCGGCCTACATGGACCGATATCATACATAATAATAACCATTCCTACATAGTAGAGTCAATACTTGATAATTTGTTTGTACAACAACCAAAATACAACAAGTTCCTTAAACTACGTCACACACCTTGTGACTAGGATAATAATGGTCAAAACTATACATAATACAAGTCTACATAAGGCACCTCATGGTGCTCCGCCTGCCCTATCCTGAAGATCGCGAACCTGAAGAACCAAACTATCAACCAAACTCCTCATCTCATCCATCTGACCCTGCAGTGCCACAATACGCTCACGGGCTAAAGCTAACTCCTGTGACTGTCGCTGAAACTCATCCTGAGTCATCTCGGCTCGGTCAAACAGCTCGGGCATCTCCTGCCTCAACTCTGTAATGTGCTCTCTATCCTCAATCTGTCGGTGCTGAAGACCCTGAAACTCTAAGTCAATACTAACCCTGCCTAATATCAAACCCTCGACCTCCTCGGCGATGGGCTCAATCCTGTCAACCGACAACTCCCCTAACTGTCGAGTCAAACTATCAATCTGTAACTGCTGTGCATCGATACGGGCACCTAATGCCTCTGTGGAAGGCTGTCGTGCAGCAGCTGCCCTAGAACTCTCGCCTAACTCAAATCTAGCGGGCGGCTCGGGCTCAGTGGACGGTGGTGTAGGGATATCGAAACGTGCACGCTTTTTGGGCGGCAAGTCCGATGCGGGTGCAGGATCTCTAAGAAAATATGACGATGACGGTGATGATGGTGGTAGTGGTGCTGGTGGTGGTGATGGTGCGAGCAACGGGTTATGAGCTGGGCTAACGTGAGGTGTGGGTGCGACTTCGCCCTCCT
The DNA here is from genome assembly GCA_019973895.1 of Chrysanthemum seticuspe. Lineage (NCBI taxonomy): Eukaryota > Viridiplantae > Streptophyta > Magnoliopsida > Asterales > Asteraceae > Chrysanthemum > Chrysanthemum seticuspe. The sequence goes on from BPTQ01000007.1 coordinate 45,083,469, forward strand.
CGAAGGGTTCGGTCTCAGTGTCGGTCATGATCAGTGGAAAGGCTGCAGTGGATCCGATAGAAGATACAACCTCAGTGGAATGTGATGGATCATCATCCATGCTAGGGTCCGATGATATGGTAATAGGGTGAGAATCTGATGACATGTCTGTGACAACCGATGTGAAATAAATGTAAATAATCTCGAACAAAGTGTAAGTGAATCCGCATGATAACAATGAACATGTACAATGATGAAATGATGAGATGCTATGATAATGTAGCTATAGTCTAGGGTCAATGATGCAACCTAGTTCTCTATAACTGTAGCTCTGGTACCAATCTGTCACACCCCCAATTTACCTGTTTTGCAGCGGAATGGAATTCCTGGGGGCAACGACTGTCATAGCACCACATCACAGTTATATTGAACGACCTAAAGTGTCGTTTTAAAAACACATCGTTGGATATATTATAAAAACATAATCAGAGTACAACATCGGTCCCAAAAGGTTTAACAAGTTTGCCAAAATACAAATATGTTACAATCCAAACGATGTTTTGAAATAAAGTACCATAATGTACATAATGTAAGTCGACGCCGCGACTCAAAATATAGGTCCCTAAACCATGTCATGATGCGAATGCCTCAGTTACCTGAAAATACATTGCTAAAAACGTCAACAATAATGTTGGTGAGAAATCATAGGTTTATGTAAACATTTTATACGACTACACAAGTATAGACCATGCATGACAATCAAGTCACGTAAAAATAATGTTACAATTGCCTTAAGCCCATGACCCCGAAACTAGACTGTTCAATAATGTATGCCCCTGCAGAGTGTTTGCCAGACAACTCCGTAATACCATCAAATGAAATGCATCCGTTTGCCTGGTTGGGATTCACCAACCCGGATGGAGGCGTCACCCTCGATAGATCTATCCACTCATCCTCGCTTCAAAGATTAACGGTTCATGTTCATGTACTGGGGACTTTCAAATTGGCATATGTGGTAACTTAAGCAATGTAATGAATTTAACATACTTGGTATCGTACAAAGAAAATGTAGTGCAATGTATTCTCCCCCGTGGGTTTGAAAATAATCGAAAGCATGTAAAAACGGGGCTATGAAAACTCACTTGGATAAACTGGAAATAACGGCAAATGTGAGTACACTGAGGTTTATAATGATGCGTCAACCGGGACCTATTATCAATGATATGATATGTCATGAGTTGCAATGTAATGCTATGCATGCACTTCGTATGTTATTTATACCATTTACGGGTTTTTGAAAATATTACTCGTCGACGAAAAATACTCTTTTGACGTCTTGACCCTTCAAAAATGACTTTACATGTTTTTACGTCAAAATGTCATCCTACAATGGTTTTATAATGATTTTTGGTGAAATTACCACTTTTCGTCGCAAAACAATGTCGTCGGAAAAATCATGAAATCAACAAAAATGGCTCCGGAAAAGTGGTCGTAAAATGGTGTAAGTCGATCGTTAGAGAACGAACTCGACGGTTTTGGAAAATTTGTATCGATATCTAAAAGTTTCAGTTCAGGAGTTTTCGTTCAAAAGGTCTCGATCATAAAGATATCCAAGGCTAAAGATGGTGGTTTTTGTGAATTGTGTGCAGAAAATGAGTTTCGGCCAATGTTTGAACATCCGTAAATAAATCACTATGACTCCGCTTGACAAACGGCTTTTTGTTTTGAAAAATATGGCCGATGAACTTGATTTTACTAGAAGACACTTTGTTATGAAAAGTTTTGCATCATGGGTAAAAACTGCCGCAAACATGGACGATAGAGCTAATGAAAAACTTGTTACGTCAAACATAATATAATTTTCAGAAAATAATACTTACGGCAACTTTATGAAAACGGCCATATATTTGTCGTTTTAAATCCGTTTTCTACGTAAAATATGTCCTTAGCTTCGTATCGAAGTAAACTACTATATTTTTGACTAATCGAAATAATTTGTGAAGCTTAAGGCTCGTTTTTGACCCGAAATATACAAAAACTGCATGCTGTCAATTTCAGAAAATAATACGTGTCGGTGTCAAACTTTAAAAATTCACCACGGCTTCGTTATAACTCCGTTTTTATCCGTTCAAAAGGCCACGGATTCGTTTTTAAGTATATTTTCTAAAAATCAAGGCCAAACTTTCGTACAATGTGTCGGATTTTCCAGAAAACTGAAACAATGACAGAACCTTAAAATATATTTATCGAAAATAGTTTTTCACGGACAAAACCTATTCTAATCCCTTCAAATCAACTCCACAACTAATCTAATCCTACCATACACCTTCTTAGGGTGTCATGGGTTCCTAATCACCATCAAGACCAAAGATTAACTTGGGAATATTTATAGGATGACTATTAAGTATATAAAACCTTAAAATCAAGAAATAAATGGTATAAACTACAATACATGCATATGAGCTTCAAGAATGATAAGAATCATATAAAAATGATAAGGAAACATAAGGATGATAAAAACATGCTTACTAGTGATATGAAGAGGTGTAGGTAACAAAGGTTTACTTAGATATCCTTGGTTTTTATTTCAAAACCATAAAGAGGATATGTTCTAGGTTGTTAAAACACTTGAAGTTGCCAAAAATTTTCTTGATCCCTTGGAGCTTGATGATGGCCGGTTTTTGATGAGCAAAGAGGAGAGGAAGATATTTGTTTTTCACACTTTGATAAATGAGTTGTGTGTGTAATAATGTTGGAGTGTAAGACTTTTGTAATAGAGGTGAATTATTAGTAGACAAGTATTAAGAAGAACCATACCAACAATTAAGACTTCCCTCCCCTATGGCCGGTTTTTGGGGAGGGTTGTCTACTCATTATTTTTTTTTTTTTTTTTTTAAACTTTAACTTGTATATTTGTGTATAATTTGTAAGATTTTGAATAAATGTGTAAGTTAAAGTAAATGGTAATTTGTGGTACAAGTAAGTTTTTGTTAGATCAAAATACAATGTAATGAGGTGATAAAAATTGTAAAAAAATACTTTCCTTGCGAAAATCGGGTGATAAAATAATTATCGTCAAATTTTTAAGAAAACGACGTAATAATTAAATGTTTACGATTAAAATACCAAATAAATTTGAAACACTAGGAAAACTAAAAATATAGTTTTTATAAACTAAATGTGAGTTTAAAAATACCTCGGGATCATTTTTGAATGTAACGGGTTAAATAATCAAAATAAAACTCACGCGATAAAAATTTATTAAATAAAAATTACGCGTTGAAGGTGAAATGAAATGTCGTGCATGAATCAATGAGATGCACATGATGTCAATGAAATGTAGACTACTCATAGTCCATATGAAATGTACGTGAATGTCATGATCATGAATTCGCCGCTAAACCTCCAAGGTTACGCGAATTTGAAACAAGTAAACCAAGTTTACTAAAATGTTAAAATAATGAGACATGAACGGTGTCGAGTAATGACCTGAAAGTACGGATTGTCACAGTTAGTATATTGTATTAGATAAATATGGAAAAGATATTTATCTTGTAGGTTACGTATTGTATATTGTATAGGACTCCTTAACCTATAAAAGGAGGTCCTAGGCTAGGTTAGATATACGTATGTTTTATATCTAAAGTCGTTTTCACTTCAAGGTTGCAAAACCCTAATACTGTAAGAGTATTCGTATTAATAAATAATATTGAGGTGTTGATTGTTAATTGTTCTTCTTCTTAAGATCAAGTGTTAAATTCCGCGTAATACTTGATAAGCTGTTAGTTACAAGTCAGTTTCTATTTTAGATCGTTAGCTCAACTGGGATCAACAAGTGGTATCAGAGCTTGTGATCTAGAAACTGTTTTCAAGAAGAAGTCTGTTAATTGGTACTCAAGGAAGTTAAGATGTCTGAAGAAACTCATATGGTGACTGCTTCTAAGGTTCCCATGCTCAAACATGGTGAATATCAAATCTGGAGGATGCGAATGAGGCAATACATTCGCATGATTGATTATGCTCTATGGGATGTTGTTGAAAAGGGAGACTCTCTTCCTCTGAAGGGTGAAGATGGTAAGGAAATCACTATTGTTAGTGAACCTGACAAAGCTAAAAGGAAGATGGAGATAAAAGCTCACAGTATTCTCTCCATGGGAATACCTAATGAGTATGCGTTAGATTTTGATCAGTATGAGTCGGCTAAAGAACTATTGGATGCTCTTGAGTTAAGGTTTGCTGGTAATGAAGCTACCAAGAAGTCAAGAATGAACATGCTTAAGCATCAGTTTGAAACCTTCACTGCTCAAAGTGGAGAAAAGATTGATGGTACATATAATAGGCTTCAAAAACTCATCAGTCAACTGAAGGCAGTGGGTTACAAGTTTCTTCAAGAAGACATTAATTTGAAATTTATAAGGAGCTTATCATCTGATTGGGCTATTCATACCATTGTGTGGAGAAACAAGACGGACTTTGCTACAATGACTCTAGACAATCTCTTCAATAACTTGAAGGTCTATGAGTCCGAGAATACCTTTGCTAACTCATCTTCTTCTAATCAAAACATTGCTTTTGTCTCCACTAATCACAAAAGCCCACAAGATGCATCCACTGCTGCCTATGGTATAACCACGGCTATTGCAAACAACACCACTGTTAGTGATAATGTCAGTGATGGTGCAATCTGTGCTTTTCTGGCTGATTTAACTACGAGTGTTACTGTGTTGAATCAAGATCTGGATGAAATTGATCCTGATGATCTTGAAGAGATTAATCTTCAATGGCAAATGGCAATGTTGACTCTTCAGGCAAGGAAGTTCCTGAGGAGGACTGGAAGACAGGTTAAGTATGATGGTCAAAGGAGAGCAGGATTCGACAAAAGCAAGATGGAGTGTTTTAACTGCAAGAAGAAAGGTCATTTTGCTAGGGAATGTCGAGCTCCTAAAAGACTTGAAGGTATTAAGAAGACAACAGAAGAACCTACTAGTTCTTCAGCTTTGGTGGCTCAGGATGGACTTGGTGATTATGATTGGAGTGATCAGATTGAAGAAGGTCCAAATGCAGCTTTTCTTGCTAGTGAAGCTTCAAAAGAGCATAACTTTGCTCTAATGGCCTATGCTTCATCTTCTAGTTCAGATTCTGAGGTATCCAATGATTCTAAATCATCTACTTGTTCTTTTAAATCATGTGCTGATAGCTTAGAATCTCAAAAGGCTATCACTGAGAGTATGAGAAAAGAAGTAAAGAGATTGACTCTAGATAACTTAGGATATAGAGTTGGTTTAGAGGGTGTGGAAGAGAGGCTAAAATTCTGTATTAAATGTGAGTTTGAGTATGTAGAAAAGATCAATATACTAGGAGGTGAAATTGACCTTAAAAACAGAGAGATTAAAATGCTTAAAGATAGACTAGCAGAAGCAGAAAGTGTAAAAGTTCAGGCCCTAGAGGAAAAAGAAAAACATATTGTTAGGGTTGCTAAATTACAATATGCTTCTGATCTTGTACAGAAACCAATTGGTCAAAAACTGCTTAGAGATGGTACTGGTATAGGATACAATGATATGCCACCACCCCCTTTAATGAAACATGCACCACCAGTTAAAGAACTATCATTTAGTAGTGAGTTCAGTTTTAATAAACCTGTTGAAGAAGTAAATAAGACTGAATTACCTAAGATATGTTCTGCTAAGTTATCTGGTGCTCCCATAATTGAAGATTGGGAATCAGATTCTGAGGATGTTAGTACTGAATCAACGAAGTCTGAAAAGATAGAGTCTGTTAAGAAAGTTGATTCTAAACAAGTCAATCTTGTACCTAGATTTGGAGCTAAAGTTACCAAGAATGTTGTAGCGTACAGGGAAATTCCTAGGGAACAGATGAAACAATTTAAACCTAGGGGAAATCAAAGAAGCTTCAATGGCCTAATTTCTAACAGATTAGGTGATGAGTTTCAATGTGTTAATAAGGCGTGTTTTGTGTGTGGTAGTTTTGAACATTTACAGAGAAATTGTAATAAAAACAGACCACAAGTTTGGAATCATTGGAGGAGGGTAAATCATAAAAACTTTTCAAGAAAAACAAACCCTCATCCTAACAGTAACATGATTCCACAAGCAGTGCTGATGAGGAATGGGAATACAAAATCTATTGTCACTGCTTCACAAAAATGGGTTTCAACCACTGATAAGCTAAATGTAAACACGGCTAAGCAGAGTCAAACCACTGATAAGCCAAAAATCACCACTGAATCAAAAGAAGTTTTAAAAATTCCAAAGGTGATAACTGATACAGTGGTTGGAAATCATTTTTATGCTGTTAAGGCCTCAGCAAGTTGGCAATGGAAGCCTAAGACAAAGGTTTTACCATATGTCAACTGTGCATCAATGGACCTAACAAAATTTGAATATTTTGATGCACAGGGCAGACCCAAGTCATTACTGACTTGGGTCCAAAAGAGGAACTAATGTTTATAATCTTATGTGCAGGGCAATCTTCAAACTGAGCTAAAAGATAAAGGAGTTTTTGATAGTGGTTGCTCTGGGCACATGACTTGGGATGGAAGCAATTTGGAAGATTTTGAAGCTTATGATGGAGGATATGTGGCATTTGGCAATGATCCAAAAGGAGGAAAGATACTTGGCAGAGGCACAATAAGAACAGGGAAGCTAGACTTTGAAAAGGTCTATCTGGTACAGGGACTAAAGTACAATTTATTCAGTGTTTCTCAAATGTGTGATAAGAAAAACTGGGTACTTTTTGGGGAAACTGAGTGTGTGGTGTTATCTCCTGAGTTTAAGATGCCTGATGAGAAGTTTATACAACTTAGGGTACCTAGGAAGGAAAATATATACTGTTTTGATCTTAAAAATGTTCTTCCTAATAGGTCCTTATGTTTGTTTGCTAAAGCATCTGTTGATGAGTCAATATTGTGGCATAGAAGGCTAGGTCATCTAAATTTCAAAACAATCAATAAACTGGTAAAAGGAAACTTAGTGAGAGGGTTACCTTCAAAGGTTTTTGAGTGTAAGGAACTGTGTGTGGCCTGTCAAAAAGGAAAACAACATAGAGCCTCTTGTAAGACCAAAACTGTAAACACCATAACACAACCACTGTTTATGCTTCATATGGACTTATATGTAATGAGAAAAGATTGATTCAAATGGTAAAAATCCATACTGATTTCAATGTTGCTGATCTTCTCACAAAAGCTTTTGATGTGGGGAGGTTTCAGTATCTTGTTGTTAGTATTGGAATGCTACTTCTCTAATATACTCAAATTGTTTTGTACAAGTTTGTAAAAGTAATTGGACTGTTATTATGTAATCTTATGTATTGCTATCTCTTTTATATCCACTGATAATGGTGTTTCTAACCACGGATAAGTGTTTCTTCTAACCACTGATAGAGTTGGTCTATCCACTGCTAGTTGTTCTGTGTTTTCTCTAATCATTGTGCAGGAAAATGCTAAATCATTATAGAGATGCAAGAAGTACTGAAATTTCATTGTTCATTCAACAAAACAGTTTACAGCTTACAATTTACAATGAAACTTCAAGTGCTGAATAACGACTACAACTATACATGATTTTCTCCTAATATTTCTACTACTACTATCCTTGCTGATATCGTTTGAATGCTGGATATGCATTTATCATATGCAAACGAAGCAGCTAAGGATCAAAATGGAAAGGATGGATTGATGAAAATGAAGAAGCTGAAGCTGATTGTGGCAGATAGATGGATGATATGATATTCTTCTTGTTCTCCATCTTCTCTTATCACCATTCAGCAACTTACTCCATCTTTCCTTTTCCCTTCCTAGTTACGATATGTGACGAAGCACCATGATTTGGTGCCCTAAGACCAAGAACCACCTCTCTGTCACTAGGGAGTGGTGGGTTTCTTGCTCGAGGTCTTGGTTGGGGGTTAGAAGATGAAGGTTTGGAGTTTGCAGTTCTCTTCTTAGAAGAGTCATCAGAGTCTTCTGAAGCATCACTTGGATCCACAACACTATCATCTTCAGATGATGGAAGAAATGGAGATTTTCTTGGTCTTGGTTCTAGTGGAGGCAAATAGGTTAGCCATGGGTTTCCATCTTCACTTGATGATGAAGATGATGAAGAGGATGAGGTGGTGGTTAGATCAACCACTTCTGGTTTGTTCCAACTAGGGTTCCACATTTTGGTTGATTGGGAATTTTGGAGCAATTAGGGTTTTATCTCTTGATTGGTTTGGGCGTTATATGATATATGGGTGCTTTTTATAAGTGAGGATTAGGGTTACTGAAGTAACTAAGGGGTAGGTTAAATGTGGTTGGAAAGTTAATGAGATTCTTGGGGATTGGACTGAGATATATTCTAGAAGTTGACCATGTTGACCTTACTATTCTAACCTCGGATAGGTCATTTGTAACCACTTCTGGCTATTTCTAACCACTGACAATCATAATCTTTGTCTTTGTGTTTGTTTTGTGTTGTCTTGCAGGAAAGAAGGATGTCTTTGCTTAAGGAGCTCGTGTGTTTGCTGCTTATGTTTGTGTTAAAAAAAAAAAAAAAAAAAAAAAAAAAAAAAAAAAAAAAAATAGCTTGCTCTAATGAGAAAAAATTTATTAGGGTAGTTTTGTGTCTATAGTACTCCTTCTTATCTTGTGAGATACCATTCCCATTGGCCTGGATTTGCTTGCTCTAATGATGTTGTGCAGTTGGAAGGAGTTGTTATTTGCATTCACTGATGGAGTATTTCAACTACGGACAGTTGTTGTGAAAGCACGGATAGTATGCTTATCTGTTTTGATACTTCAGGGGTTGTTTTTGACACTTTGGCAAAAGTAAATCTTCCTTATCAAATCACGGATGGATCACTTTTGCTAAACTCATAACCACTTCTACTTCTCCATATCCTTAAACCCTAATCACTTTTCTTGATTTCTTCACAAACCCACCTTATTCATATCATTAATGGAATCACAGAAAATGCCTGAGACGTACTCCACTTCACATAATCTTGTTGCTCTTCTTACCAAAGATGCTCGCTCTGAAGGGTTTCATCAAATGATTGATTTCCTTACTCATAGTTCGATCCATTTTGCTTTAACGGTTGAACCTACCATTTATAAAGCCTATATTCGACAGTTTTGGAAGAATGCTAAAATTGAAGTGGTTAATGGATTGGAGGTTTTTAGTACTAGGGTGGATGAGCATGCTATTTCGGTTTCTGAGGAGCTTATTAGAGACGTTTTGAGGCTTGATGATGCTGATGGGGTTGATAATCTTTCTGATGTTGAGATTGTGGCTGGTTTAGAGCGATTAGGATACACACACAGAGGTGAAAAGGTACAATTTTTTAAGAATCTGTTTTCTCCTCAATGGAAGTTTTTGATTCACACGTTATTAATGTGTATGAGCAATAAGACCACAGGATTTAATGATTTTCCTTCCAAGATTGCTACTGCTATTATTTGTTTGTCAGATGGAAGGAACTTTAATTGGTCTAGGATGATTTATGAGGGGTTAGTGCAGAATATTAGGAAGAAGGGAAAGTATTATTTGTATCCTCGATTTGTTCAATTGCTAGTGGAACGACAAATCCAGGATCCTCTTGAACATGTTAGAGTGTATGAAATTAATCGTATGATTCCTCGCGTGTTTGCATATATGAGGAATCTGCCACAGAACGTTGTTATTCCAGATGTTCCTTTGTTTCCTCACATGTTAAATTTTCATACTAATTCTGAGGTTCATGAGGTTAGCAGAACAGAGGGCACTCAGCTTCCTCAGGCTAGTGCTAGTGGTGTGGTTAATGAGGCTGTCACACGGTGTGGAGGTGACATGATTGGAAGGGCTTCCACTACTGATTCATGCTTAGATGCTGGTCAGGATAGTGGAAACATCAATAAGACCCAACCTTTGGCAACTCCTAATGTGGGAAGTTCGTTAGAGCTTACCACAGGTGGAGGTATCCCTAGCCAACTGGCTACTACAGGGTACATAGATGATCAGGCTCGGTCTGGTGCTATGTCTTTTATATCCAAGGATTCACCGCTCGGAGCAGTTAACACAGCTCGAAGTGATGAGGATAGATTGGAACCTGACGATGAATTGACGGTTGATGATTATGTACATGATGACTTTTTCGATGATCCACCTCTCGGACCAGATAACACAGGTCGAAGTGGGGAGGATATTCTTGAACGTATAAATGAATTGACGGTTCAGTGTTCTAAAATGAAGGATAAAATTTCTAGTCTACAGGAGGTCACTGTGCTTCAGGGTAAAACTATTCGGAGATTAAAGCATCGGATCTTGGTTTTGGAAAGAGTGAAAAGACCTGGACTTGCTGTTTTGAAGGCTTTGAGGCGTCTGAAAAAGAAGGTGCACTCTTCTCCTACTCTGAATGTGGATGATGTATCCAAACAGGGGAGGAGTGATGGCATGACTTCAGGGGAGGCTGGAAATGTATCTGTTGGTGTTACTATGGAAGAAGATGTTGACAGTGGTGATCTCGACTTTGTAGTTTCTGATAAAGCTGGGAATGCTGTTGTTCTTGAAGAATTGAGGAATGTTGACATAGTACAGAACACAAACACTGATGGTATATCTGAAACCCCGGTTAGTAATTTTGTAACCACTGATGTTGTTTCAGATTTGGTTATTGATTCTCATACTGTCATACCAACTGCTATTACAACTACTTCTACCATTGTTACAACTTTTTCTGCATTACCATCTAAGCCTAAAGAAGTAGAGAAAGAGGCTGCAAGCACATTGATTAATTTGAGCAAAACATTATCAATACCTACATCAATTATTGCACCTGCTTTATCTATTCAGTCTACTGCTACTAAATCAAAAGGTAAACCAAAAGGTAAAAGTTTGGTTATTGGTGAACCTGTGAAGAAGAAAGTTGTCAAATCTAATGTTGGAAAAGGCAAAGAAGTAGTACTGAAGTTCAAAAATAAAGAAGAACAAGAGGCTTATGATAGAGAGATTGCTAGAAGTATGGAAGAGGAGGATAGAGCAGCTTTGGAAAAGAGAAAGAATGATGAAGAAGAAGCTAGTCAGAAGATATTAGCTATATGGTATGAATCTCAAAATTATCTTAAAGCTTCAGAATTGATCAATGATGAATATACAGTACAAGAATGGGCTTTGTTCGATGATGAAGAAAAGGCTAGACTTCTGGGAATGTTGGCAAAGAAGGTTAGTAGAGGAAAGAAGAAAATTGTAAGAAAGAAACCTCCTTCTATTGCTCAGTTGAGGAATGTTTTGATGAGAATTATCAAGAATTCTGGTATATATGTTTCTGAAAATCTTACTACTTGTGCATTTACAAGAATTTTGGAAATCTATGAGAGATGTATAAGAATTAATAATGATGATTTCTGCCCGATGGATTCTCAAAAGGAAAAAGAATGGGAAAAAGATCATGATGCATGGATGGAGAGTAAACGAAAAAGAAAATCTGTCGTTCCGGAGATATCTGATTCTAAGAAGTTGAAAGTTGTTGCTGAAGTGAATCCAATCATTTCTTATGAGTTTGATCTTTTAGATGGCAGTGAAGGAGTTTGGAAGATTCAAAGACTCAATAATGATATTTCTGAGTATAATAAATTTTCTCAAATGCTTCAATATTTTGATAGAGATGATTTGATGAATTTATGGGTACTTTACAAGAATTATTTTGGTGAAGTACATCCAGATGATTATCATGAGAGGTTGATGTATCATAATTTGAAGATTCTATTTGAGCCTACTCATGATGAACCAGAATGGCAAGGACTCTACAATGGTCAAGTTACTCGTTGGTTTTTATATCAAACCTGTGGAGTTCATGTTTTAACTGTTTCTGGTCAGATTATTCATATGCTTGTAGAAGGTGAGTATCCTAAACTGAATAATCATCCAGCAATAATTACTCAGATGTTGAAGCCAGGTTGTTTCAAGATGTTATTGTCCTATGATAGTCAAGCTTATGACTTGCTGAAGAAGTATGAGAAGATACTTAGAAGTAAGTGTTTGGCTACATCATCCACATCAGATGTTTTGAGCTTAAAAGAAACTTGAGAATTCTGTTGGAATTTGTCAAGTTTAGGGGAGGATTGTTGGGTTTTAGGTTCCTTGTATGATGAATTACTTTAAGTGATGGAACCGCGGACAAGCTTGAAGATAACCACGGACAGAAGAAGAGTAACCACTGATGAAGATAACCGCGGCTAGTAGTATTGAGTAACCTCTGATAGTATTGTAAGCACTGCTAGTTTTATAGAGTCGGTTAGTATATTGTATTAGATAAATATGGAAAAGATATTTATCTTGTAGGTTACGTATTGTATATTGTATAGGACTCCTTAACCTATAAAAGGAGGTCCTAGGCTAGGTTAGATATACGTATGTTTTATATCTAAAGTCGTTTTCACTTCAAGGTTGCAAAACCCTAATACTGTAAGAGTATTCGTATTAATAAATAATATTGAGGTGTTGATTGTTAATTGTTCTTCTTCTTAAGATCAAGTGTTAAATTCCGCGTAATACTTGATAAGCTGTTAGTTACAAGTCAGTTTCTATTTTCCATCTTTTAGATAGTTTATGAATTACTCAAACATCGGAATCACAACCAAAGCATCACAAGTCATACCTATGGGTAATGGTAATCACAAACTCATTCCTGATCCTATGTTCAAACAAGCTGATGCTGATACACACATGGGAAACATCATTAATCAACTAGCTCTTCTGATTAGTCAAAACATGAACTCTCTTCCACACACCAACAACAATCTCAGAACTGCTTCCAACCCACATAATCAAGCCACTGTCAGAGATGGGAAGGTTATGGTACAGCCAGTTCAAGAACGACAGTACGAACAAGCAAGAGGTGGAGCTGGTAGAGGTTATGCTGCAAATCAGAATAGAGGAAGGAATGGAAATCAGGGTCAAGAAAAGATAATCAAATGTTACAATTGTGGAGGTGAGGGACAAATTGCAAGGAACTGCACATCGCCAAAACGCCCTCAGAATGCTGATTACTTCAGAGATAAGATGCTGCTTGTACAAGCTCAGGATAATGGTGCTGCTTTGGATGAAGAGGAGTTGTTGTTTCTTGTTGAGGGCAATGCCAAGACCTATGATGCATATATGGATGAGCATCCAATTCAGGAGATAGGTCACAATCATCAGAATGCCTTTCAAGTCGCTGATTGTGATGCATACGACTCTGATGTAGATGATGGACCTACTGCACACACAATTTTTATGGCTAGCATTTCTCCAATGGTTTCTCCCAAGGTCTCATCTTCACCACAAGCTGGCCCATCCAAAGACAAACTCATCTCAGAGGTATTAAAATTATACGATGATGCTGATGTGCAAAAGATGCATGACAAAGTACAATCAACTGAAACTTTTGAATCAAATATTGAAAATATGGATAGTATCAATGTTGTCTCATATGATCAATATGTGAAACAAAGTGAAAGTGAAGTTGTACCAAGTGATGCATCTTCTGCAGTCAATAATGATTATGTTTTTGATGAATTCACTGCATGTGCCTCTGATGATTCTGTAGTTTATGAACTAAATGCCTATAAAGAACGTGTTGCGATTTATGAACAACGTGCAAAATTTGAGTTGACCACTCGTGAGCAGGAAATGGATGACCAAGTGCGTACAATCATTAGAAAAAGTAGAAGCAGTATTAAAACAAGAGTTAAATTCCTTGCAAGAAAAGCTTTCTAAAACTGCTAAACAAAAACATGAACTTCAAGAAAATGTGAAAATGCTTAAGCAAGAATTTAATGCAAAGGAATCAAAACTCTTGAAAGATTTTTCTAATCTGAAAACTTTGAAAAACAAACTTGAAAACAAGTTGTACATACAAGGGAACACCATTCAGACTGCTCACATGATCACTAAGCATAGAGTTCTAAGCGATAAGCATAGTGTTCCCATTATAGATAAACCCAACCCTGAGTACGGGAAGATAGCAAAAGCAGCTCAAAGTGTGATCTATGATGGCAATGAGATTCTTAAACCTAGACAAAAACCTAGTTGCTTTGAGTGCACAGAGGATGATAAGAAATTAGATGAAATCACTAGGGAGAAGATGAATAAGAAACTAAAGGATCCTAAATGCAAAGAGAAAAAAGTAATTATCACTCCCCATGACTACAAAAAGGAGAATTGGATCTCCTTGAACATGTTTAAGCCTCAAACATTGTTGACTCCCGAACAAGTGTTTTGGAAAATGGACTTAGATAAGCAGAAAGCGGAAAATATTGTTGAAACAAACCCTCCCCTTAGGAAAATGCCTAAAGCGACTGTGTATCCTCCCAATACACCAATGCATCTAGTTCCTAGAACTATTGCTACTAAAAGCAAGACCTTAATCAGTCAATATGTTATTTTTCAACTATTTGTTGATTTTGAGAAAACTTGTAAGAAAAGGATCACACCCACTGGGATAACTGAAGGGGAAAGGGGTTTTGAACAAACAAAAGAATGCTATTTAACTGAGGTCATACCTTTCTTTAAATTCCTAAAAGATCACTTTGAGAGTCTTAAAAAGAGGATAGATACTGATATTAAGGGAATGGAAAAGGAATTTGATGCAATGATAGTTAAGGTTAGTGACTATGAGCGAGCACTAAAATATAATGAGATTGAGAGGAAGAAATTGCATACACTAAATGAGAACCTGATTTCTGAATGTATTGCTCAAGATGTGTTCTACACTACTACTAACTGTTCTATTACTGCTTCTCGATTCCATGAACTGTCTGTTGCTTTGAAAGTCTCTCATGATCGTGTCATTGAGCTTGAAAAAACTAATTCTGAACTAAATGAGAAAATTGAACTGGATGATCACGACAATTTGGTTAAACATTTTTCTAAACTAGAAGTTGAGCATTTTAATTTACAACTAAAATATCAACATCTTAAAGAAAATGTCAAAACTTCAAATATCAAGACATCCTCAGATGCTCCAGAGTTTGATGCAGTTTTTCAAATTAATAAACGTGATGAACAGATTCAAGCTCATTGCAACACAATCAGAAAGTTGAAAGCCCAAATCTCTCAATTAAAGGGTCAAACGAACAATGTGACTGGTCCCCAAATGCCTCTTCCTCTAGACTCTCAGAATTCTTAAAACTTTCATCTTCAAAACTTAGTAAATGCTTTACAAAAGGAAAATGAGGTTTTTCTTGAAGAAAATGAAAAGGTTAAACGTCATTTCAATGAATTATTTGAATCTATAAAGGTCACTCGTAACAAAAATAACGAAACGGTAGCCTCGTTACAAAAAGAAATTGAGAATCTAAAGAGTCAGGTAAAAGGGAAGATGCCAATGACCAATGGGGAGAATGGTGTATCAAAGGTACATGTCTGTAATAAATATGCTTTGTCTGTGAAATATGTTCCTCCTCATCTTAGGAATAACAAACTTGCTACTCAAACATATTTCTCATACGTTAAGGACAGCCTAGAATGTCTCTGTGAGATTGTAGAAGAGGATAAGTTAGAGAAACCAGATGATAATGCAATTGGCCATGCATGCTTATATGCCAAACGATCTCAAGAACTTCTAGAATGCCTAATTACAATATGCCCTAAAACCTTAGGTGAGCAAGTCAATCCCTTGATACCGTGTTCTATGCCTAGTGCCAAGCATGCAAGTCATTCAATGCCAAATGTTATGAATGTGAACCCTAATGTGCCTTCAAGTAGTTCAGATTTCAAATCTGTTAGTGCTAAGAATGTGAACTCGAGTGTGCCCTCTAGGTGTTCAAATCCCAGCTATTCAAGTGTTAAAAAAGTTAATCTTAGTGTGCCTGCATGTAGCTCAGATCCCAACACATCTAAACAGGTGAAGCAAATAGTAGCCAAACCAACTAATGTTCCCATTCCCTCTACAGGAGTAATCAGTGACATTAAAGCAAGCAGGTCAAAGTCTCAAGACAATACAAGGAAGGACACGACCTCGCAAGCTAAGAATGTGCATTGGAAGAAAGTAGAAGACCTACCTAGGAACTTTAAGTTTGAGCCGAATAAAATGAATCATGTTGATTCTAGTATTAGCCATAGGCGTACTGTAATTAATTCGAGTTCTGATACTATTTGCAAACGTTGTATTGATGTCTGCTTGAATGCTGCTTCTAATCATGAATGTGGTGTTAATGTTTTGCCTAATGATGTTAATTGTCCAATTAATATTGTTAATTCTAAATATCATGCTAAGAAGGCTAAAAGGCAAAAACGAAAGAAAGTTAGAAAACAGTGGAAACCCACAGGAAGAACATTTAGTAAGATAGGCTATCATTGGATACCTGTTGGTCATAAGACTAATCAGACAATGCCCCCTAGAAAATGGATGCCTACTGGTAGAACTATTCCCTTAAGAAGTGAGCACACTTTGAATAGGGTTAATACAGACACTAGTACTACATCTATTCAGAATGATTCCATTGCCTTAACTTCTGATATGAATGCTTCTATTTCTGATGTGGGTGTTCCAACCATTGTTACTAACCAAATGGAACCCATTCTTGCATGGGGATCCCAATTATCCAGTTATCCATTCTTGTCTGTGTTCAACTGCAGATCGTTCAAATCGTTCTGTGGTACCTGGACTCAGGCTGTTCCAAGCATATGACTGGCGACCGGTCGCAGCTCATGAACTTCGTGAGCAAATTCATCGGAACAGTTAGATTCGGGAATGATCATTTCGGTGTTATTATGGGTTATGGAGATTATGTTGTTGGCAAAAGTGTTATCTCCAGGGTTTACTATGTAGAAGGTCTTGGTCATAACCTGTTCTCTGTTGGTCAATTCTGCGATTCTGATCTAGAAGTAGCCTTCAGAAAACATACCTGCTTCGTTAGAGAACTTGATGGTAAGGAAATTTTAAGAGGTTCACGTGGTTCAAATCTATACACCATCTCTATCGAAGATATGATGAAGTCTTCTCCAATTTGCTTGCTGTCAAAGGCTTCTAAAACAAAGTCATGGTTATGGCATCGTCGTCTCAATCACCTGAACTTCGGCACCATCAATGATCTCTCCAGTAAGGACTTAGTTGTAGGTTTACCTAGACTCAAGTATGAAAAGGATCATCTTTGTTCAGCATGTCAATTGGGAAAAAGCAAGAAGTATGCCCATAAACCCAAACCTACTAACTCTGTCACAGAAGTTCTTCATACAATTCATATGGATTTATGTGGACCAATGAGAGTGCAGAATATCTTTGGGAAGAAATATGTGTTAGTTGTGGTTGATGATTACTCTAGATTCACCTGGGTCAAGTTCTTAAGGACAAAGGATGAAACTCCTGATATCATCATCAAACTCATCAAACAGCTGCAGGTCCGACTTAACAAAACCGTCAGAATTATCCGGACAGACAATGGAACTGAGTTTGTTAACAAAAAACTTAGTGAATTTTATGAAAGCATTGGAATCAGCCATCAAAGAAGTGTTCCACGAACTCCTCAACAGAACGGTGTAGTTGAAAGACGAAATCGAACTCTTGTAGAAGCCGCTAGAACAATGTTGATTTACTCAAAGGTTCCAATGTTTCTCTGGGCTGAAGCTATTGCCACTGCATGCTACACACAAAATCGTTCCCTGATTCATACTGTTCATGGAAAAACTCCATATGAACTTGTCCACAACATAAAACCTAATCTCTCTTTCCTTCATGTGTTTGGTGCATTGTGTTATCCAACTAATGAGGGACAAGACTTAGGCAAACTTAGAGCTAAAGCCGACATTGGAGTATTTGTAGGGTATGCACCAAACAAAAAGGGATACCGAATCTACAACAAAAGAACCCGAAATATCATGGAAACAATTCACGTTACGTTTGATGAGCTGACCAGCCAAATGGCTCCTGGACAATTCAGTTCAGGACCCGCACTTCAAAACAGTCCCATTGGTTCATCCCTTGTTCCAAACTCTTCTCAAGAAACTCCATATGTACCTCCATCTGAAGATGATTTAAAGAAATTGTTTGATCCTATGTTTGATGAACTTTATGATCCAAGTACTAATGAGGTGTCGATTTCTACAACAGAGGTTGCTCATATTCGTGTGAATGAAGTCAATCCTTCAGTCTCAATATCATTAAGTCAAGAAGCGCCTGCTGCTGATCCTTCAGTCTCATCAACAAATCATCATTCTTCAAATGTACATCATGGAACTGTTTCTGGCATCAATGATGAAGTTAATCCCTTTGCTACTCCTGAAGATGCTCCATTTGAAAACATATTTTCTCCTGAATCATCATCAGAACCATCTTCTTCAGGAGACATCGACTCTGCTACTTCAGTCCCTCAACAACTACCACATGAACACCTCAGAAAATGGACTCACGATCATCCATTAGACAACATCATTGGAAATCCCTCTCGTCCAGTATCCACAAGGAAACAACTTGCAACCGATGCCTTATGGTGCTTCTTCAACTCCGTACTCTCTAAGATCGAACCAAAAGATGTTAAAACCGCCATGAATAAAGATAGCTGGTTCAATGCTATGCAAGATGAAATTCATGAGTTTGATCGACTTGATGTATGGGAGTTAGTACCTGCTCCAGACTGTGCTATGATTATTGCTCTTAAATGGATCTTCAAAGTGAAACTTGATGAGCATGGTGATGTGTTGAAGAACAAGGCTCGATTAGTTGCTAAAGGATACCGTCAAGAGGAGGGTATTGACTTTGAAGAATCTTTTGCTCCTGTTGCTCGAATCGAAGCAATCATAATCTTTTTGGCTAATGCTGCTAGTAAGAACATGGTAGTCTATCAGATGGATGTAAAGACGGCATTTCTGAACGGAGATCTTAAAGAAGTCGTCTACGTCAGCCAACGTGAAGGATTTGTGAATCAAGAGCATCCCACTCACGTTTATCGTTTGAAGAAGGCTCTTTATGGTTTAAAGCAAGCTCCAAGGGCATGGTATGATACACTGTCAAAGTTTCTTCTATCTACCGGATTTAGCAAAGGAGCAGTTAATCCAACATTGTTCACCAGGAAGTCAGGCAAACACTTAATTCATGCTCAGATTTATGTTGATGATATCATCCTTGCCTCGACAGACCCCAATGAGTGTGACCGTTTTTCAAATGAAATGAGTTCAAAATTTCAAATGTCAATGATGGGACAAATGTCATTTTTCTTGGGATTACAAATTTCACAATGTCCCAGAGGCATTTTCATAAATCAATCTAAATATGCAACTGAGATCTTAAAGAAATTTGGATTTGATTCAAGTGACCCTGTTGACACTCCCATGATTGATCGAACCAAACTAGATGAGGACCACTCAGGGATCATGATTGACCAAACGAAATATCGTAGTATGATTGGATCCCTGATGTACCTCACTGCTAGTAGACCAGACATCTTGTTCGCTGTTTGCATGTGTGCTAGATACCAGGCTAAGCCTACTAAAAAGCACCTTGAAGCGGTTAAACGGGTCTTTCGGTATCTCCAAGGAACCATCAATATGGGTCTTTGGTACCTGAAGGACACCGGTATGTCACTAACAGCCTATGCAGATGCTGATCATGCAGGGTGTCAAGATACTCGTCGAAGTATATCTGGAGGTGCTCAGTTTTTGGGTGATAAGCTTGTGAGCTGGTCTTCAAAGAAGCAAATGAGTACTTCTATTTCCTCTACAGAGGCTGAATACATAGCTATGTCATCTTGTTGTGCTCAAATCTTATGGATGAGATCTCAATTATCTGACTATGGCTTTGAATTCAACAAAATCCCTCTGTACTGTGATAATAAAAGTGCTATTGCTCTCTCATGCAACAACGTTCAACACTCAAGAGCAAAGCATATCGACATTCGACATCATTTCATCAGGGAACAAGTGGAAAAAGGTGTGGTGGAACTCTATTTTGTGAGGTCTGAATACCAGTTAGCAGACATCTTCACCAAAGCTCTTCCAAGAGAACGTTTTGAGTTTATCCTTCCACGACTTGGCTTGAAAAGCCTTCAACCAGAAACACTCAAACGTCTTCAGGAGGAAGACAAGGAGTAAAAGGTTTCCTTCATCTATCTCTTGTATATATCTATTCGAAAAACAAAATACAAAATTATAAAACCTTCAAAAAATCAAATAGAAAAATATAAAACTTTCAAAATCCATAAAAATTTGTAAAATTCGAAAAGCCCTAAAAAATTATTGTCTTTTTTGTCATGTTTTTCTCGATTCGATAATATCTACGGTCTTTGTGCTGTCATTCAAAGAATGACACGGGTCTTTAGATATTGTTCGAATTTTTATTAAAAAAAAAAATCAAAAATCAAAAAATATATTTGGGAGAAAGAGAATAGATGGTTTATTGTCATTTCAAGCAGTAACCCGCTTTTCAAAGAAAGAACAGAGCCATGCTTTACCATGTTTTCAAATTCCATGCTCTGAGTCTATAAACATTTATCTGCTGAAAACTAACTGCTTTGAAAAATAACTCAGTCTCTATTCTTGATAATCATCTGGACTTATTTGTCAAAATATCAATCTCTCAATCAACAACCTATGTCATTGATTGAGGGGGAGAATGATTTCAATTAAATTAAAAAGTTATTTGGCATTCAATTGTTTTCAAAAGATATTCATGCATGTTTTATCAATGGAGTTTAAAGTCTTAAAATCCGATCCTTATTAGTTAAAACGCTTTCATAACCAAGTCACAATTCTCCTTAAAAGCTTTCAAAATCAATTTAAATCTATAAGAGATCACAAATCTCAAATGATTTGATAATTGTGATCGGGGGAGAATGTGTGATTTAAATTGGATTTAAACTGATAATTCGGTAAATGGTTTTATAAGGATGTACATGTTATCCTTCCCACATGTGACAAACGATTTCAAATTTTCTATGCACATGTTGAGGGGGAGCATCTATCTTAAACCTATGATTTGAAACGTGATCACTTATCTCAATGTGCAGGTTCCCTCTAGTATGTGCAAAACTCTTTTCAAATCTCAAGGCACATATTGAGGGGGAGCAAAATTATGAAAATCTCATCCTTCCCCAAAATGCTTTATCTACTTGTCTTGATTAGGGAAGTGATGTTGATATCTTTTAGAAAATGGTAATCAAAGAAGTTAATTCTTTCTCTTGCCTCCATGTGCAAAACGATTTCAAATATTTGATGCACATGTTGAGGAGGAGCTCTCGTTCTAAAAATATCAAAAACAATTCAGGTACAAAATGCTTTGATATTATATCACAAGTATCTGGATTGATTTTCAAATGGTTTTCAATTGGTTCAAATGGCAGATGAACAATACCAAATAGACCGACCAACTTTACTTTATGTACGGTGATATAAGGATGATAAGGTTAGGTATGTGTTCCCATGATCCGCCAGAACCGGAAGGATCTACCCAGGGACTATCCACTAGTTAGTGTAGAGTTCTTAGGTATGATGATAAAAGGAGAAAAATGAGATATGGGAAGTGTGCGGACTGAGACTGAGCTAGTACTGGAATAAACCTAACAAGGTTCTAGCTATGAAGTCTCGGTAAGCACTGAAGGGGTTGAAGAATTAAAAAGAATTGAATGAGAAAAGGGTGAAAACAAATAGCCCTCCATTTATTCAACCTTAGGGCAGAAACCGGGTACAATTCATATTCTACTGATGGTAACATTGGTATTGAAGACAAGACGTCATGGACCCAGTGACGCTATGCACCTCAACTTTCCAAACCACTCAAGTTCCTCTTAAAAGGACTTGTTTCATTCTCACGGGGAACCAACATTATCTATCGACTTTCTCTTAGAGATTGTTGATATTGAAGAAGGAGACCCTCTCCCTAGTCTCCGGCACAGGAACCAAATATGCACATATTGAGTCTAGAGCCACGAGATCATTTATAAATCTCATTAGGACACTTTCAATGAAGACTCTCTGTTTCACACAATGTGGAAAGAGAGATTATATCTTGAGTCCTACGCATTATCCTTGTGGTATTGCCAGAACATCTGAGTGATATGCAAACATACTCACAATGAAGATGGAAAGCCTTCTGGAGCCAACATCAAACAAGCTCCTGGTGGGTGGCATGTGAGATCTATTATATAGATCAACCATGTGACAACTGAACAGAAACGATGGGGCGATTCAATCTTTTGAATCAATCCTGGTTCAGGTTATGGATTGATGGATACCTTTGAAAAACCGGTCTTTGTGCTTAAAAAATCTTTTCTTTAGCAAATCGACCGTGTACGGATATTTCAAATCAAAAGGTATTTTATGATTGATAATTGATGTTCATTAAAACCTTCGCTGTATTGCAAAAACAATTTCTATTGAGCAATACACGATTGTTTTTCAAATCTCTTTTCATCAATCAGTGGACTTAAATTCGCTGGTTCACTCACTCCGTGTTGTCTTCTTTGAGACGTTCCGGTTTGAGAACAGCTTGAGCATCTGCGAAACCCTGTCAAGAAAATTCTTCGGAATTATACCTGATCACAGGCAGTACTTGTACTGATCAACGGGGAACCGTGGGCCGTGTACCTCAATTCAACGAAAGTGATCAAAGACACTTCCGTGCACTTTATTGCTAACTGTTGTATGCAGGTACACCCGACGTTTGCAGCTGATCAGAATGAAGCGGTCATTCCATAGCCGCATGCTCACTTTACACATTCATCTCTTGAGAAATCATGATTAGTGCATCAATGACTCTGATATTTTCACCCCATGCTTCTGCTACGCTGCTGCCAATATCATGAATCAACGAAAGCTTCCGCTACTCTGATGAGAAGATATCATGATCCAGAATGTGAGCATGTCGGTCCGAATGTCACAACATCACATAATACCAACACCTCAATGGATGTCTCAGAGATTTGTGTTAGCTGATGATCTCAAAAGCTAGCATAAAATTATTATCACGTGGATCAGTAAAAGACCTCCACTTGGATTAACCAAACATGCAATGAGTTAAATCAATGACTACGAGCTTCGGAGCAAAGTACTACATCAAGAATGCAAGAACAACTGTTAATGTAATATCTGTTTGTATTCAATGTAATTTTAGTATATGTTTGAGGTGACCTCCCTTAGGGGGAGATTGTTAGGAATTAGAAATTCCATGTATTAAAGAGTCGGTCACCTCAAGTATATGTAATCGTTAGAAAGCTCGTAGTCATAGTTCATTTAAGTTAAGTAGTATTTAGTTAAGTAACACCGTGGAGGACGGACGGGTCTTTACCCACTGTATGCCTGATCCACAGCCCGTTGTGTGGCGTTTTATGTAAGACTATAAATACTCTCTACCTTCCAAGGTAGAGAGTTGGAGCTCATAATAATATCTTTCACTTTCTCTCACTAAGTTCCCTAAACCTCTAACTTTCTCTCTCTAGAATTCCACTTATACGCCCACTTTGTGTTATGGTTTGATGTGTATGTGAAATCCAATATCCTACAATTTGGATAATTGAGATTGAAAGACAATTTTTACTTTATGATGGATAAGATACTTGGTATTTGTTATTCATTCATATAATAATTGTTATCCTATATTTGCATGTTTAATCCTTGAATAATTTTATTGTCCTAAATATGTCCATTGTCGGTTAACAATATGGGAATATTGTTATGTAAGGCAAATGTGAGTGTTGGTTATATTCTAACGAGAATGTGGATTGTTCCCGCAAAACTCATGTGTATTCACAAGGGATGCATATTGGATACCCCAACTTTCAAATATTTACTTTTAGATCCTTGTTATAAGTAAGTTTATTGAAAATGGTTTGTTAAAGTCGTCCTTAGACTTGAGATACAAGCAAGTTCTGTTATGTGTGGATATCACTTTTGTATGTATAAGCCAAACATTGTCCTGAATAAGGTAGTTATAAAAGCTATATTTTGGAGTGACGTGAAGCAGCATCCACAACACTTGTAGTCAATAAAGGATCTGTTACTCCACTTGATATGTGCAGAAATATACCATGGCGCCTCTCCAGAATTAATAAGACAATTTTTCAGCCGAACCGAAAGGGTAATGCAAGATGATACTTGATTACATTTGGTATATCTAATTAAATTTTATAACGAGAATCTAAATGGTTAAACTATATGGAATGAGTTATAATCCATATCCATGGTTTAACAGTATCTATAACAAAGGATGATTAAAGCAAGACATAAATGACCATGCTACTGAGAAAGATTCTAAGAAACTATATCTCAGACACTTTTAGTTAAATAGCGAGTAAGAGCGTTGCTAGGCGTTTCCATCGTTGGTTTTTGTGCTATTCGCTACTCCAAATCCCAAGAGGGAGCTGTTGGATTATGGGAGTTGGTACGTACGAAAACGACTAGAAGTGTGTGAGCCTATGAGGGCACACACGTTAAACACGAGAGTACGTTTTTATTACATTTAATACTTGAACTACTTGACCAGTCCATTTGACCCGTTATAGTCTAGGTCTGATTAACACATGTTTCGAGCCCCTAACCGGTTGCTTATGAGGAGTGCTTGGATCATGAATATGGACTAGATGAATTATACAAGGATTAGGAAAGTGGGTAACTTGGTCACCAAGTTTGAAGCCCAAGTGTGTTAGGTTTATGAAGCTATATATACACCCATATGTGATCATAAATCCTAACAACATACTCCTAATCTCTGCTACAAAAAGATCGATCCATTCACTATCATATTAACGATTCAAACCCTAAGTCGTTTTAGGGTTCTTGATTTTGAGTCGCGACATATAAAGCCTTCAATCTTGCGTCTTTCTTGATCCAAGATGAATTGAGGTTTGTTGGTATTGTGTCACTTTCGTTCCTGGTCGAACAAGATGCTAAGGAAAGTGGTGTTTTGGTTTTTGGTTATTCTTGGGTAAAGTACAAGAATTTCTCGGATATACTTTGTCCGATATCGGACAAGTGTTTTATTGGTTCTTAGTTTTCGTATGATCTCAGACAACAAGGAGAAGGGTGTTCTAGGGGTTGTTTGGTTTGTATAGTTCAAGTAAAGACAAAAGGTTATTTGGGTAAACGTTTACGACAAGCTTTATCGGGTGTATTCGTGGTTAAGTGTTTGTGTGTAGACTCGTAGAGGTATTCATTTTTAATACTTGGTTTCTTGTTCGTTTAATACCTGCGGGTGACTACGAGGTTAGTTTTCTTGATCCCTTTTATTATTATTGTTTATTAATTATGTCTTAACTAATTGCATAATTTAGATCCATATTTCGCGCCGCACTCGTATTGTTAATTGGTTAACATGTTTTTAAAATCCCAACATTGGTGATTGGGGTGTTTACATGATATGGATTGTGAATTATGATATGATTGGGTGGTGTGAATTTTTTATGTTTAAATGGTTTGATGTTGGCGTTATGGTTATGCTTTGTTTCCATTAACTCCGAATCTTGATGTTGGCATGTATTCTGATTTGCAGTTCTTCAATCCATGTTTAAATGGTTTGATTTGTATTTTGATGTTATGGTTATGCTCAGGGTATGCTGGTGTATCTAATTACTAGGTAATTCTTTTAGGCCGCACGGCCCAAGATAATCTCATGTTCGTTTTCATGGTTGGGAAGATGTCTAATAAAAGTGGGTTTCGAAATTCGAATTTGTGAGTCTTAAAGTATCCAAGATGTAAAAAGCAGTAGGTCTTAATTTCTCATTTGGCCTATTACCTTTTATTTGCATTCAAGGTGTAGTTATTCCAGTTGATCCATATGGTTAAAACAAGTGCTTATTTTTGTTATATAACTCAACGAATATAGATCTAAAAGTAAAAAACAATAATTGTGAATGAGATGTGATAAAGGAAATGCATCATCTCCTCCTACATGCTGCACTATCAAACCCATTTTATGCCACTTCCAACAAGTCACCTTTTAACTATCCAAGTTCTCACTCAAGTTTTTTTGTTAAATAATAAGATTATCTTCTCATCCTCGAAAGGTACAAAACATGCAATAAGATTAACTTTGATGAAGTAAAAAGACCAAACATTTCATTTATTTTACCCATAATCAAATCAAATCGCTTTCACTCGGCACTTATTCCAATCAAACAAACAAAAACTTGAGGTTTAAGTTCAGTATATAAATCTCTAATTTCATATCACAAAATAACAACAAAGTTGGTGATAAACCTACATCAAGATTCAGGATAACCAAAAAGATTTCATAATAGAGCAACAAAATATAAATTGCTTCGTTCATTTTGAGTCCGTATAAGAAGGAACAAAAATGCATTATGTAGTTATAGCCATGCATGCACTGATGCACGTACGTGCAAATAACCAATAGCAATCTTCATTTCAAATGCAATCATACTAAAAGTAACCAAACTTTTTATATGTGTATAATTCCAGCTCTACTTTATCACATCTAAAAGTATGATTTAAAAATAAGTCAATAATTGTTGTCCCAACTCTAGATCAATAATATGTAGATTGCAAAATGTAAAGTAAATGAATAAGTATTTTGTCTATTAACTTTAAATCGATTCATACATGTGCATATATATAGTCTCCTAATCGGTATGTCCTAACCAACATGATGGTTAGTTTGTAACCGCTATTTCCATAACTGTTTTTTAGTTATTAAGTTTCTAAGTGGCGAGTTTGGTCCTTCGACTAATAATAAATACATAAGAAGCATAAAGATAAAGATTATTGGTTCACATTCTCCTCCTTAATCTTGATCGTTGCTTCGTCCTAAATCTTGAACTCCGAGCATTTGTCGCATAGTCACGAACTTCAATCTTGGTAGAGCCTTTGTTAAAATATCTGCTCTTTGTAGTTCTCCGCTGACATGTTCCACATTGATGTGCCCATTCTCTACGCTTTCACGAATGAAATGGTAGTGAATATCGATGTGCTTGCTTCTTCCATGAAAAAATGGGTTCTTGACAAGTGCTATTGCTGAAATATTATCGACCTTCAGCGTTATCCTTTTCTCTTCCCATCCAGTTAGTTCACTAAGCAATCGCTTTAACCATAAGGCTTGACATGCTGCAGTAGCCGCCATGAATTCTGATTCACATGATGATAATGCCACTGTTGGTTGCTTCTGAGTACACCAGGTAATAGGTGACTCTCCGAAATAAAATACGATCCAAGTAGTTCCTTTTCCTTGATCAGTGTTGATTCCATAACTACTGTTGCTGTAACCTGTAATCTTGCAGCCGCCTTCTTGCTTATATATTATGCCATGCTCCTTTGTTCCTTTGATATATCGGATTACTTGCTTTACCGCCTTCAGGTGATGATCCTTCGGGTCTTGCATGAATCTGCTGAGTAATCCGACTGAGTAACTAAGATCTGGTCTTGTATGCAGTAAGTACCTGAGACTTCCGATTAAACTTCTGTAATAAGTTGCGTCAACTGAGTTTCCTTCTTCCGCCTTGACCAACTTCGTACCGGTATCCATAGGTATCTTCATATCATTTGCTGTCTGCCATACTTGTTTCCTTCAAGATCTTGTTAATATAACCTGTCTGTTTGATTGTAATCTCTCCTCCTGTCTGTGTGACTTCTATCCCAAGATAATAAGCTAACAATCCTAAGTCGCTCATTTCAAATATATTCTTCATCTAGGATTTGAATTCTTCGATTTCTTTCTTTTGAGTGCCTGTGATTATCAGATCATCTACGTAGACTCCAACTATAAGTGTAGAATTCTTGTTCCGCTTTGTATAAACTGCTTGTTTGAGATTACATTTCTTAAAGTCTAAGGACTTTAACGTTTGATCAAGCTTCACATTCCAAGCTCTCGGTGCTTGCCTTAAGCCATATAAAGCTTTAGTAAGCTTATAGACTTTTCCTGTATTTTCTTGTTGAATAAATCATTCAGGTTGTGTAACGTAGACTTCTTCCTTTAATTCTCCATGTAAAAATGCCATTTTTACATCTAAATGATGTACTTGCCATCCATGATATGCCGCTAATGCTAATATCAACCGAACTGTCTCTATTCGAGCAACCAGTGCAAATACTTCATCGAAGTCTATCCCTTGTTCTTGTACATAACCTTTTGCCACTAACCGTGCTTTATACTTGATGATATTGCCTTTTGCATCCCTCTTGGTCTTGTAAACCCATTAGAGTCCTATTGCCTTTTGATTTTCTGGAAATGTAGTAAGAGTCCATGTATTATTCTTGTTGATTGAATCAAATTCAATCTCCATGGCCTCAATCCATTTCTCATCTGTTGATGCTTCCTTGTAATTACGGGGTTCTTCTTCCGTAAATAACAAACTTTGTGGTTCAACTCTACGTGCATGCATGTATATATCCGACATGTTTCTGTATTCACGTATGGGTGTATCATCAAATCTATCTCTTGAGTTCTCTACAGAACTAGTAGTAGCTTCTTCTTCCTCTTCTGAGTGTGGGTCGTAATTATATGTCGGTGGTGTGATTGGTGAAACTGGATCAGGAATCTGATCTTGTTCATGATACGTGTTGTCATCGTTTTCTGTGTTGACTGGTGTAAGGTTTTCATTGTCAACTCCGTCTACCACAAAACTAGCCCAAAATGTGTCTTGTGTGTTCGTATCTTCTTCATCTTTGTTCCAATCCCACGGTTAAATTTCCATAAACTTTGCGTCCCTACTAACATGTTTCTTCTTGGCTATAGGATCATATAACCTACATGCTTTTGATCCTTCCTTTACTCCTAAGTAAAACAATGGTATGCTTATGTCGTCCAACTTCTTTAAGTGAGGTATCGTTATCTTTGCATAAGCTGTGCATCTGAATATTCTTAGGTTTTCCAGGTTTGGTTTTCTGTTGTAGAGTGCCTCATATGGAGTTTTATCTATCTGGGCCCTCATAGGTACCCTATTGAGTATGTAAATTGCATGTTTAACTGCTTCCGCCCAAAAAGTTAAAGGTAACTTCATTGCTTTCATCATACTCCTTGTAGTTGATAACACTGTCCTATTCCTTCTCTCCACTACTCCATTATGTTGTGGGGAGTACGGTGTTGTCAACTGTCGTGCTATTCCATTTTCCTTACAGTATCTTGTGAATTCATTTGATGTGAATTCACCACCTCTATCCGTTCTTAGCATCCTTATTTTCAACTTCATCTCCATTTCTATCTTCTGTCTAAATTCCTTGAATGTACTAAACGCATTATCTTTCGATGTCAGAAAGTAGGCCCACATAAAACGTGTACAATCGTCCACCAACAAGAAAATGAGTTTCTTTCCTGAGTGCGTTGCTGGACTTATAGGACCGCAAAGGTCTCCATATACTAAGTCCAACGGGTTCTTTGATCTGAATTTAGCTTGGTTTGGAAATGGTGTTCTACTGTGTTTTCCTAATAAACATGCGTCACAAATCTGCCTTGCATGATTTATCCTTGGAATTCCTTCTACTAGACCTTTCTTAAGTCATCTTGTTTATATCGTCAAAGTTCAGATGACCTAATCTAGCATGCCATAACCATGCTTGGTTATCTATATTTGCTAAGAGACATATAGGTGCTTCTATCTGTAACTGTATCTTGTAGAGTCGATTCTTAGATCTTTCTACCTTCATCAACAACTTCTTATTCTTATCATACAAAGTCAACTTGTTTCCGTCCATAATGACTTTACAACCTATTTCCGTAAGTTGTCCTAGAATAAGTATGTTGCTCTTGAGGTTTGGTATGTAGTATACTTCCGATACTACCTTTTGTTCCTCGTTCTTACAACCTAACAGTATAGACCCTCTACCCATTATCTGTACATACGATCCATCTCCAAAACGTACTCGTCCTGTTACGCTTTCATCAATATCCCTAAAATGACTCTTTATTCCCGTCATATGGTTACTTGCACCATTATCTAAATACCATATGCTTGTATCCGTTGTAGCATATTTCTTTGGTTGAATTTGTTCTTCATTCAACAAAACTTCCTTGTGTTCAGTTTCGTGTATAGTCATTAATAGTGATGGTTCATCGTCTTCTAAGATAAGGTTTGATTGTTCGTGAGTTGCTGGTTTTCCTCTACAATTCCTTTTAAGATGTCCAATTTTATGACACCTGCAGCATTTTATCTTACTCATATCCCACTCATCTTTATTCTTATCCAAACTCTCTTTATAACTAGAGTTCCCTCCTTGTGAGTTGTTTCTATTTTTATTCTGCCAGTTCCCTCGTGAGAAATTTGATTTTCCTCCACGTTTGTAAAAACGTTTCCTATTTCCTGAGTGTTCGCCATGTGCGAATAATAGGTTTTCCTGGCTTTCTACTTGTCCTCCTTTCCGGAGTTTTATCCTTTCCTCAAATGCCTTGAGTCTTCCAATTATCTCATCTAAAGTGATGTCGTCGAGATCAGTTGTTTGTTCTATGGATGCTACTATCTGAATGAACCTATCTGGTGTGGAGTCTAATAGTTTTTTAACTAAAAGTGATTCATCTAAAGTTTTCCCTAATTCTTTTGCCTTCGTGGCATAGCCGTTTAGTTTAGCCGCAAATGCATCCACCGTCTCATCTTCTTTCATCTGAAGTGAGTTAAACCCAATCATTAATGATTGTAACCGTGCTTTCTGCACTCTATCTTCTCCAACCTGTCTTTTCTTTAGCGAATCCCATAAATTCTTTGTCGTCTTACAACCCGCTATTTGTAAGATCACATCTTTCGTCAATGCTTGATATAGGAAGGCATTCGTTGCCTTATCCTTCTTATCATCAACTTGTGTATCTAACTTTGGTTCTATTTCTTCCCATAAGCCATGTGCCTCTAGTATAACCTTAATTTGTATAGCCAAACTGTGTAGTTTGTGGTTTTCAACTTAGGGCATTGATATTGTGCAATAGGTGTTACGGGTTTTGTTGTAGTTGATGTGGTTTCTATATCGTCGATTGTCATCTTTAAAGTGCTTAGTATCTTCACTTTTCTAATTCAATGGGATTTATCCTTCCTAGTGTGGTTTTTCTATAAAGTATGAAAATTTCTAATCTTCCGGGAATCCTAGTAATACGGGATCAATAAATAGTTTTCGGGATTTCCTAATAGTATGAAATAAAATATTCTATACTATTCTATACTATGTAAAAGTAATGAAATCCATAAAGAGTTTTAACTTGTGACCTCGTAGATGCGATGAATACTTAGAGTATTCTCTTTGATTCGTTAGTAAATATCGTCTACCAACGTTTGATGTTATTTCCCGGTTCGGTTCCTTTCGAATTTTGCCTTGTACCCTTGATGTTTTTTTGCTTCGTTGTGTTTTTTTTTTGCCTTCGAACACAAACACCAAATCTCCTTTGTCGAATTCCTTTTGTCCGACTAATACAAGAACCAAAAACTTCACGTATTGACTTTGAATTTTCTGTTTGCCTCCAAGAAGTCTCGGACTTCTTTTGAAACTTGAACTTCCAAACTTCGAATAAGAGAAAACTTATGTCGAGTTATCTTTTTTTTCAACAAGCCCGAAAACCAAATTGTTTTCTTTTCTTGTTCCTCCACACTACACACGTTTCTTTTCCCTTGTACGTTATTTGATATCTATATTCCGATAACAAACTTCCCACGCACAAAATATTTTGGTACCAAGATGGTATAAAAAAAATCTCCGAAACAAAATAAGTTTTGCTTCTGATCTATTTCACGTCGTTGCTTTCCTTGTGTCGTTCGACACTACTCCACACAATCTTTGAGCGCTCCTTCTTCTTTATCTTATCACGTACGTATCTTTTCCACAACAACGTTTTCCCCGCGTATTACCCGCGTGTTCTTCTACTTTGAGTTTGAAAATAACCGGTTTCTCAAAGTATTTACCCACTCGCTCTCTAACCCGAACAAAGTGTATGAACTTACTTCCTTCCCTATGTCGTTGCCAACAAGGTTTCCCCACCAATCCGTTCGGTGTAAACGTTTGCAAGCCCCTACGTAAACGATCGTGCACTATCTTCTACGTATCCTTATTCACGTTTGTTTCTCTTGGAAGTAAAAGAGAGAACAAATAATTCTTTGTCGAAAACCAAAAACTTTCGTATGAAACGAAATTGTTTTTCCAGCGTATGAAAACGAAAATGTTTTATGCGCGTGTTCCTTGGGTTCTTTTCCTTGCGTATGATTGTTTTGTAATAAAAAACGAAGGTGTAATCCTATGCTCTTGATGCCTATTGTTGTCCCAACTCTAGATCAATAATATGTAGATTGCAAAATGTAAAGTAAATGAATAAGTATTTTTTCTATTAACTTTAAATCGATTCATACATGTGCATATATATAGTCTCCTAATCGGTATGTCCTAACCAACATGATGGTTAGTTTGTAACCGCTATTTCCATAACTGTTTTTCAGCTATTAAGTTTCTAAGTGGCGAGTTTGGTCCTTCGACTAATAATAAATACATAAGAAGCATAAAGATAAAGATTATTGGTTCACAATAATTAGCTATCTTTCAAATTTTGAGTAATTTTGCTACAAAAATCTTCCAAAAAATAATAATTAGTAGTCCTTTCTATTCGAATGGAATAGCCTAAAAAAAGAGCATTGAAGGTATTGTAATGACATATATAATCTATCTCTCAAGTTAAGAGTGTATAATATATAGTTACATCCGAAAACTACCTTGAGCAACCCATCATAAGGATAAAGTTCCATGAGTTTGCGATTGGGTCAATTTTTCCTGGAAAAAAACCAATAAGACCTTTATAAAAACCAAAACTGTGTTCATTTTGTATATAACTAAGGCATATTCAAACAACTTGATACATACCAGACCACTGGTTGTAGGTTTGCCTATGTGATCTGAGACATCACACATCACTCAAGTTTATTAGTATCTGAGACATCACACAACTCGTTCTTAATGCTCATAATCACATCCACTGAAAGAGTTTAATTTAATTAGTACTCCGTATATGAACTAATTATCATATTAAGGGCATATGGTCTATTTAAGGAGTTAATCTAAATTAGCAACTTAAGCTAATTAAGTAAATTTACCATCTTCTTGATCAATAGCTTAAAGCAATGGGCGAACTTGCAAATTTTCATAACCATTTAAAATTGGACCGAACTGAGATCCATTAGCTTTTAATACGGTTAAATTAAGAAATTTGGTAGTTAAAAGCACATGAGTTAGAACCCTCAAATATTACATCAATGTGTTGCCGATTAATTTGTCATCATTGAAATAGATATCAAACACCTGTTGGCAATTTATCATAATCATATCAAGCTCAAGAAAATGGAGGTAGAGAATATAATTAGTGTACTATACCCCGAATCTAATTATGCAAAAATTGTAAACAACCTCAATGAGTTCGAGCTAATTTATACTTGAGGCTTTGAGAGTTTGGCTGAATTAGTAGTAGGGTTTTTTTTTCTTCCTGTCGATGCACCAGTTACCTCTGCTTTTTAAAGAGAGGACTTTTAACAATCACAATGTGTCATTTACCAATAAAACCATCCATTAATTATATGTGCCTGTTTGCTGTGTTGCAACTTGCAAGCGTAATTTCATCCCATAATGCTACATAGCACACCTGCATGGCTGCATGAACATAAGTGAGATTATTAATATTAAGACCATATGCATCCAATTAAGTTTATATTACATTTGAAAATGCAGATCTTGCACTTTTGCAAGTTTGCGTAAAGCTTTTATCTTCGTTTGACATAAATAAACGTCTACTCTCAGTGAAGAAACTACAATGTGCACATGTAGTTTCATTCAACCTGTAATATTAGTTATTGATAAATTATGTTTACAGTGTTCATTTGCAAGTATGAAAAAGAAAGCTGAGGATTCATGAAGAAAAAGGACTCTGAAGAAATAATAAGAGAATGATGTGTTTCAAGATTTTATTATGTATTTGCAGGAATTATTGTAACCAATTCCCATATATATGCCATCACTTGAAGGGAGATTGTTAGAAATATAAAAGTGACGACATTACGGGATTGGACTAGTAAGGTAGCTAGCTACACACACAGGGACTAATGTTGTAAACGTGTAATAGTTAGACTATGATGAGCCTATAATTAAATACCACTCATCAAAGCACCTTTTGAGAGGTGTGCACGTGTAAGACTTTCATTTATCAATAAAACATTTCATTCCCACACATCCTCTCTCTACTATGTCTCTCTCTAGAAATCACTATGTCCAATTTGGTGTTTTTTGATTAACCTAGACCTCTCGATCATATATACTTAAATCTCGATGTTAACAAATTCATGTGTAAACCCCGTGCGTGCAAGAAACTTATAACTAGTATCAAATTCGTAAAGATCTACAAAAGAAATTAAGAGCTAGCGTACCCCATCATTTAATTCCTTATGGCCGTATAACGTTTTTGATAACTATACCAAGATTAAAAAGGACGCTGAAAGGACATCCCTTAACGTATTTCATCTTAACAATCAACTACATAATGCATAAAGTGTAACTACACAGGTTCTCATCGACATAATAAAATACCACTAAGCATCCTATAGCTCTTTTTCGGCTCTATACACTATAGGCAACGTCATCTCTTAGGCTAATTAACACGTTCATTCTCTATAAAAGAGTAAAGGGTTTACTTAACGTGTAACTTTGTGAGACAATCTAAATGGTGAAAACTTATTATTCAAGGATATGATATATAATTATATATGAATAATGTGGTTGTTGGCTTGTTGCGATAATACGTATCCTAGTTGAAACTTTTAGATGAATACATCATGTAAAATTTTTGATTACATTTGCACACACTCACTTCAATATATGATGCACAAATATAGTGCGGAAAACACAAGTGTTTGGCTTGTGAATAAAGTAATCAAGAAAGTTGACATAAAACTGTTTGCATGATCCATGCAACACAAACATTCCCTTTACTCCCACATGACATAATACATACCTAATACTTATATAAATTTGAGATTAAATTCTCGTCGGTTCTTTTTCTCACATGAATGATGCTTTCTATCAAAATTGCTATATACGTTGTGCTCAAAAAATTATACAGTACAACTAAACATAGCACAAGTGTTATATATGTTGGAGGCCGTACGTATGTTTCTCAATAAGATATTGTCAACTTTTTCTTGTTTATGTAATTTTTTGCAAATTGCAATATATAAACTAAACAGCTAGTTCTTAAATGGGTTAAAAAGGCTTTAACTTTTATGTTTGTTACTGTATTTTAAGGTTATATATATTTGGCAAAAATCGTTTGGCAACTTCAAACTAGTTATAGTCAGAAACTGTATCGATCTAAAGCTTATTGTTTAAAGCTCCTTGAAGCGGCTTATGAATTACCAGTAGTAACTTAATTAAGGCGTGTTACACAACAAACCATCACATGTGAGAAACAAATTCAAGATCTTGCTAGTCATCGGCGTCTGTTCTTATGATGTATCTTACCTTGCAAGAATTTATCTTCCAAAATTTCCATGTTGAAATATTTGGCATAACCCCGGAGGCCAGCATGTGCTAAAAAACCTACAAAACCGATTAATCGCCGCCTAGATGCTAATCGGACACCAACTTTTTCATTTGTGTAAATCGGTCAACCGTGGTCAATGGCGGTCAACGACCGCCAACGGTGGTCAAACTTACCGGAAATCTGCAAATCTTGCAGGAAATACCAAAAACTCACCGTAAATTTGTTTTAATCACTTATAGTCGTTTTTTATATCTATTACAAGTTGTCCGTTAAGAAAAATCTTGCCGGGAATACCCAAAACTCTTTGAAAATACCTAAAACTTGCCGGAAATGTCAATCCAATTAATCACGCCTACACCGATTACAAGCTACAAGAGGGTCGATCGACTGACTACCGATTCGCAACTTTTGCAACCTTGAAGTTTCGTATAAAGGAATATATCTGTGCATAAAGATATACGCTATCTGTATCGATGAATACTATAGTTACAAACAACAATATCTCCTCCAAGGTTACAAAAGTAGGGGGAAAAACAATGTGCTTACAATAATATTACAATGTGTTAGTCAATAATTGTATGTTTCACAATTTGTCTAAGATTATATTATTCTTGTAACCAAAACACAGAGTATGTTTGCCATTCTTATTCACAACTAGCAAAAAAAGAAACAATTATAATAATTATTTACACACTTATTTATATAGACGTACACATACTATACATACTTTATTCACCCACTTATGTCAAATATTAAAAAATGATGGACTTCCAAATTTCCCCTTTCCCACACTCAAACTCAACCTCAGTTTCTAACTATACCTCACTTCTATATAGCAAGCTCCATCTGTATTCCTTAAGCAAACCAACTAGAGAGAGAATAAAAGATAGCTAGAAGGAGCTGAGTAAGAAGATGATTAAGATGATCAAAGGGGTTGCACTATTGGTGTTTATAGGGTACCTTTTCCTATGGGTGATCACACCAACTTATGTTTATAAGACAGAGTGGCTAGTTAAGGTTCGAGCCGACACCACTTCTACTTACTTTGGAGCTCAAGGTTTGATTCAACCTAGCTGTGCAACTACTATATATACCACTTTTTCATATTTGTAAATTAACAAAGCTCGTTTTTATCTTTGCACAAGCTTAATTAACTTAAACAAGTTTGATTTTTAACCTAATTGATTTCATTGTTTTCACGAATGGTTGTTTGCTTGTTCTTAGATAATAATTTATAATCATTACGTATATCAACGAATATATACATATAGAAAATTTTAATCTAAGAACAATGATAATACATCTAAACATGCCCTGCATGACTTCAATTATTTGAAAAATAACACACTTTTTACGTACTTTAGGTAACATACATTGTTCGACATAATAGGTATGCATATCGAGTCTCATTTTACTAGCTAGCTTGTTTGGTGATCATGCATTTTAAAAGGAAAAAAAGTATATATAACTTACATCTTTATATATATTTTTTTCTAGCTGTTCTTATTTTCCCATTGAATGTATATTTTGTTTAGGTACAACGATGTTGCTCTACACACTCCCTATTTTGTTCATGGCCGTCTTGGCAAGTGTATATCTCCATTTAAAGAAACAATCAAACCAAAATCGCGACGAAGGGTATAGTAGTCATTTTCAGTTAAATATCTTTGTTCATTTCAATGATTCCAAGACACTAAGTTTTATTTTTTCAAAATTTAGGAAAAAAGAAGGTACCAACGATAACCTGAGTATATGGAAAAGGCCAATGATCATCAACGGTCTAGGGATTGTCTCAAAAATCGAGCTTGCTTTCCTTTTAATGTTCATCGCTCTTGTCGTCTGGTATTTCGTGACATATCTACACGTGAGTTTACCCAAAATTACCAAAGAATCAGCAGCAGAATGGGGAGAGGAAGTGTACGTGGATGGATTTCTTTCTTTAAGTCTTTATTAGTTGACTTTACATCGTATTTTATTTCACTTTATTGATTTGAGATTTTTTGTTTTGCAGATGGGAATCAAAGTTGGCTACAGTGGGTCTAACATTTGGACTAATTGGTGATTTGTGTTTAGCATTTCTGTTTTTCCCGGTGACCCGAGGCTCTTCTATATTGTCGTTATTTGGGCTCACATCCGAGGCTAGCATCAAGTATCACATATGGCTCGGGCATATTGTAATGACCCTCTTCTCTTCGCATGGCATTTGTTACATTATTTGCTGGATCGCAACTAATCAAACATCAGAGGTATTTTTCTATCTCTTTACATCTCGTTTTATATATTTTCTAAGATCCGAATACGTAGGTTTACAATATACTAAAACGTAAACCCGATAAATTTTGAAAATGATAAGATCAAGTGCATGATGAGTAGAATATTTTCCACAATTATAGACCAGTCCGTCAAACTTCTCTCTTAAGATCTTCCACAACCAAAATGCCTTTATGGTGGCCATTTATTACAGTCACAAATTGAGGTTGTAGCTTTTAAGATGTTAAAAAGTAGAAAGGGTTACAATGTCAATTGTAGTTTCTTTTAAGTGGTATCATGGAACTATCATATCTTGATATATTTATATACTCAATTAAATTATGTTTCATGATGACTTTAGATGTTGAAATGGGCAAAAACCGACATATCAGTTGTAGCCGGAGAGTTGTCTTTAATAGCAGGATTGATTATGTGGGCTACAACGTTTCCAAGAATTAGGCGAAAGATGTTTGAGGTTTTCTTCTATACTCACCACTTGTACATCCTCTTCATGGTGTTCTACGTGTTTCATGTTGGCATATCTTCCGCCTCCATAATACTTCCTGGATTCTATCTCTTCATGATTGATCGATTTTTAAGATTCTTACAATCAAAGGGAAATGTTCGTTTGATTTCCTCCCGTGTTCTTCCTTGTGAAACTGTCGAGCTCAACTTCTCCAAAAGCCAAGGTACAGCTGAGCACAAAAATATTTAACATAAATGTTTTTGGAAGTATTATTAAGTGATAATGTTTATCATCATTTTCTATTATAGGTTTAAGTTTTACACCAACAAGCATCATATTCGTTAATGTCCCAAGCATTTCAAAGGCTCAATGGCATCCATTTACGATTACCTCAAGTAGTAATTTGGAGCCTGAAAAGCTAAGTGTTATGATCAAAGGTGAAGGAAGTTGGTCTAAGAAGCTCTACCAAATATTATCATCCTCGAATCCTGTTGACCAACTCGGCGTTTCCATTGAAGGGCCCTATGGACCTAGCTCAACTAACTTTCTAAGGTAAAATGTCCAGAAGAACAATAACTTATAGGTTAGGTTTATTTGTGTGTACTAAATCTAGTATTTGTTTCAGGCATGATATGCTAGTGATGGTAAGCGGAGGAAGTGGCATCACACCATTTATTTCGATATTTAGGGAACTTGTTTTTATTACAGAGATCTTAAAATGCAAAGCTCCTAAAATTCTCTTGATAAGTGCATTTAAAGACTCTTCTGATCTAACCATGCTTGAATTGCTCCTGCCGTCCTCTGGTGCACCAGTAGAATTTACGAAACTAGATCTACAAATCGAGGCGTACGTAACAAGAGAGAAGCAAACGGTGGCCAACGATAAAAAATCAATAAGGACAATTTGGCTCAAACCAAAGCCCTTTGACACTCCCATAACCCCTATTTTAGGGCAAAATGGTTGGTTATGGCTTGGTGCAATTATATCATGCTCGTTCATTGTTTTCCTTTGTTCTATGGGACTTTTAACGCGGTTCTACATCTACCCGATTGATAAAAACACGAACCGTGTGTACTCATATGCATCGAGAGCTGTCCTAAATATGTTGCTCATTTGCTTCTCTATAATGGTAACATGTAGTATTGGTTTTTGGTGGAATAAAAAGAAAAATGCAATGGATTCGAAACAAATTCAAAACTTGGAGGGAGCGACACCTGTCAACTCACCTAATTCATGGTTGTATAACACGGATAGAGAGCTCGAAAGTGTCCCCCGACAAACACTACTTCAATCCACAAACGTGCATTATGGTGAAAGACCAGATCTTAAGAGTAAGAACATCTTCAACTTTCTTTGAATAATATAAGTCGTGTTTTATCTTTCTATCACTGAAGCTTATTTTATATAATCCAATATCTTTAAACTAATAACTATAAATTTATCTTCTCCTCTTCTTGTAGGAATGTTGTTTGAGCAAAAAGAATCAAGTGTTGGAGTTCTTGTCTGTGGGCCAAAGAAGATGAGGCATGAGGTTGCAAACATATGTTCATCTGGATTGGCTTCAAACCTGCATTTTGAGTCAATCAGTTTTAGCTGGTGATTTGATTCATCAACTTACCAAAGGTTGCCTGTAACAGATTTCTTCTTTTTGTGTCGTTTTTTAACATTTCATATGTCAGGGGTTCGATTCACCTTCTGATAGAGGTCTCAAACTAAAAATATGTGTTTGCGTGTATTGTACGAATCCAAGAGAAGGGTGTAAATCATTCTTTTGTGTGTAACCTTGTGATACCGAAATAAACGGTTCTTTTAAACAATTGAATAATTTCTCCACAAAACAGCATGCAATTCTACACAGTTTATTAGCTGCATCATCGCACATTAAAGTGTGTATAATTGTATATTCCACACTTTACTCGTGTGTAGGGATAGCGGGTGTTACAAAACTTATTTTCGTGAATATACAAATAGACTCTTCACACTAGTTAAAGTGACGATAATTCAAAACTCCACACTTTGAAGTGTGAACAAACAGGAAGAAGCTACACTTTATAAAATATGGATAGTTATTGAAAAGTCCACACTTAGAAGTGTCAACAAACTAAAGAAAGCCAAACAAAAAAACGGATAAATTAAGAAAGTTCACACTTAGCTTGAAAGTGTTAATGCTATTGACATAAAAACTCATTATAACCTTTGGATATTTTATATCCATATTTTTAAAAGCCTTAATATCATTATCATTGTTACTACACAAATTTCAAATTTAAACCTCAATTACATTGAAAAGCTACATCGTATAAATCAGATTCAACCATAAAATCATAAAATACTGTCATAATCTCTATTACATTGAACTATTTAAGATCAATATTAATTGGTGCTTCATCAGTTACTCTAGCAGCTACAATTTTGCAAACACGTACAACGTTATGTTATAAATATGAAAGGGGCAAAAAAAATATGCAAATTACGAGTTTAAAAAGCGTATAAAAATTATTAACTTAAGCACATGAACAATCAACTTAAGCCTTAATACAAACCTGAAAACAATGGAACCAAATACTGAAACACTATTTGTTAATAAAAAAATTGAAGGATCGGACAAGAAGTTCTCTGGACCAACCCCTCTTGACCCGTAAAATATTCACTTGCCCAGACTCAAGTTGACCAGTTACCTAATATGTATGACCTGCCCATATACCTGACTCGTCTCTATACAAAACACTAGTTGGAAAACCCATTTACCTCGCCATTACCAGAACTGACCTATTCTTTGCAACATAAATTCTTAGTCACTTCTCTCATAATCCCACTAC
Organism: Chrysanthemum seticuspe; assembly: GCA_019973895.1. Lineage (NCBI taxonomy): Eukaryota > Viridiplantae > Streptophyta > Magnoliopsida > Asterales > Asteraceae > Chrysanthemum > Chrysanthemum seticuspe. The sequence continues at coordinate 45,124,360 of BPTQ01000007.1, forward strand.
AACACACATGAAGGCACTCCAAAGAGTTATGAGGTACATCAAGCTATGTCCAAGACAAGCTTTACGGGATTAGTTGGAAAATTTAGTGCACTTGTGGGATTAGTTCACACCTGGTAATGGGTCAGGAGGTACGGAGTGTACACCCACAAGGTCCCTGAACACCCTGACTCTATAGTGGTGAGATGCAGTGTTAGTACTGGTAGTGCTAAGTTAGTACTGGTAGGCAAGTTTCTGCTGGTAGTGCTAATTTAGTACTGAAAGGCAAGTTTCTACTGCTAGTACTGGAATCAACTTGTAACAGGCATTGACATATTCAAGTGGCAGTTACAACCGCATAATGACCACGTTTAATTGGTCATGTAACCACTATTAACTATAATGGGGATAATTATGAGGCGATTAATGGGCCGATTAATCCTCATAATACCATTTGACTAGTTAAGAGTTATTTCCTATAAATAGGAAATCTGATTATGCATGAGAGATATACAGAAAACGATAAACACTTGTAAGCAAAGGGTTATTGATTTGTGCCTAACTCAATAACACACATTTGGTCTTATCCCAAGTAGATATTCGTGATACCCAGGCATTAGGATCGAATAGTTTACTTTGGAAAGTGATAACACGATTCCGAGTGATATCCGGTAACCTGTTTTGGTATTTGTTAGCTATTTTTTATCTCCACCCTGCTCTGGGCGAATTACCACCAACAATCAAAGTAAACTATTTTGTGATAATCAATGGCTGATGCTGCTATGAAACACATGGCTTCAATGCCAAGCTTGACAAGTTTAAAGGGGTAGATTTCAGAAGATGCCAAAAGAATATGCACTTTCTTCTTTCAAGCATGAGTGTAGTCTATGTTCTGACTACACCTATTCCTGATGATGGGGATGATGCTACTGTGGAACAGATCAGGAAGATGAGCAAATGGGAGAATGATGATTACATTTGCAGAGGTTTAATCCTCAATGGTATGTCAGATTCTCTCTTTGATATTTATCAGAATTTTGAATCTTCCAAAGAACTATGGGATTCCTTGGATGCCAAATATATATATATATATATATATATATATATATATATATATATATATATATATATATATATATATATATATATATATATATATATATATATATATATGGCTGAGGATGCATCAAGTAAGAAGTTCCTTGTAAGTAATTTCATAAATTACAAAATGACTTATTCAAGACCAGTTATGGAACAATACAATGAACTTCTTGTTATACTTGGAAGGTTTACACAGCACAAAATGCACATGGATGAGGCTATTTCAGTCTCTTGTGTCATTGATAAACTTCCCCCTTCTTGGAAAGATTTCAAGCATACCTTGAAACATAAGAAAGATGAGTTAACTCTGGTTGAGTTGGGCAGTCATCTGCGCATTGAGGAATCTCTCAGGGTGCAGGATAATGACAAGCCAAAGAGTAGCAATGCTACTGGTGCATCTGTTGTCAATATGGTGGAGCATAACAACACTACTAGGTACAATGACAACAAGGGTAAACGTAAACATCAGGATAACACAAGGGCAGACCCTAACAAGAAGGCAACACCTACTTGTTGGAAATATGGCAAATCTGGTCACATTAAAAGGGATTGCAAAGGTGTTAAGATTGGTGGTAAAACCAATGGATCAGGCACTAGTGGATCAGGGAATGGTTCAGTTCCTCTGAAATGTCAGAATATGTTTAATGAATCTCTTCAGGTTTATTATGTTACATATGTATCTGAATTTAAGTATGCGCAGGATGATGATGTTGCGTGGTGGGTTGAATCTGGAACAACTGTACATGTGTGCAAAGATAGAAGCTGGTTCAAGACTTATGAGTCACTAAATTATGGTTCTATTCTTCACATGGGAAATGAGTCAACTGCCCTGGTGCATGGACGTGGTTGTGTAGATCTTAAATTTAGTTCTGGAAAGATTGTAACTCTGTTTAATGTTATTCATGTTCCTGATGATATAAGGAAGAACTTGGTTTCAAGTAGTGTTTTGAATAATCATGGTTTTAAACAAGTTATTGAATCTGATAAATTTGTTTTGTCTAAAAGTAGTATATTTATTGGTTTTGGATATTTGTGTAATCAAATGTTCAGGTTGAACATTGTTAATGTTTGTGATAATTCAGCCTTTATGACCACCACTGACCTGACTGTCTCTACCCTATGGCATGCTAGACTTGGCCATGTACATTATAAAAGGATGCAAGATATGTCTAAGGATGGGTTAATGCTAGCATTTGACATGGACACTGAAAAGTGTAAAACTTGCATGTTGACCAAAATAACTAAGAAACCTTTTCAGGGTGTTAAACGTGAAACTAAGCTCGTGGAGCTAATACACAGTGACCTGTGTGATTTGCATGCCACTCCCTCTTTGGGGAATAAGAAGTACTTTGTGACATTTATTGATGATGCTTCTAGGTTTTGTTATGTCTATTTGTTACATACCAAGGATGAAGCATTAGATAAATTCAAAGTGTTTAAAACTGAAGTTGAATTACAACTTGGGTCCCTGATGGGGGAGGTGAGTACATGGATACTCTTTATTTTCAGTTTTTTGGTATTATCCATGAAACGACTGCTCCCTATACTCCTCAGCAAAATGGTATTTCTGAAAGGAAAAACAGGGTGCTGAAGGAGATGGTTAATTCCATGTTGTCCTATTCAGGAATGAGTCAAGGGTTCTGGGGTGAAGCTATGTTAATAGCTTGCTATTTATTAAATCCCAACAAAAGGAACAAGGTTACCCCTTATGAACTCTCGACTAAAAGGAAACCCAACCTGAACTATCTCAGGGTTTGGGGTTGTAGGGCTGTTGTAAGACTCCCTGACCCAAAGCTTAAAACTTTGGGTGAAAGAGGCATTGACTGCATTTTTGTTGGATATGCTGAGCATTCCAAGGCTTTTAGGTTCTATGTTATTGAACCTAATGAATATGTTTCAATTAACTCCATAATTGAATCAAGGGATGCAAACTTTGATGAGAATAGATTCTCATCAGTCCCTCGACCAAGTTAGAGGATTCCTAATTGAACTCATGACATTGGTGTATCAGAGGTCCCTGATGAAGAACCATCAGTGGTCCCTAATGAAGTTATGGTTCAACAACCTGAACCTATGCTCAGAAAGAGCAAAAGGGTCAGGAATCCAAATTCATTTGGACCTGAGTTTCAATTATACTTAATTGAAGGAACAAGGGATGAGGTCTCTGACCAATACTCATATTGCTTCATTGTTGAGGATGATCCCAAGACATTAGAAGAAGCAATGAAGTCCCAGGATATTGCTTTCTAGAAAGAAGCAATCAATGATGAGATGGATTCCATCATGGACAACAACACTTGGGTGTTGGTTGATCTACCACCTGGTTGCAAACCTTTGGGTTGCAAATGGATTTTCAAAAAGAAAATGAAGGTAGATGGAACTATTGAAAAGTTCAAGGCTAGACTAGTCATTCAGGGCTTTAAACAAAAGTCAGGGATAGACTATTTTGATACTTATGCCCCTGTGGCTCGTATCAGTACCATAAGACTGCTGATTGCTTTGGCATCAATAAACAATCTGATTATTCATCAGATGGATGTGAAAACAACTTTCTTAAATGGTGAATTGGATGAGGAGGTTTATATGAACCAACCTCAGGGCTTCTTCATGCCTGGCAATGAAAACAAGGTGTGCAAACTGATTAAGTCTCTTTATGGACTAAAGCAGGCACCTAAGCAATGGCATCTAAAATTTGATGAAGTGGTTTTATCTAATGGTTATTTTCTTAACCAAGCTGACAAATGTGTGTATAGCAAATTTGATGAATCTGGTAAAGGAGTCATCATTTGTCTATATGTTGATGACATGTTGATCTTTGGCACTGACCAAAATCAGGTTGACTTGACAAAATAATTTTTGTCATCAAGGTTCTCCATGAAGGACATGGGGGAGGCTGATGTTATCCTTGGTATAAGGATTAAACATGAAAGTAAAAGAATTTCTATTTCTCAGTCTCATTATATTGAGAAGGTGTTAAGGAAATTCAATTACTTTGATTGTACTCCAGTGAATACACCTATGGATACTTGTGAAAAGCTGATGCCTAATAATGGCAAGGTTGTATTTCAACTTGAGTATTCTAGGGTAATTGGCTATCTGATGTATGCCATGACTTGTACAAGACTTGATATTGCTTTTGCAATGGGTAAACTAAGCAGGTATACTAGCAATCCTAGTGCTCATCACTGGTAAGTAGTTTAGAGGGTACTGAAGTATCTGAAGAGAACTATGGATTATAGTCTCTCATATACTGGTTATCCTTCAGTGTTAGAAGGATACACTAATGCAAGTTGGATCAGTAACACTGAAGACAATTCGTCTACCAGTGGCTGGGTATTCCTACTTGGTGGAGGTGCAATTTCTTGGGCATCCAAGAAGCAAACTTGCATCACCAGTTCAACAATTGAATCTGAATTTGTGGCGTTAGCAGCTGCTGGTAAAGAAGCTGAATGGTTGAAAAACTTGCTTCTTGAGATTCCAAGCCTAAACCTATAGCACCTATTTCTATCCGTTGTGATAGTGCAGCTACATTGGCTAAGGCTTATAGCCAGATGTACAATGGGAAGTCTAGACACTTAGGTGTCAGACATAGCATGATTCGTGAGCTTATCATGAATGGGGTGGTGTCTATAGAGTTTGTTAGATCTCAACAAAATTTAGCTGATCACTTGACGAAGGGATTGGCTAGAGACTTGGTTTTAAATTCTGCTAAAGGGATGGGTTTAAGTCCAAATTAGTCACTGAATGCTAAGACACCCTCCTGAGGAAACTTGGGAGCTGAGTTCAATGTGGAAAGCTGAACATTCAGTGAACTGGAGCACATGTTTTATTTTACATCCCAAGGTTGTGCTCAGAACCTGCTGAAAAGGAGGATGAAGTCTTTACTTCTTAATGGTTAATTTCTTTGAAAAAGTGCTTGACAGGAGCATGAATAAAGAGGAACCACCTATGTGAATGTTGAAGTTTTTCCGCTTCAGGGAGCTTTGGACTTTTGGCTCTTGCAACATTTATGAATTTGGATATGGACACATGGCTTGTATAGTGCCAGGAGCTTTTAAGTGTTTGAAAACTTGTGTGTATTTTATCTTCAGGTATTCAAATGGGTTGAAGGGTTCAATTCTTGGAAAACCCTGATTCTCGAATATTTGAACGTGTAATGTACTAAGATGGAAATTCAGTCCTCATGATATTTTCATTTATGCACATGTTTTGTTTGATGTTTATTTTTCATGCAAAGGAAGTGAATTAAATTTGGGGAGGATTGTTGGAAAATTTAGTGCACTTGTGGGATTAGTTCACACCTGGTAATGAGTCTGGAGGTACGGAGTGTACACCTAAAGGTCCCTGAACACCCTGACTCTATAGTGGTGAGATTCAGTGTTAGTACTGGTAGTGCTAAGTTAGTACTGGTAGTGCTAAGTTAGTACTGGTAGGCAAGTTTCTACTGCTAGTACTGGAATCAACTTGTAACAGGCATTGACCTATTCAAGTGGCAGTTACAACTGCATAATGACCATGTTTAATTGGTCATGTAACCACTATTAACTATAATGGGGATAAGGCGATTAATGGGCCGACTAGTCCTCATAATACCATTTGACTAGTTAAGAGTTATTTCCTATAAATAGGAAATCTGATTATGCATGAGAGATATACAGAAAATGATAAACACTTGTAAGCAAAGGGTTATTGATTTGTACCTAACTCAATGATACACATTTGTTCTTATCCCAAGTAGATATTCGTGATACCCAAGCATTAGGGTCGAATAGTATACTTTGGATAGTGATAACACGATTCCAAGTGATATCCCGTAACTTGTTTTGGTATTTGTTAGCTATTGATTATCTCCACCCTGCTCTGGGCGAATTACCACCAACATCATGTCCCATCACTAGAAGGTCAGTCACAGGGTACACTATCTTCCTTGGTAGTTGCCTTATTTCATGGACATCAAAGAAACAAAGTTTAGTCTCAAGATCTTCCCTATAAGCAGAATATGGGGCCTTGCAAACTGCACTTGTGATATCACATGGCGGAAATGTCTACGTCAAGATCTAAACCTTAACATATCTCAACTTGTCCCCATCTTGTGTGACAATGAATCTGCCATTGCATGTGCTTTAGATTCAGTTCACCATGCTAGGACCAAATACATTGAAATAAACTGTCCCTTTGTCAGAGATAAGATAAAAGCTCAGCAAATCTCACCGTCCTGCATTCCTACAAAGTTCCAAGCAGCTGATGTACTCACTAAAGGTCTGCCTAAAGTTCTTCACTACAAATGCATTAGCAAGTTTGCCATTTGTTATCCTTTCACACTGCCAACTTGTTAAGGGGGAAGGGGAGGTATCAAAAGCAAATAGGCCACTAGAGACACAACAACAGCACAACTCTCAGCTTATCAAATCAATAGTGTGCAAAAGTCAAACGTCCCAACAAAATTATCTTCTACATCATCAAGCAAAAGTGGAATACAAGGCAATGTGAAAACAAGATATTTGTAGTAGTTGGTTAGTTGAAATCGCTTCTTGAAGATTTCATTGTGTATAACTACTGTAGAGTAGCACTTTCCTCATTAGAAAATTTAACAACAATTTGTAAACAGTTTTTCCGCCATAATGTTCATTACACAGTTTTCACATTTCTCGTTTTTTTCCTTTCATTCTTGATAGTGTAACTACACAGATTCTCATCAACATAATAAAATACCACTAAGGATCCTAGGTTTTTTTCAGCTTTATACACAATAGGCAACGTCATCTCTTAGAGGGCACGGTGTGTTGGGGGTTATGAGCCTAGAGCAGGGTGAAGATAATCAATAGCAAACAAAATACCGATACAGGTTATCGGATATCACTTGGAATCGTGTTATCACTTTCCAAAGTAAACTATTCGACCATAATGCCTGGGTATCATGAAATCTACTTGGGATAAACTCCAGCTTTGTAATTTTGGATACAATATTTGTCTTCTTATTCATATAGGGAGATAACAGGTACGAAGAAGGTTTCACCACATGCTTTCCAGCACGAGTAGCCATTTTTTCAGGAGTCATAACATTCATTCCCTCCGGATTCATTGGATCCGGACCTCCATTGAGCGAGTCAAGCTGAAAAAAATAAAAATATTTAATTAAAAAGAAACAAAATGTTAGTAAAAAAGAAAGAGATTCAAGAATATTACATATGCGTACTCAGCAGCTATACAATTGATAATCTCATCAACCGTATCTAAATTATTTTCTAACCATTGCGTTAACCCCTCAGGTGTGCACGTGATCTCAGGCTCTTCTTCTTCTTCTTCACGTTTTTCTTCTTTATCAGATGGATCAACTTCCTTCTCAGGAACTGCATCATCCTCTTTTTTTTCAGATTCATCAACCACAGTTGTATCATCTTGTTTCTTGGCCTCATCGCCAAAATCTTCTAAACTTACCTTATTCCCATCCTTATCATCGTCATCATCATCCTCCTCATCACCATCATCATCCTTCCCATTACCATCATCATCGTCATCCTCCTCATCACCCTCATCATCGTCATCCTCCCCATTACCATCATCATTTAATGGCTTCGGTTGCTTGAAAATTTGAGCATACTTTTGATGTAGCTCAAGAAACTTTACATCACCAGGGTAATCTGACATCGCTTTCGTGAAATAATCTTCTACGACAAGTCTTTCATCACAAATCAACTCTAACTTTTTTCAAGTTTATTAAACAAATCTTGCAATAAGAAACATTGTAATAGTCATAATAAAGCACATTGCAATGAATCCCATGGGATTTCTAACTGAATCCCATGGGATTGTATGTGAATCCCATGGGATTCACATACAATCCCATAGGATTTTGACAAAAAACATTGTAAGTCATAATAAAGCACATTGCAATGAATCCTATGCATTTGTATGTGAATCCCATGGGATTATCTGTGAATCCCATGGTATTCTCTGTGAATCCCATGGGATCATGTTTAGAATCTCATGGGATTCACAATGATATCATTTAATAACAATAAATGAAAAACAAATAACAAAAATTTAAAGGAACCTCTTTCAAATAAGAATCTTCCGAACCACCACAAATAAACCCTTCAGCCTCTTGAACCTCGGATTCAGTCCATTCTGGTTGAAGTTCTAGCAAACCCAAACGTTCTTCTTTAATTTCTATATCCTGTCGTTGGGACATTAAATATGAAGGCCAACTTCTGATAGCAGGACGTGTCCGGACAACAGGAATCTTTTCATGCTTTGTTGAATCTAGATACAAAAGCTGAAAAACAAAAAACAAAAAAGTGTAAAGAAGGTTATAACAAATCTGTCACACAAACACGTTTAAAAATCAAAAAATAGAGTTCAAAACTTAGAAACTTACAACGAGGAAGGTATATGGACCAGTGTAGTGATTAGATAGTGTTGTTGGGACTTTATGGCGTTTAAGGCAGCAATAAATAAAGTCACACCAATCAATATCCTTAACTTTAATATCTTCACGCAGTCTTAACACAACATCCAAACATATTTGCCCCTTCAACCCATCAACCATACCCATCATGTTTGCAAAAAGGGTACAAAAGTTGACTTTAAAAAGAAAGTCAGCTTCCCGAGACTCAATCAATTTAAAAGTAATGTCATTTACACGGATATCCTTGAGTACTTTAGGATGAAACTGACCAATCCAACGCCTCACAAACTCATCATTTTCTGATCTAAGATCTAAAGAAAAAAGAGATCGACCACCAAAAGGAACACCTAATATCTGATGAATTTTGGAAGTAGTGGCCTTGATTGAGTTGCCATTTTCCAAAATCAACTCACAACTTTCTGAATGAAATCTAGAAACTACATACCTTCCCAACCTTGAAGGAATGCGATCTATGTTAACATTGTGTAACGAACTAAATCCAATGTCAGCCAAAAACCTCCTCATATCAACCTTAGAGTCACGGATGGCAGAAAAAAGAGATGTAGGTGTTGTCCGTGCATGAAGAATTGGAAACTTGGCAACATACTTTTCATGCGCTTCCTCTGCAGGCGTCAACTCCTTCTTACCTTTCTTCTTCAACTTTGCCTCTTCATCAAATTCTTCCTTTTTTACAGGCGTCAACTGCTTCTTATCTTCAATGTCATCAGAATTCTCCCTCTTTCTCTTAAACAAACCCTTTCCCTTCAAATCCTTTTTCTTATCTTCAATGTCATCAGAATCTACGTAAAAAAAAGACATTATAAATATGTTGGTCAACAAAATCCCATGGGATTCATATTGATTGAATATTATTTTCTTGAATATATAGATTGAATATTCAGATTTTTTTTTAGATGATTTCCAAAGAAAATTTATTTTTCTTTGTTATTTATATTCTGTTTCAAAAACTTGTGTGGATCATCTGTATGGATCACAATGAATCCCATGGGATTCACATTAAATCCCATACTTATATTCTATTTCAAAAACTTGTATGCATAATCTGTATGGATTCACAATGAATCCCATGGGATTCATAATGAATCCCATGGGATTCACAATAAATCCCATACTTATATTCTATTTCAAAAACTTGTATGCATAATCTGTATGGATCACAATGAATCCCATGGGATTCTATACCAAATCCCATGGAATTCAATATGAACCCCATGAGATCAAAAACACAGAAAAAAACATAAAAAAGACAAATTTCTAAAAACTATACCTTTTTGTTGCTTGACCTTCACTTTTTCTACTCTCTTCTAATTTAGATAAAGAAAAAATCCTTTTACACTTCACTTCATCTTTGGACTGAACTGGTTCAACAGACTCCATTTTATCCAACTTAACAGCGAATCTACATAAAAAAAGACATAATATAAATATATTGATCAAAAAAATCCCATGATACAATCCCATGGGATTGTATGGAATCCCATGGGATTCATCAGCTGATTTAGAAGTGTTTAACAACTAAAAAGGGAGCATGCAAAATCCCTTGGGATTCATAATAAATCCCATGAGATCAAAAATATACCTTTTTGCAGTTTTTTCTGATAGACCTTCAGTTTTTTGGAACTATTCTGTTTATCTTCAGTCTCAACTGGCTTATCCTTAGCCGACTTATCCGACTTATCAACCTTAGCTGACTTAGCCTTTGGCTTCTTTAGAAGAGTAAACAGCTTTACATTAGTGGTATCATGTGGCTCAATAAAACCAGTCGCACGCACCTGAACCTTACTCCTCTTACCAACTGGCTCCTTAACCTCTCTCTCCTTTCCCTTTTCCTGTGCCTTAACTTTATTACCCACTGCCTCTTCAACCTCTCTCTCCTCTCGCTCCTTACCCACTGCCTCTTTAACCTTCTTACTCTCTGTCTCCTTAACATCTGTTTCATTACCTTGTGCATGTTCCTTTACATTCTTACCCCCTCGCTCCTTACCAACTGCCTTCTTGCCCTTCTTACCCTCTTGCTCTATAGCCTCTGCCTCCTTACCCTGTGTCTCCTTACCGTGTGTGTGTGCCTTTACATTCTTATCTAGCACCTTCTCCTTTTCAACTGGTGCCTTCTCCGACACCACCTTATCCGGCACCTTCTCCTTTTCAACATGTACCTTCTCCAACACCTTCTTAGCCTGCACCTTCTCTTTTTCAGCCACCTTCTTTTTTTCAGCCGGCACCTTCTCTTTTTCAGCTGGCACCTTCTCTTTTTCAGCCGATGCCTTCTCCTGAAGGATATCAGATTTTGTAACCCACTTCTTCCGTGGGGAACCACTGACAACACCTAACATAAAAAATAAAAAATAAAACATTAGATATACAATAACTGAGCATTAAGAATCCCATGAGATTCATACTGAATCCCATGGGATTCAAATAAAAAAATAAAAAAACATTAGATATACAATAACTGAGCATTAAGAATCCCATGAGATTCATAATGAATCCCATGGGATTCAGTACTGAATCCCATGAGATTCATACTGAATCTCATAGGATTGAGTATGAATCTCATGGGATTCAGTATGAATCTCATGGGATTCAGAATAATCAGAAGAATCTAGCAATATCATTCAGAATATATATACACAACCGCTAGTAATAACATTCTCGTTAACTAACATTCTTGTTAAATCAGTAGATCCTAACCTAGCAATATCACACCATCAAAATGTATCGAAACGTCAATAAACACTAACACAACAACAAACATCAAAAGTAAAACCCGCGTTCTGGAACCTAAACTAATGAACGTCTATGTGTAAGAAGCAGCCACGTGTAAGAACCTAAACAAATGCACACTTATGCTAATGTGTAAGAACCTAAACTAATGAACGTCAAATGTTTAAGAAGCAGCCACGTGAAGCTCATGAAATAAGCTCAAAACACCTAACTAAGGAAAAATATATTAAACCACTTCCTAAAGCTACTAGAGGAAACAAAATTCAAGTCTTAGCATTAAATAAATAAGCAGAAAATTAGCCTAAAACATACTGATAAGGAGCTAAACAGCACATGTGCAGCAGATAATGAGGCAGAAAAGGTGATTTGCAGGCCTAAATAAGCTGACAAATTAAGCTCTAAAATAAGTTCTAAACTCAGAAACTTCAATCCACTTCTACAAGCTACTTAAGGAACCACAATTCAAGCAATAAGCACAAATAAATAAGCAGATATCAAGCTTTGAAGAAGCTGATTTGGACAGCAAACTGGTGGTGATGTGCAGACATGAAAATGGGACAGATAGCATCTTTAAACTTTAAAATAAGCAATCTAATCACATCCCAATGGGCATATAAGCTGAAAACTGATTATTATGGTTGTCCTAACAACAAAAAAAAGTAAATTAACCTAGCTATAGAGCTGATTAGAACCAAAAACTCATGTTTCAAAACCAAAAACTCTAACATCAGTAAAAGCTTCAATAAAAGCTAATCCAAAAAATTGGTCGAAAAACAAATAAGCTCATAAGTCGAAATATAAGCTTATTTGTTTTTCGACTTATAGTAATCCAAAAACTCTAACAACAGTAATAGCTACAATCTACTGATTCCTATAAAAAAAAACTTCTACTGATTCTGTTAAGCCACTGATTCTGATAAGCTACTGATTCTGATTCCTATAAAAACTCTAACATCAGTAATAGCTACTGATTCTGATAAGCTAATCAATCAAAAAATATTAAATCTACTGATTCCTCTAACACAAACTTTAATCCATCACAAACTTCAATCAACATCTAAGCATAATTAATCAAAAAATAAGTTAAAAATATACGAGAATAAGCTACTGATGTGAATTTACAAAAATAATCAAAAAATGGATTTCGAAGATTACTTTGATCAGAAACTTTAGATGAAGCAGGTTTTGCCACTGAATCGCCTTTAGATACGGCTAATTCATCTCGAATATCCATTTTAAATGAATAATTAGGGTTTCGCGGTGGTTTTGGGGTGGTCTGGGGGCGGTTTGGGGGTGGTTTTGGTGGATTTGCGATGTTTTAGGGTTTGAGATCGTTTGGGGATCTGGGGATTGAGAGCGTGTGTGTGATGTGTGTGTGTTTTCACCCGGATGCGTGTGGTGATATTATGATAATGTGAATTTACAAAAATGACCCCCTAAGTATAACTTTAGTTAAAATGTAAATTCATCTAATCCGTTGGATTCAAATGGATGGATGGTCGAGATCTAATTATTTATTCTTTAGATAAAACTTGTTCCGTATGAAACTTTTCTCAACGCTACATAGCACACCTGCATGGCAGCATGAACCTACCATGTGAGATTATTAATATTAAGACCATATGCATCCAATTAAGTTTATATTACATTTGAAAATGCAGATCTTGCACTTTTGCAAGTTTGCGTAAAGCTTTTATCTTCGTTTGATATAAATAGACGTCTACTCTCAGTGAAGAAACTACAATGTGCACATGTAGTTTCATTCAACCTCTAATATTAGTTATTGATGAATTATGTTTACAGTGTTCATTTGCATGTATGAAAAAGAAAGCTGATGATTCATGAAGAAAAAGGACTCTGAAGAAATAATAAGAGAATGATGTGTTTCAAGATTTTATTATGTATTTGTAGGAATTATTGTAACCAATTCCCATATATCATCACTTGAAGGGAGATTGTTAGAAATATAAAAGTGACGACATTACGGGATTGGATTAGTAAGGTAGCTAGCTACACACGCAGGGACTAATGTTGTAAACGTGTAATAGTTAGACTATGATGAGCCTATAATTAAATACCACTCAAAGCACCTTTTGAGAGGTGTGTACGTGTAAGACTTTCATTTATCAATAAAACATTTCATTCCCACACATCCTCTCTCTACTATGTCTCTCTCTAGAAATCACTATGTCGAATTTGGTGTTTTTTGATCAACCTAGACCTCTCGATCATATATACTTAAATCTTGATGCTAACAAATTCATGTGTAAACCCCGTGCGTGCAAGAAACTTATAACTAGTATCAAATTCGTAAAGATTTACAAAAGAAATTAAGAGCTAGCGTACCCCATTATTTAATTCCTTATGGCTTTATGTACCGTATAACGTTTTTGATAACTATACCAAGATTAAAAAGGACGCCAAAAGGACATCCCTTAACGTATTTCATCTTAACAATCAACTACATAATGCATAAAGTGTAACTACACAGGTTCTCATCGACATAATAAAATACCATTAAGAATACTATAGCTCTTTTTCGGCTCTATACACTATAGAAAACATCATCTCTTAGGCTAATTAACACGTTCATTCTCTATAAAAGAAGAGTAAAGGGTTTACTGAACGTGTAACTTTGTAAGACAATCTAAATGGTAACTTATTATTCAAGGATATGATATATATATATATATATATATATATATATATATATATATATATATATATATATATATATATATATATATATATATATATATATATATATATATATATATATATATAGTAGGGATCCAGTGAGAAGTAAATTAAAATAAGAAGTGGTGAGAAGTGACCAAAACCACGCATTTGAGATGCAACGACTTGCATTAGATGCATTTCTATTTATATAGATGCAACATCTTGAGTTTCGAAAGTTAATTTGATTTATAGATGGTGCAAATTGATTTTCATGATTTCGGCACGTGCAGAGGAACAAAAAACAAGAGAAATCATGAAATGCATCTAATATACGTATATGCATTTGATTAAAAGCTAGAAAACACACTATGGTGCGTTATAATGCATCTAAGATTATAGGGATGCATCTAATTTAGGTCGGTGGATCTCGGATTTGCAGTTATAGTTCTTCTTATTCCTTCTAATTTTAAGTAATCTTCTTATTTGATCCTAACTATATATATATATATATATATATATATATATATATATATATGTATATATATAGGGTAAAGTTAAAATAAAAAGACAAATATCCGTAAAAAGAATAAAAAGATTTGTTTTTTTTTTAAGTTCTCCAAAAATTCCCAAAAAAATCCACAAGATTGGGTATGTTGGTGCATAAAACTTTTGTGAAAACATTTTTTATAATTTTGAGTTTTGATACGTTTTTTTTAATGCACAAAAAACGAATTTTGATGCGCAAAAAAATTTTGATGCACAAAATTTTCAACTTGTTTTAGTTGGATGCGCAATGTTATTTTGACAAAAAAAATCAAAATCAGTTGGGTGCAAAAACCAATTTTTGATGCACAAAAAAACGATTTAATGCGCAAACGTATTTTTTCATAATTTTTTTTCGGAAAAAATATCCACTTTTAGAAAAAAGTTTTTCACAACTTTTTCATGCACCATCATACCCGATCTTGTGAAATTTTTTTGGAATTTTTCGAGAACTTTTTTTGAAAAAAAAAATCTTTTTATCTTTTTACGGATATTTGTCTTTTTATTTGATCTTTATCCTATATATATATATATATATATATATATATATATATATATATATATTGGATCATTTAAAAAGTTGATCTCAAGAGAAAAGTAGGAGAAGTAATCTCAACCATTAGATCTCCCTCCCATCTTCTCCTTTTTTTGTAACCAAACTACAGGGACCCGATTGTAACTTTTCAAATTCTCCTAGGTTTATTTTGTAATATTTACAAGGATCATATATTATGCCTAAATTTTTTCATTTTTTTCTTTTTCTCTGGTTCAATCCTCTCAGGTCAGTCTAAATTTTTTCCACAATAAACACGCTTTAATTTCTTCTGATTTCTTCCCAGTGATTATTGCTTATAATCTCCACGCGATCAAAACAACAAACACGATCTGTTATCAAATTCTATAATCATCTCGTTCTGATATCTCAAATCACCGATTAAAGTAAGTTTTAAGACCTTTTTTATTGTAGTTTTGTTACTCCTTTTATCAAAGATCGAATATAAAGCTTAGGGCATTAGTTACAGCTTTATTTGAACCTATTAGTGTTTGTTATGAGATAGTTTTTTTTGTTTTATGAAATTTGCTTTGGTAATCATCATCTTTGCTTATAATTGTACCGATTTTAAGAGTTTATTGACATGATTTATTGTATATAATAGTTGTTTGAAACGAAATTGAGAAATAAATATATGGAAAACATGTTTACAAAGACTGCACACCAAGTGTTTGATAAAATGTCTTAATGAGATTTTATAACTGCGATGCACTAATTTTACAATGTGATTCCCTAATTTTTGTGAATAGATTTTACTTATACTATGATGCCCTAATTGATTTAGGCAAGAAGATTTTAGATTTGGATGAACATACTCGGTAAGACAGTTGTATCGACTTCAGGTTTGTTGCTTCTGTATGTATCACCACGTCAGCATAACATGTGCTATCACACATATATTTGTTTGTTTATTGAAACGACTAGCTCTGAAAATGATAGTTGGTTACATGGTTGCATTTTTTATTTTCTTGTAATAGTTCTATCAAGAGCTATTGAAAGTTCCACTTGTAGAATATAAGATCATAGCCTTCTCTTATATGTTACAGTTTAAATCAATGGTTAGAAGATATTGCTACATGCACCTTATCTATTGTTTATAGTTCTGTATTTTAATCTAATGCTTAAGTTTGTTTTTATTTATGTTTTTGAGCTTTGACAGTGCCAAAAAAAAATTTCAGTCTGCTGTAAATCAGGCAAGTTGTCATCAATTAGTCACTGGAAAAATTATTCATTGAAACTTTATATCTCATGGGTGTTGGTGATTCAATCAGATCAGGTGTTTGGCTAAATTGAAGAGAGTCATGCAAACTCTATTTTTAGTTTAGGAAATGCATAGAACCGAGGGACTGCAAGGGGTAGTTATGTTATTATGCGATTAGTTTGGTTGTTAATTTTAGAAGTTTTCGAGGTTTTTTTTTTTTTTTGCCTTACACAAAAATAATTTGGTTTTGTTTTAGGTGGTGCCATTGGATTCAGGTTGGAGACCATTCTAAAACTCACAGATACACGTGCAAGGAAGAGTAGAATGACTCTTATGCATTATCTTTGTAAGGTATTCATTTGTTTTGATTTGATCTATATTGTTATCCTAGGCCATCAACGTAACACTTTGATATATGGAAAAGCATATGATTTTTTCTTTTGCTTTTTTTTACATAGTCGTTGCTTGATGCCAATAGGTTCTTGCTGAAAAATTACCTGAATTCGTTGATTATATGACCCAAACTATAAGCGGATGCATTAAAGTGCCTCAAACGGATGCACTAAAGTACCTCAAATGGATGCACTAAAGTACAAACGGATGTACTAAAAAAGTACCTCAATTTTTCCAAGGATCTTGGAAGTTTGGAACTTGTGTCAAAGGTAATCTATTTGGAGCTTTAAGAAGTTCTTATAAGAGAGCTATGATGGATTTTCGTTAAGTTTAATGATGTTCATTATTTTTTCCCAGATGCAACTGGAATTATTGGCAAAGAAAATGCAAGTGATTCAAGAGGATTGTCTACACTGTTTTGGGAAAAACAATTTGCTAAAAAAGAGGGACGTGTATAAAAAAAATTTCCAGAAATGAAGACTATCAGTTAACCACATAGACTTATTTATCTAGTTACTTATCATATATCATGAGTACTCAAGAGGTGCAAAAAATCTTGTGATTACAACAGTTGTTAAATACTTATATCATTCTTGAAAGGTAAGTTTTTGTGATATGAATCTAGTCATTTGATCATGAATATAGGGATGCTACGAGTTAAAGGCTGCTATGAGTAATTGAAGATTTTGGAAGGTCTATGATGCACTAGTTGTTAACCAACTGATGCCTTGAATTAGTTAGTGTAATGCATTACTTTATACACTATGATGCATTACTTGTTGCACTTTAGACTTTGGTTTTTCTACTTTGGACTTTGTTTTTTTTTTACTATTTGTTCAGTCGATAAAAAAATTGAAAATAGAACAAAGAATACTTGATTACTAATCATATACAATCTCATTCTAAATATATGAATTTGGAACGATAGTGACTTAATAATAAGAACATTACTAAATAACTGATGCAATAAAGCACCTCAAATAGATGCCTTAATATGATACAAAACGACGCATTGAATTACATAAAATGGATGCACTAAAAGTACAAACGGATGCACTAGAATATGTTTATGGTTCAAATGCGTTTCATATTGAATCTAAAAATACGCACGTTAAGATTACATAATATTGATCTTCCTATACCACCGTGCATACAAACATTTTTCTTCTCAATAAGCGCTGCAAGTGAAAGATGGTTAAATAACTGATTGAATTGCGTCCAAGCCCATATCCCATCATTCTCACCCTATATAGCACAAATTTCCAGTAAGAAAATTAATCAATTGCCGATAAAGGTTCAAAAGTCAAAATGAGTTGATTTGGTATGCTTAGTATAGGATTCACTAAAAGCAAATGGTTACAAGACAACCACATCCGCTAAACATACACAATGAACAAACTGATGTTTTGCTACATACCATTCTTTCAATGAATTCAAGATGGAAACCAAAGAGTGCATTTATATCAGCAGCCTCATGATTCCCACTTATCAAGTGAACATTCTCGGGATACTGAATCTGAAAAATAAGAATGGGAAAGGAGTGAGACTTCAATATGACACTAGATCAACATGTCAACAGTTGAAATAAAACCTTACATTTAGAGCAAGGAGCACTAAAGTATGTCAAACAGATGCACTAAAGTACGTCAAATGGATGCACTAAATTAATCATACATATGCCTTATTATTTCAATAGATAATTAACTAGCCAACGATAATAGAGAATTAACTAATGATACTAAAGAAATAATCAACATTGCAAACTACAAACAGAAAGAATAAGCAAGACAAAATTTTCACAAAAAGATGAGTGATTCATACCTTAGAGCGTGACTGTTTTTTTCAGTAAAATTTCGTGATGTAAATCTGAAATGCTTATGTGATGAGTATCTCAGGGGCTAGGAAGGCCAAATTAAGCATGTGGATAAGAGTGATCGATGTCTTTCCTACCAGTTATTTAACTAGCCAATGATAATAGAGAATTAACTAACGATGATGTAATGCATATGTGACTTATTATTTCAATAGATAATTAACTAGCCAACGATAATAGAGAATTAACTACTGATGTAGGGGTGTAATGCATATGTGCCTTATTATTTCAATAGATAATTAACTAGCCAACGATAATAGAGAATTAACTAACGATACTAGAGAAATAATCAACATTGCAAACTACAAACAAAAACAATAAGTAAGACTAAAATTTCATAAATAGATGAGTGATTCATACCTTAGAGAGTGACTAGTTTTTTAGTAAAATTTCGTGATGTAAATCTGAAAATGCTTATGTGATGAGTCTCAGGGGCTAGGAAAGCCAAATGAAGCATGAGGATAAGAGTGATCGATGTCTTTCCTACCAGTATGAAAATTATAAAATGGTCCTCCAACCTATAAAAAAACCAAACATCATTAATCAAAGAGTGATGAAAAATACATATCCCTTAAATATTTTGCGTCAAAACAGCTAGTTACCAAAACCACACTCTCACGAGCTGCCACGACAAGA
Organism: Chrysanthemum seticuspe; assembly: GCA_019973895.1. Lineage (NCBI taxonomy): Eukaryota > Viridiplantae > Streptophyta > Magnoliopsida > Asterales > Asteraceae > Chrysanthemum > Chrysanthemum seticuspe. The sequence continues at coordinate 45,143,468 of BPTQ01000007.1, forward strand.
AGATCAACATATGAAACCACACTAGGACACACATTTTCTAATTCGGACTTGATTAAGTCGTTATGTTCAAATGTTTATAAAGACTTATTCAGTGGCATGGTTTTCTCAGTTCCCATAACCTCTGTCTGCTCCAAAAGCACAAATGCATCACATCCCTGCATCATATTCCATCAGTATCCCAATTAACTTAAAGTTTAACAATAATACATATTTCTAACTATCATCTATAAACTTTTAAACACCAAACATTTACACACGCATCGTTTGAATGTAACTAATACTTTCAACTAGCAACAAGTCACAATAGTACATGTAACGCGCAATAATAAGCAAAATCTGCAAATCAATACGATTAACGCGCAACAACAATTAAAACTTAATCAAGTACAGATGCATCGCATACTTGCATCATATTCCACAAAATCCTAAATAAACCTAACATCAAATAATAACACATGCTTCTAGCTGTTTTTTTATACACCAATCCAAACGCTCAACTTAGCAGCATAATTACATACATCAAAAACTACATAAACAACATTATTCACATAACTAACTTTTTCAACTTCATGCACGTTAATCATGTAAATTTCACACGAGGACCTAAATTTATGCAATTAACACAAAATAACGATCTTTACTGCACACGGTCTTTTAAATCAGTTCAATCAAAGAAAATGTAAATACGCATGAAAGACGACAAATGGATAATCAACGATGACTAGCGATGCACTAAACATACAAACGGATACACTAAACATACAAATGGATGCCCTACTTTGACCAATGATGCACTAAACATACAAATGGATACCATACCATGACCAATGATGCACTAAACATACACATTAATGGATGCACCAAAGATACAAATGGATTCCATTCTATGACCAACAATGCATTAAACATACAAATGGATGCCCTACTTTGACTAACGATGCACAAAACATACAAATAGATACACTAAACATACACATTGATTCATAAATATGTCGGACGATGCACTAAGAATACTCAGTGATGCCCTAATCATTACTAATTGATGCTCTAATATGATCAAGGATGCACAAAACATACAAAAATTTAACCTGATACAGCAACCACAAACACACATGCACTAATAAAATCTGATGCCTTAACATGTAATCTCATGCTGCAAATATACACATGGATGCCCTAAGATGTCATATCATTTAAATTAAACACATATGCTTTAAATAAGTGCATCACATTTCATAAAATCTTATTGAGACATTTTATCAAACACCTAGTGAGCAATTTTAATAAACACATTTTTGATGCATTTTTTTTGTCAAATCTTCGAAAATCACTACATCATTAATTCACAGCCTCATTACCTCCACCAGAACATTAAAATAATTAAATTTTTTATAAATTAAATAATTAACAATATTATATATAATCAATTAACCTGAAGAATATATATCTTGATGACTTGAGCGGCGGTGGTGTGACGGTGGCAGAGTGAAGATTGATGCGGTGATTGCACAACAGAAGACGGTGGTGGTGGTGACGGTGATGATGGCGACGGTGGTGGTAGCTCATCACCATGCGAAAACGAAAGAGAGATCTGAAAATGATGATATGTTCTCTATTCCGTCTTTTATTTATTTATTCATTTTGATCGGAGTTTCATTCTGATGATCGGAGTTTTGTTTTGATGATTGGAATTGTGTGTGTTTTTTAGAGAAATAATAGGAGCTGGTTAAAATGATATGTAAATGATGCTACAGGTTTGGTATCCCATCTTTGTTTGGTGTTTTTAGATTTTACCCCTAAAGTTTTAGATGTTTGCAAAATCTACCCTGAAACTTTTTTTCTCACTTTTCTCTCTAATTACACTTTTCTCTAGAACCGGACTCATATATATATATATATATATATATATATATATATATATATATATATATATATATATATATATATATATATATATATATATATATATATATTTATGTTCATAGGTTTGGGTTATTATGAAAAGTTTCTTATAATGAAAAGAATGAGAAGGCATGTGGAGGTGACATGTGTCACCTTTGCCACATCATCATGCCACATCACCATACCCCACCCCCCCCCCCCCCCGCCCCCACCCCTACCCCCCCCCCCCCCCCCCCGAAAAAAAAATTTTCCCGCCAAAAAAAATTTTTTTTTTGGGCAAAAAAAAACATTTTTTTCCCGCCAAATTTTTTTACTGCATCACAATTATGAATTTAGTGCATCAAGGTTATAAATTACTGCATCACAGTTATAAAGTTACTGCATTACAATCATAATTTTAGTGCATTAATGTTATAACCTTGATTTTAGTGCATCATAGTTGATGCACTATTAACTATGATGCAGTAACTTATAATAAAGATGCACCAAAACTTATTAGTGCATTAAGGTTATAAGTTACTGCGTCACAATTATGATTTTAGTGCATTAAGGTTATAAATTACTGCATTACAGTTATAAAGTTATTGCATCACAATCATGATTTTTGTGCATTTAAGGTTATAACCTTGATTTTAGTGCATCATAGTTGATGCACTGAACTATTAACTATGATGCAGTAACTTACCAATGGAGCATTAGTCCAATGGTTGGAGCACTTGTGCTTGAGTCAATTGACCCAAGTTCAAGTCCCATCCTTGGCATTTGCTTCATATAGGTACCCACCTCCGCAAAACCTGTGGGCACACTGGAGAGACTTTGTGGAATAAGAGCTTAGGGGTCCGAGTCTTGGCTCGTGCTCGCTCCAGTTGGTGCCCCACTAGGCCAGGAGAGTTGCCGGAGCTATTCCTTGTGGGGTGGACAATGGCTGGTGCCAAAAGGCACCCGGGGTCAGGGTGTTCCCGCCAATCTACACCTTTTGTGGAATGATGCAGTAACTTATAATAAAGATGCACAAAAACTTATTAGTGCATTAAGGTTATAAGTTACTGCATCACGGTTATAAATTTACTGCATCATAATCATGATTTTAGTGCATTAAGGTTATAAATTACTGCATCACAATTATGATTGTGATGCAGTATTTTTATAACTGTGATGCAGTAATAAATTTTGGCGGGAAAAAAAAAATTTTGCCAAAAAAAAAATTTTTTTTTTGGCGGGAAAAAAAATTTTTTTTGCGGGGGGGGGGGGTGGGGGGGGTGACATATGGCATGGTGATGTGGCAAAGATGACACATGTCACCTCCACATGCCTTCTCATTCTTTTCATTATAAGAAACTTTTCATTTTAACCCTACCCTATGTTCATATATATATATATATATATATATATATATATATATATATATATATATATATATATATATATATATATATATATATATATATATATATATATATAGTGTAAGGTTATTTTCAGAACCAAATAAATTGCGAGAACTGCGAGAACCGATCTTAGCCTTTGGATTATATCATCAATGGTTGAGATTGCACATGGCATATTTGTAAATAAATATGTAAGTTTCCAGCTTTTATTTGAAAGTAGAGGGCAAAATTGGCATTTTATCATTCAAGTTTTTTGGTAACTTTTATATCACTTTCATCATTTGAGCACCATTATCGGGGAAGTTACAATCATCAAACCACTTTTCTCTACAACCCTAATTTATTTTCTCTCTAGTTGTCACAGCCGACATATCAATATCTTAACTCCTTGCCTCTCATTTTCTCAAAAACATCAATGACAAACACATCCAATGATTCAGAAAACCAAAAAAGGTTAGACGAAATTAAACCTTAGCAATATTTTTCGATATAACTCTTCGTATCCAAATCAACCAAACGAATCAATTAGGGATGTTTGATGGTTTGAAAAAACAAGCGGATGACATTGGATTTTTGATTTTGGTAAGATTTATCCATTGGTTATTTAATTTCAACAATTTTATGTTTATGATAAAGGTTATCAATTGGTTTTTAAATCCATCAATTTTTTAATTGATTTGTGGGTTTAATCGATAAAGGTTTTAACTCGTGATGGTGTACGATTTGGGGAAATGAAGATTGTACATCACATTACTTGTTATCATCAATGTAATATTTATCCTTAATGTACTCGTGATATATACTACTGTATGAACACTCAATCATCAATGTAATATTTATATAATTAATAGTTCAGAATTGGGGAAATGAAGATTGTACAGCACATACTTGTTATCATGATTTCAAGCGAATGACATTGGTATGTTTTTTATTTCTTTATTTTAATTGTGAATTTGTATTTTTTATAATTGAGTCAGCAGTCATCATGTTTAGCAATTTTGTTGACTTTTTATATTACTAGAATAGTTATTCTAAAATCATTTAATTATTATTAGCTAATTATGATTGTTTTTTTTTTTGGTAGATCATCTGACGCATGATGGTGAGACAAGGATCATAAAAATCTTGGTTCCTTTGATATTTGTTTTTGTACACGGGGTGTTAAATAAAAAGAGGTTTACAGACGCTCAGCATGACTATTGCATTCCAATTGGTAAGTTTTTGGATTTTTGTATTATGAAATCTTATTGTTTTTTTTAGTAGTGTTGTCTTTGGTTATCTTTGTTTGCTTTTGTGCATATATGATTTATTTGGTGCACATGTGTTTTGATTGTGCCAGGCCCAAATTTGAGAAAAAAAAAGTAGTTTTAAGTAATGGTGCATATGTGTTTTGAAGAATGGTGCATACATGTTTATGACAGGTAAAAAATCAATTAAAAAGTTGCATATGTGTTTTATGACCGAAAAGTGTGCGTATGTGTCTTTCAAGATTATTTTAAAATTATTGTAATGATGCATATTTGTTTCAATGTTAATATAAAATTAGTGTAATGATGCATATGTGTTTTTATTGTTGGTATAAAATTTCTGAAAGAATGTGCATATGTGTTTATTGGTTGCAGGTTACCTGACGTTGTAGCTATTGGAGTGAGACGATAAAAACACATGTGTATAAGGATTAAAAACACACGGGCAGATTTCATGGGTACTTGAACTAGGCGAGGAATACATGTGCACGTTTAAAAGATGAGCCAACTGTTAAAGACATTGTATTAAACACATGTGCACGCTTCATATATTTGTAAAAAAAATTGAATACAAGTATTATAATGGCGTTTGTGAAGACAATTTGTAATTTTGAAATTGTAAATCTAATAATAAAGTATTGTTGTTTGTATATATTTTATGCAATATTTGATAAAGATACATGTGCATATACAAAATACCTATGCATAAATGAAAAATGTAATTGTCATAGTTAGTTAACACTTTTTTTTACAAAACACATGTGCACATAATGCTTTTTTTAAAAGGTACCATGCAAAAAATAATAATAATAATAATAATAATAAAATCCTTGAATTTAGGAGCAATAAAAAACGTTTTTTAAAAAAAACTAAAAAAAAAATTAAATGTAATTTTACCATTATACCCTTTTGAATTAAATAACAAAAATTAATAATCAAAAAAATCTGATTGGTTGATGCTGGTTCTCGCAGTTCTCGCAATTTATTTGGTTCTGAAAATAACCTCACCCTATATATATATATATATATATATATATATATATATATATATATATATATATATATATATATATATATATATATATATATATATATATATATATATATATATATATATATATATATATATATATATATATATATATAACAGGAGGCATTTGGCATTAATGTCACCTCAATGCTACCTCAATGACACCTCAATGCCACCTCAATGCCACATAAGCATTTGTTGTCTAACTAAGCATTTTTTTAAAATTTAATTTTCGGATTTTTTAATTTATTTTCGAAAAAAATTTCGGATTTTTTAATTATTTTCGAATTTTTTTTTATTAATTTTCGGATTAAGCCAATTAGTTAAAAAATGACACTAGAGAGATTCGAACTTGGGGTGTTTGTAGCATTAACACACATGCTAACCACTAGACTAACACATTTTTTGGATTATATCTTGCAATTCCAAATATATAAATCTCTACAACACCATTTTGTTTAGTTTGAAAGGGAATGTATTTATAAAAAAAAAAATATATTGCACATATCCATTCCTCAATTATAGTTGCAGAATTATAAACTTTAACCTAATCTCATCTTCTCAAAATTCATGTGAATTACAAACACACACAAAACTCCGGTAATTTTTTTTCTTTTGATTTTATGTTAAAATTATTTTATTCTATAGAAAATTCCCATGCTGTTTGTATCACGTTTTATGGCTTCTTTTTTTTTTGACAGATCACATATAGGAAAAAGGTATGCCTCTTTTCTTTTAAAACCCTAATGATGAAATTTTGTTACCGTGTATGCATATGTTGGTTTGTTTGCATCTTTTTGCAGGTTAGACGTCGTCTTTGCAGGTTCGTCTTCACTGATTTGTGTGCATGCATCCTATACGAAACCAAACAAAGCTGTTTGACCGGTTGACGAAATTTAGCTACTTCTATTTTCCAAACCACAAGCGATATAACAGAACTTAATAAATCAAAATTAAATCCATCACCAAGCTTCATAAATCATTCTATTCTTCATATAATAAAGCTTGCTATGGCAGGTTAGTAATTCAATTAATAGCATGTCGTTAGTATTGAATTGATCGTGTTTGTGTTTAAAATAAATTTAGTTTATAAAATTTTACTCATGGATTTGATTTTGTGTGTGTGTGTTAGGTGGTGGATTAACAACAGATGGAGAAGATAAGGTATCATTGGAGCTAACTGAACAATAACATACATATACGTACAAGCGTACATACAGAGAGGTGTTGGTGATAAGGCTATAAATCAACTTTGGATCTTTTTTGGTGTTCTAACGCACGGGGCATCGAAGGCATGATCATAGCTGAAGGTGTGATGGCAGGGTTCATTAGCCTTATGCAGCTCTAAAAGCTAAGGAGTATCTTGATAAGCCTGCAATACACGAGACAATGATGAAGGTATTTAAATTATATCTTATATTCCTATGCAATTATTGTCATCTGTCTTTCAAAGCCAGCATCGGTTAGCTCTACTGAAAGCTCGGATGGAGGTATAACCAAATATAAATTGTATGATATATGATTCTTTTTTTGCATTCTGAACTTTTCATGAAGCCGCACATGACATAAAATCAAATTTTCAAGGATTGGAAAGGCTAAAGTTGGATCTTTTTTGGTGTTCTAACGTACGGGGCATCGAAGGCATGATCATAGCTGAAGGTGTGATGGCAGGGTTCATTAGCCTTATGCAGCTCTAAAAGCTAAGGAGTATCTTGATAAGCCTGCAATACACAAGACAGTTATGAAGGTATTTAAATTATATCTTATATTCCTATGCAAACAATTTAAAATAAGTTCAGTAATTTAGGAAATTTGTATGTAAGCTTTTTTAACAACTTTATACATTGGACAGGTTAGTGCGTATCTGCTTGGAGAATACAGCCATCTTTTAGCCAGGCGACCTGGTTGTAGTCCTAAGGAAATTTTTAGCATTATACATAAGAAGCTTCCTACTGTCTCGTGAGTAAACCTTTGCAGCTATGCCTATTGTGATTAATATTTGCTTCATAATCTGAGAGTCTTTATTTCTTCAGGACACCTACGATTTCCATTCTTCTCTCAACATATGCAAAGATTTTAGCATTATACATGAGAAGCTTCCTACTGTCTCGTGAGTAAACCTTTGCGCTATGCCTATTGTGATTCATATTTGCTTCATAATATGAGAGTCTTTATTTCTTCAGGACACCTACGATTTCCATTTTTCTCTCAACATATGCAAAGATTTTGATGCACTCACAACCACCGGGTCCAGAATTGCAGAATCAGATTTGGGAAATATTTAACAAGTTAGTTTGTGTTTGATGTATTTTTTAGACATACACATATTGCTTAATTCTATTATGCATAATGAATAATATTATACGCAAACGATGTTTTCAGATATGAAACCTGCATCGATGCTGAGATACAACAAAGAGTCGTTGAGTATTTTGCATTGAGTAGGAAAGGTGCAGCGCTGATGGATATATTAGCAGAAATGCCTAAGTTCCCAGAGCGTGAGGTATATTTAGGGTTTTGGATGGAGTAAATTTAACACATTTAACACACTCACTCTTACTATGCTGACTTTGATAACCTTTTTGAAGTCTTCATTGATTAAAAAAACCGAAATCAGCTGATACTGCAGAGCTAAGTGCTATCAAGTTGCGGGCTCAACAGCAGGCCTCTAATGCTCTGGTTGTGACAGACCAGCGGCGTGTAAATGAAGCTCCTCAAGTGAGTAAACTTGGCATGGTCAAGATCCCTAGCACTAACAACGTGGTAAGGGAAACTGTCGCCTTTTATGATTTCTTTTATGTGATCACATGTTGATAAGTATTTTGAGTTTGTGTCCAGGAAAATAACTATGCGGACCAAGAAGTGAGCCAACCCAACGGGAGTATGGGTGAAATTGAACCACAATCTCAACCTCCGGCTAATGCTCATGCTCCTGAAGCTGATATCCTTGGAGATCTATTGGCTATAGAAGGACCTCCTGGTGTTTCTGGAATTGGAGGCCTAAGTGAAGGTGATGCATTAGCTCTTGCACCTGTTGGAGAGTGGGAAAATGGTGTCAAGGTACTACTTTCTCCTTTTTTGGTTTCGAGTATCATGAGTCATTGCAACCTTTCTTAGTAGATTTCCTAGACCCAAATCGACCTCCGTTTGCAGGTATGATCCCTGTATGAAGATTGTTCTATTTAGTTTATGCTCGTGTTTCTCTTTTGACTCTAATGCCGCTTTCTCTTGCTCAGGTAAAACAAATTAGAATGTCACTGCACTCAGACACACACCTGAGAATTAAAACATAATGTATGGGTAACAAAATTAGATAGTAATCGTAAGTAAAATTATTCGAATATGGATGAAAACAAGAGTGAAAACTGAAAAGTATTTTTAAGGTTACACAACTTTTATCAGTTTATGTAAGGTGAGAACTGAGAACATGCAGAGATGGGAAAACAAGCTGCGTAAGTGTGTATTTATACTTGCATAAATTTATCGTACTAAGATGTTTTAGTACCAATTAATTTGGCATTAACTGTTATTTATAATTACTTTATACTTATAACTGTGAAGACTATTACATGCCACTTAAATGTTAAACAGCTAATTTATAAATTTGAATAAGTATGTATTCAGTTTCGTTCGGTAATCAACGTATTCTATCTCAGGCTACAACTACTATTTCAGGTGAAGCAGCCATTAACATGAAATATTCACCTATTACATATACAAGTGTGCTTGGTGAACCGCTAGATGGAGAGGTAATCAACTTTCACGATTAATTACTCATGACTCTTTGTTTTGTTTATTACTCATCACTGTTGCATGTGTAGGATATTGCTGTATCTATTCAGAGAGGAAGTTTGGGCTGGGAACAGGCCTTACGTTGTACAACTATTGGTGCTATTGGTCAGATATTCACCTCTGGTCATCAAAACATTGTACAACTATTATTATTGGAGCTGCATGTCTTCCAAAAGGATATATTTCTGGATAATGGGAGTCTTGGAATATTTGTTTTGTCAATATAACATACATGTTCTGGTGGTGGGAGGCATAGTACCCTTCAGTTGGACCAAAAGCTTGGGTACGTAAACTACAAAGAGTGTGCATTAACCAATGGTTCCATTTAAGGTTAGCCAGATTCTTACATTTGACCAGTTGGCGTTAAAAATATAACCCAAATTAACCCATTTTGACATGAGCAGCCGTTCACATGTTTTAATGTTTTTCTGTTGTATTTTTTTTTGGATGCTTGAATAGCTCAAGATTTCTTTAAATTTTTATTTTAATTTGATGTTCTCATATGATTATGCACCAAGCTACACACAACATTCAGACTCTCTTTCTATACGTGTCAATGACAAGAATGTATTACCTGAACAAGGTTTACAATAAGTTGTGTTACATAGGATGAATATATAAAGGTGTATGTTTATAATCTGCTTGGATTGATATCTTTATGTCGTAAATGCCTTTTTTTTCCAAGACGGGAAAAAGTAGTTGTAGCAACAACGATTAATTATATTCATGTGTGATTTTTTTTTTCAAATTACATCTATTACCTATATAATTCACTCTTTTCATTGCTATAGTTGCTAAACTCTTTAAATGTTTTTAAAATTGCATAGGCGGGAATAAACGCAATCCGTGAAGCTTAAACAAGGCACACTTCTAGGTACTCTGAAGCTCTGAACAGCAATATGTAAGAAACTAAAGGGTAAGTTCCATCTTTTGAGATGTAAAAACAATGTTCCATATTAATTTCACAAAACTCAATCAAAGGATATTTGTAGCACGTTTAAAGTTTAGTAATATAAGTTATGTAACTATATTTAATACATTCAACTATATATACAATTCAAAAAAAATCCCAAACCGACCCTTTTTGACCCAAACATAAAAAACATTTGTTTCACCTATTACCTTAAATGTCAATTTAAGCATTTATCACCTGTTAGGCTTTTATAAGATTATTACCAACATAGTTCACCATTGTATTGGTTTCATACACATAAAATCAACAGACCACAGTTGGTTATCCGAATGTAGAACAGACAATACGGGGTTACTTGATTTTGTTCGTTTATTTTGTGTTATGTAGGAGCTGGTTCACGGGCTATATTATCACAACTACCCATTCCTATAAAGTATTGTCCGCTATATGTTTGTGTTACCTACAGGTGATCGCCAACTTCAGTGCAGCCTGGTGCGGTCCCTGTAGATTGATTGCACCATATTAAATTGAGCTGTCAGAGAAACACCCTTCTCTAAGTCCAGCAGCATGCTTAATTTCTGTTGGTGTTCTAATATCTATTATATTATATTCTTCTAATAGGAAAGCGTATGGCTGGCAATATCGTTTCAAGATCCAAGAATCAAGGTTGATTATGGTGTCTCTTTTGCTACAACTAACTCATTTAGAGTCTTAATGTATATTATTAATGAGTCCATGGTGTCTAACTTATAATATATTCTATTATGTTGTCTAACTAAAGTTATAAATGTTGTAGTAACGGGTCAAAGTCAAGCGCTTCAATGAAATGTGCCGGTTGACAAGGTTCTGGAATGAAGATGTCAATCAGACATCTTGGCCCATCTATGATTTAACAAATGCAACATTCATGTAAATTAGTTTGTAAACACGAAGGTTGTCAAGCTTTATATTTTCTCTCATATTCGATAAATGTATATTTCTTTTCGTTCTTTATCTTGCTATTCGTATGTACGACCCTTTCTTTCAATATGTACACTTTCCTACCATTTTTTACCACCTTCTTTCGTTATAGTAAAATATGCCAACAATAAGTATAATTCAATATTTTACATTTTACAAATTATGTCAACGATAATTATAATACATGCCCGCCCATTGGGCGGGCTTCGACCACTAGTATATATATATATATATATATATATATATATATATATATATATATATATATATATATATATAGAGAGAGAGAAAAGTGAATATGAGGTTGTCTCACATCTAAGCTTACATGCGAAATCATCAAAAATCACTAAAAGATAGGTCATTTTGATTATTATTTTTTCAAAATTTTAGTAATGAAACAAATATATGCATAGTGGAATGCATTTTAATGGTGAATTAAATTAAACCATTGTTGAATCTATAACTATTTTTTTAGTAAATGAAAATACCTAACAATGTGTTGTAGATTATGCATGCATCAATGTGAACCCAACATAAGTGATGTTATGATGAAATCAAGTGAAAACATTAATATAGTGAAAGATATGATACAAATGGAGTCGATTTGATGTTTTTCTTGTTAAAACGACATAATTTTTTATGATTTCGCATGTAAGCTTAGATGTGAGACAACCCCATATTAACTATCCTCATATATATATATATATATATATATATATATATATATATATATATATATATATATATATATATATATATATATATATATATATAATTGTTGGAATTAGATATCAAGACATTCAAATAAATAATCACAAACATCAAAGTATTCAAGCGGAAGCGTATAGGATTTATTAATGAACAATTAATTAACATAAAAGAATATGCGTACATTTTCTTGATTCTAGCCGAACAAGAATCAAATCCACAAACTAGCAACGGATGAACCCTAATTTGATTTAATTAGGATTATATGAATTACCCCTTACCATTTTGTAATTCAATCCAAGATAATAACAAAAGTATGTTATTACTATGTTCTTGTACACACGTACTAAACCGAATTAAAGTAATGCTAGTTTTTATCAAACAAATAACTTGGTTTGTGGAAAAGTGATGAATCGACACCCTTGAGGTGGCCGATCGGTTTGTAGCTAAAAAACACACACAAAAACTGTTTTAGGGTTTAGCTAATGAATACCAAAGATACAAAAACAAGACCCCTAGCCTTGTATATATACCCAAGCAAACTTGGTGAACAAGTTGGGTTTGTTTCCTTTTCCCCCTTGGCCGATCGGTTCTCAACCTCCACAAGGGGTTCCGGAATCTTCCAAACTTTGCAATCTAGTCCTTTTCCAAATACCTTTAACGCCCGATAGTCCATTACATTAATTACTTAACGTCCGTTAGTTATTTCATTTAATAAATAAATAAATATAACGTTTATATTTAATTATTAACTTTAAATTCTCATACGTAAAGTGTGCAATCACATAGTCTCGAGTTCGATCCTAACTCACGTCTACTAATTTATATCCATAAAACTAACAATAATGTGATGTATGTTATAGCTTAAAAGAAATTGTTGGCTTGTTGCGATAATACGTATCCTAGTTGAAACCTTTAGATGAATACATCATCTAAATTTGTGATTACATTTGCACACACTCACTTTATTATATGATGCACAAACAGAGTGCGGAAAACACAAGTGTTTGGCTTGTGAATAAAGTAATCAAGAAAGTTGACATAAAACTGTTTGCATGATCCATGGAACACAAACATTCCCTTTACTCCCACATGACATAATACATACCTAATACTAATATAAATTTGAGATTAAATTCTCCTCGGTTCTTTTTCTCACATGAATCATGCTTTCTATCAAAATTGCTATACTTTGTGCTCAAAAAATTATACATTACAACTAAACATAGCAAGTGTTATATATGTTGGAGGCCGTCTCTGTAAGATATTGTCAGCTTTTTCTTGTTTATGTCATTTTTTGCAAATTGAATATATAAACTGAACAGCTAGTTACATGGGTTAAAAAAACATTAACTTTTATGTATGTTACCGTATTTTAGGATTATATTTGGCAAAAATCGTTGGACAACAATTCAAACTAGTTATAGTCAGAAACTGTATATCGATCTAAAGCTTATTTTTTAACTCTCCTTGAAGCGGCTTATGAATTGCCAGTAGTAATTATTTTGAAAAGCTTTAATTTCATGAACATTCTCATCTAACCTCTCGTGAACACTCCTACAAGTTGTGTGTCAAAATTGAACAATTTTCTAGAGTACATGTCAGATCCAACGTTATAATCTTCATAATAAGTATACTAACAAAAATTATACGTTTTTGATTAAGGCGTATGCGAGAAACAAATTCAACATCTTGTTAGTCATCAGATTTTGTTCTTATGATGTATCTTAGCTTGCAAGAATATAATTTATCTCTTCCCAAATTTTCATGTTGAAGTATTTGGCATAACCCCGAAGGTCAGTATGTGTGTTCGAAATCATTGTTGCAAAAAAAGCTGATTAATCGTCACTTAAGCGCTAATCAGCCGTCAACCTTTTTTATTTATGTAAATCGATCAAGCGTGGCCAATGGTGGTCAACGACGGTTAACTGTGACCAAACTTGTCGGAAACCTGCAAATCTTGCCGGAAATACTCAAAGCTCGCAGTAACTTGTGTTAAACACTTATAGTCGTCGTTTATATCAGTTACAAATTTCTTTTAAGAAAATCTTGCCGGGAATATCCAAAACTCACCGGAAATACCTAAAACTTGCCGGAAATGCCAATCCGATTAATCCCACTTAGCCAATTACAAGGTACAAGAAGGTCGGGTAACCGACTACCGATTCGTGATTTTTGCTACTTTGAAGTTTCGTCTAAAGGAATACATCTGTGCATAAAGATATACGCTATCGTATTGATGAATGTAGTTGACTATAGTTACAAACAACAATATCTCCTCCAAGGTTACAAAACTATGGAAAAAAACATTGTGCTTACAATAATATTACAATGTGTTAGTCTATAATTGTATGTTTCACAATTTGTCTAAGATTATATTATTCTTGTAACCAAAACACAGAGTATGCATGTTTGCCATTCTTATTCACAACTAGCAGAAAAAGAAACAATTATAATAATTATTCAGTCACCACTACACACTTATTTATATAGACACATACTATATACATACTTTATTTTAACGCATATGTCAAACGTACATTAAAAAATGATGGACTTCCAAATTTGCCCTTTCTCACACTTAACCTCAGTTTCTGACTATACCTCACTTCTATAAATAGCAAGCTCCATCTTTATTCCTTAAGCAAACCAGCTAGAGAGAGAATATCTGGAAAGATAGAAAGAGTAAGAAGATGATTAAGATGATCAAAGGGGTTGCACTATTGGTGTTTATAGGGTACCTTTTCCTATGGGTGATCACACCAACTTATGTCTATAAGACAGAGTGGCTAGTTAAGGTTCGAGCCGACACCACTTCTACTTACTTTGGAGCTCAAGGTTCGATTTTACCTAGTTATGCAACTACTATATATACCACTTTTTTCATTCGATTTGTAAATTAACATAGCTCTTTTGTAACTTTGCACAAGCTTAACTTAAACAAGTTTGATTTTTGAGCTAAACAATTTCATTTGTTTTCACGTATTATTGTTTGCTTGTTCTTAGATTATAATCATTACGTATATCAACTGATATACATAATGATTTTAATCTAAGAACAATGATAATACATCTAACGTACATTCCCTGCATGACTTCAAGTTATTTGCAAAATAACACACTTTTATGTACTTCAAGTAAGATACATTGTTCTACATAATAAGTATGCATATCGAGTCTCATTTTACTAGCTAGCTTGTTTGGTTATCATGATATGATATTTAAAAGAAAAAGGAAAAAAAAATACATATAACTTAAATCTTTATATATTTTTTTCTAGTTGTTCTTACTTTCCATTGAATGTATATTTTGTTTAGGTACAACGATGTTGCTATACACATTCCCTGTTTTGCTCATAGCCGTCTTGGCAAGCGTATACCTCCATTTAAAGAAACAATCAAACCAAAATTGCGACGAAGGGTATAAAGTCATTTCAGTTAAAATTTTTCGTTCATCCACTTTTATCATTCCAAGATACTAAATTATATTGTTTTCAAAATTTAGGAAAAAAGGAGCTATCAACAATAACCTGAGTATATGGAAAAGGCCAATGATCATCAAAGGTCTAGGGATCGTCTCAAAAATCGAGCTTGCTTTTCTTTTAATGTTCATCGCTCTTCTTGTCTGGTCTTTTGTGACATATCTACATGTTAGTTTCGCAAAAATCACCCCTAAATCAGCAGCAAAAAAGGGAGAGGAAGTGTACGTTAATCGATTACTCTTTTTAGCTCTTTATTATTTGACTTTACATGGCATTTTATTTCACTTTATTGATCGATTCAAGATTGTTTTGTTTTGCAGGTGGGAATCAAAGTTGGATTCAGTGGCTCTACGGTTTGGGCTAATTGGTAATTTGTGTCTAGCATTCTTGTTTTTCCCGGTGACTCGAGGCTCTTCTATATTGTCGTTATTTGGGCTCACATCTGAGGCTAGCATCAAGTATCACATATGGCTCGGGCATATCGTTATGACCCTTTTCTCTTCGCATGGCATTTGTTACATTATTTATTGGATCGCAACTAACCAAACATCAGAGGTATTTTTCTATCTCTTTATATCTCATTTTATATAATTTCTAAGATCCAAATATGTAGGTTTACAAAATATCAAAACCTAAACCCCTTAAATTACCTTAGCTCACCTGATATATTTGGACAATGATACGATAAAGTGCATGATGGGTAGAATATTTTCCACTCAAAAAAGTCAGCTCTTATGATGGTCCAAAATTATGGACCAATCGGTCAAAACTCTCCCACAAACAAAATGCCTTTATGGTGGCCATTTATTCATATCATGGCATAATGGCAACTTTGACATCTAGACGCATTAGTTACAGTCCGAAATAAAAACGAAATGAGCCTAGTATGTTAAAAAGTAGAAAGGGTTACAAGTTACTTACAATGTCAATTGTGGTTTCTCTTAAGTTGTATCATGACACTATCATATCATGATATTGTTATTTACTTAATGAAACCATATTTCATGATGGCTTTAGATGTTGAAATGGGCAAAAAACGACATATCAAATGTAGCCGGAGAGTTGTCTTTAGTAGCAGGATTGATATTGTGGGCGACAACGTTTCCTAGAATTAGGCGAAAGATGTTTGAGGTTTTCTTCCATACTCACCACTTGTACATCCTCTTCGTGCTGTTCTTCGTGTTTCATGTTGGCATATCTTACGCCTCCATAATGCTTCCTGGATTCTACCTTTTCATGATTGATCGATTTTTAAGATTCTTACAATCAAAGGGAAATGTACGTTTGATTTCTTCTCGTGTTCTTCCTTGTGAAACTCTCGAGCTCAACTTCTCCAAAAGCCAAGGTGCGATTGAGCACACAAATATTTAACATAAAAAAATTAAGTGATATTTGATGTTTAACATGATTTTCTTTTATAGGTTTGAGTTTTACACCAACAAGCATCATATTCGTTAATGTCCCAAGTATTTCAAAGGCTCAATGGCATCCATTCACAATTAGTTCAAGTAGTAATTTGGAGCCTGAAAAGCTAAGTGTTATGATCAAAGGTGAAGGAAGTTGGTCTAAGAAGCTCTACCAACTGTTATCATCCCCAAATCCTGTTGACCAACTCAACTTGTGCATTGAAGGACCTTATGGACCTGCCTCAACCAACTTTCTAAGGTAAAATGTTCACAAGAACGATAACTGCTAGGTGCCTTGGTTAGGTTTATTTGTGTATGCTAAAATCTACTTATTGTTTCAGGCACGATATGCTAGTGATGGTGAGCGGAGGAAGTGGGATCACACCATTTATTTCAATATTTAGGGAACTTGTTTACACTACAGAGACCCTAAAATGCAAAGCTCCCAAAATTCTGTTGATAACTGCATTTAAAGACTCTTCTGATCTCACCATGCTTGAATTGCTCTTGCCATCATCTGGTGCACCAATAGAATTTACAAAACTTGATCTACAAATCGAGGCGTATGTGACAAGAGAGAACCAACCAGTGGCCAATGATAAAAAATCAATTAGGACAATTTGGTTTAAACCAAACCCCTCTGACGCTCCCATAACCCCTCTTTTAGGACAGAATGGGTGGTTATGGCTTGGTGCAATTATATCATGCTCTTTTGTGGTTTTCCTTTTGTCTATGGGACTTTTAACGCGATTCTACATCTACCCTATTGATAAAAACACGAATGAAGTGTACTCATATGCGTCGAGAGCCGTCCTAAATATGTTGCTCATTTGCATCTCAATAATGGTAACATGTAGTATTGGCTTTTGGTGGAATAAAAAGAAGAATGCAATGGATTCAAAGCAAATTCAAAACATGGAGGGTGCGACACCGGTTAACTCACCTAATTCGTGGCTTTATAATGCGGATAGAGAGCTCGAAAGTGTCCCCCAACAATCACTATTTCAATCCACAAACGTGCATTATGGTGAAAGACCGGATCTTAAGAGTAAGCACATCCCCAACTTTCTTTACATGACATAGTGATCTTATATCTTGTTATCACTATAATACTAATACATATTTTAAATGATAAACCAATTCGAGAAAACTGATAAATTTGAATTCTTTTTCTTCTTGTAGGAATGTTGTTTGAGCAAAAAGAATCAAGTGTTGGAGTTCTTGTTTGTGGGCCAAAGAAGATGAGGCATGAGGTTGCAAACATATGTTCATCTGGATTGTCTTCAAACTTGCATTTTGAGTCCATAAGTTTTAGCTGGTGATTTGGTTTATCAACTTACCAAAAATGGGGTGTAATGGATTTCTTTTTTTCGTGTCGTTGACAACCACAGTCGTTTTTAACATTTCAAAGTTAAAGGGTTCGATTGCACTTATGATAAGGGGTCTCAAAGCTAGAAATCTATGTTTGTGTGAATATGTGTATACGAATCAGAGAGAAGGGTGTAAATCATCCTTTTGTTTGTAAACTTGTAATACATAAACTTTAAGTGCAATAATCTGTTTGTGTATCACAGAATATAATTCACAAGAAAAGAATACACATTCCATTTTGATGGAATTAATCATAAACCATACATACATGCATGCACAATATATCGTTCTCGGCACACAGTGGCGGACCCAACAGGAAATCCGAAGTGGTTTCTTAACTTAGACGAATGAGAAAATCAATAGGTGAACAAGTCAACTGGATCGGGTCGGTTTGGACCCAATTTAACACAAGTTTATCGAATCATCACATGTGTATATATATAAATTGTCAAAATTCATACATGTAAATCTCGGAGATTTGGTAACTTGCATATACTTTAGATTTATTGTTGGTACTGTAATACATAGTCAAGAATACTCCGTATGTTTAAAAGGTACATCTCTTAAGATAATGACTAAAATAATTAGGGAAATAATTATGACTGGTTTCCCAAAAGATAAAATCGACTATTTTGAAATTAATTAGGAAATGTAAAAATTATCAATAAGCTTTGAAAACACATACACAGCAGCTAAATTTACGTACCTCCTTTACTATGTTTACTAGTGTACTTTCATTTATTATTGTTTTGCTTTCTTACTTCAAAACACATGTACAGAAGCTAAATTTGCTATATAAAACTAAAATAGTTTCAAAAGAGAATATTTGGTATTGTGTTGGTGGTTGAAAAAGCAAATAAATAAACATGTGGAACTAGAAGCTGCAAAAGTAAAAGGATATGTACACTATTATTTTTAGTTTTATATAATGTTTTAAAACCAGATTTTTTAATTCGGTCGAGTCGGTAGTTCATCGGGTCACCAGTTCAACCACCGAGTTGAACTGGTTCTATACATATGTATACTTTTCATAACATCTTTGATAGGTATTTGTTTAATTTCGAGCTTACATTCAACTGAAATGATAGAAATAAGATGACTCTATTGGTTTGTCTTTAATTTTCATATCTAATATACTAAAAAATGCAAAAACAATCATTTTATAGTTCTAATTTACATCAGATTTATAGTTTTAGTTTATAAAAATGAGATAGGTGTTAGAATACTATCTTTATTAATAAACTTTTTAAATCAAGCAAATATAATACCAACATTTTTATAACTCTACTTTTGTTGTTTCGTCAAAACGTAACCACATCAGTCACAACCACTCTAACTTTTCAATAATACTATAAACATTTCAAATCATAATCTGTTTGTTCATACAAATATACTAATTGGGTACCAGCGCGTTGTGGCGGCGGGTACCCTATAATTAAAATTTTCGGCGACTAATATTTTCTGAGTATATGTTTTTCATGACGAATGCGGATAGTATTATGGAGTAATTAGGTACTCGACCATTGTTTTTTACGATAATAAATGTAACAAAATGCGTTTGATAAAAATAGAACATGAAGATGAGAAGATGACATAAATGACGATAAAGAGAAAAGTATAAAATGTATGGCCATTACACGTAAAATATTAAGGTAGTTAAAGTGTCATTACACTTTGGTTAAAATAAGTGATTGTAAAATTAGAAAACATATGGTTAGTTTGTATTATGTCAAATAAATAATGACCACATTAGTTAGTAGCTTTCATCATCTGTATCATTTGTTTTTTAGGCATTTGCATATAATCCCTCCAAAAATGCAAAATTGCATATATATCATTTGCATGCATGAAAACTATTGTACCATATGCATCAAAAACTTGTACTAGGGCTATATATATATGTGTGTGTGTGTGTGTGTGTGTGTGTGTGTGTGTGTGTGTGTGTGTGTGTGTGTGTGTGTGTGTAATTATTCATCTTTAGAGGGATATATATATACAATTCCTCCTATGTTTGTATTAGTTGTATATTTCATGTATGAGTTGTTTTATTAGTTACATTAATTGTAGGTGTTTATGACACAATTACATAATAAGTAAGTGTGTAAAGTTAATATTTTAAAACTTTCATTTTGAGAATGTCCCAAATGTTTTGTAATGTACTAGAGATATGTTTGTTCACACAAAAATAGAGAACTTAACATGACATAAATTGTGAGTTTAGCGAAAATGAAATAACAAAAAGGTTTTGTTAGTTTTAGAAAAAAGAAAATCTTTTTGTTGTTTAAAAACAAAGGAAAAAACAAAATTCATGACCCGACCAGGTTTATCAAATCGTGTCGACCCGTGTCAATGAAAAATCACCGGTTCAATCTTGTTCTCAAATAAGCAAAAACCCGACCACATCCGGCCCGGTCTTCAACCGGTTCTACTAGTCGGGTAGACCCGAATTTTAAAACATTGGTTTTATATTTCTCTTTTCTCTCAGAATGGTCATCTTCTACATACCAACCTCACATCCACCAGCCATGGCACGTCGGAATTTTCAGCGAACAACTTTACAAACTTCACGTTTTCACCTTAGGTTCTCACAAGGTGGTTCCTAACCTAAATCTAATGTAGGTCGTCCGAAAAACAGTACAACGATGCTAAAGGATTTTTGTTTCTAAGGTGGTTCCTGGGCTGCACTTTACTAAAGGGTGGGTCCGCCTCTGTCGGTTCCCGATTCAACCAATCGGGTCGACCCGGGTTTTAAAATATTGGTTTTATATTTTCTCTCTTCTCTCAAAATGGTTATCTTCTACATACCAACCTCATAAACAACATGTGACAACTGACATTTTCAGGTTTTCATTCATCCATTAACTTGAACGTTTTATTCTAAACACGTAAATATTTGACTTTATGTATAACCGTTATGTTATCCCGCGCACAACGAGAAACATCTTTGAATATAATTTGTCACTATACTAAGTTTAGTCTACGTCAAATATGTATATTATAACTCTCATGAGCATGTTTTATAAATCATATGCATTCGGTTTTACAAGTGTTACATAAATCATCCAAGTCTTACATTATGTTTCATGCATGCATCCAATATAAACCCTACAGACTTCACCGCCTTTGCTACTACATATAACACTTATGATAATTCAAAAATTAAACTTTTCCCTCCCCATTTTAATAGTCCAAAAGCTATAATAAGAGGTTCAACACACACTTTTCATCTTGTAACACTCATATTACCTTAACTATGTCAACATAAGAACTAGAAAACTTTGAAAACCAACCCCCCCCCCCTCCCCTTTCACCTTTCATGTACACGGCTCAAGAAAGTCTTGTGACTCTATTTCTCCTTTTGATCTTTCACCACCTTGTGACACCAAAGAACACTCTGACCATTCCAAAAATGCCACTATAAAAGGAGGTAACTAGCAACTATTTTCACACACCAATAACATACAAACTCACTCACTTTTCTCTTTACATTTTCGCTAGAAACAAGATTCATACAAGGGTATTTAGGTGTTGGTTAAGTTTGGTTAAGAGTTTACACAAAAGGGTTGCAAGAAAACTAGGGTTTGATTTTGAAACTAGGGTTTTTTCAGGATTTTTGGTTAGTTTTTGTGCACTTCTTGACCTCCAATCACACCACCATTTTTGTAAGTATCTCATAATACTCTATTTTAATCATATTAAACATATTAGGCATCATTTCTGATGCGCGAACAAGGCGAGTTCGGGGTCAAAGGAACTTCCTTTTCGTCGAGCAAGTTTTTCAACACCCTAGGCAGTGAACCTAATCGTTGTAGTGTAGTATTGGGTTAGCCTCGGGTATTGATATCGTTCTCTAGGGGAATAGTAATGCTAGTAAGAAATGTAATACGCTAAGGTTGAGGTTGAGGAAGATTCTTTTTTTATCTTTTTATATTTTTTATAAAGCTAAGGGTAAAATCTCGGGGCTTGGATTTGGGGGGTGGTATTTCTACCGATTACTCTACTATTCTAATTATCTAATACTACGGGTAGTCTATGTCTTTTTGATGTGTGCTCGTATGATGATTAAAAATGTGCTTACCTAGATACTATTACTCCCTAGTTATCTTTTATTGGTGGTTGAATTGTCACGTCCTTATTCTTAACGCGTTGTGTTTTCTAAGGTCGTATGGTGTGCCTTTTTCCCTAACTCTTTGAGACTACCTTAAGGTTATTGCCTACGAAATCCTCTAGATAATTCATAAACTAACTTTAAGGTTATCTTTAGATGTTTAGACTACGAAATCCGCTAAGTGATTCATAAATTAAGGTTCACAAAGATTACTCAAGCATTTAAACACAACGATAGCATAATTGCACTCCTAAGCCAATTGCAATTAAGATAAGAGACAACCAATCAATAATTAATAATTAGGTTTCATAGATCTAAGCAAACACGCAAGAAATTTAGCCGGACATGTTAAACACGCAAGCATACACACATTCAATGGAAGACATAATCAAATTAATGAAGTAAAACACTTATCTTGATGTAAAATAGGGTTTGGGAAACCTAAGATACTGTCCAAGTCGGACTACAAACGTTTAGGGTTTTTACTCCACAAGTCTACCTCCTCAAATTCTAAAAATTCGATTTCTATATATAATTTTACACTTGCGACGGCCTCGCCTTATAGGTGGGACGCCGTCAGATCGCCGTCATTAGGGTTTTCGTCTTGGCCAAGTAATCGTTGGGACGGAGTCACGTTGTAGTTGTGACGCCGTCGGGCTTCAGCAGGGACGTCGTCTGATTCTGGATCTAGGCCGTCTGAGATGAAAAGTCTTCGTGACGCCCTTCCTCTTCAAATCCTGACGCCGTCAGGTGTATTTTAGCAAAAAGTCTACTGAGCCGTCAGAGATTTTAATTCGTATAAGGGGACGGCGTCGCCTTTTAGTTGGGACGCCGTCAGGTTCAATTCCAGCAGCTTGATTGTCTTCGATATTGACTTAGTCATTTTCTTCATATATTCGCTCCTTTTTGTCCAAATATGCATCATTCCAGCATTTTGCTTCCAAGAGACCTAAAAAGTGAAAATGAACGAAATTAAGCATTAACGGATATAAAAGTTGGCAAATAAGGGCTTAAATGACCCCCTAAAAACGTACGTTTTAAATCCTTATCAAATTTCCCTACACTTGGTATTTGTTTGTCCTCAAGCAAATGTGCTTTTGGCCAATCAATTTATACGTTAGGGGGCATGAAGCATTGGTTTAACATAATTCACAACAAGTAAAAACACCGCAATAGTCATAACAAGCACGGAAATTATATACTAGCACCTCACAAGGGGTGTTTGGATTATCTCATCTCTCGGGTGTATATGAAATATAGTAAATGGAAATGGAAGATAAACACTCATTACCTGGTCATAGTACATAGATTACCATAGGCTTGAGACTAGATCAAACCTCCACCGCTTTGGCGTAAGCACCTAGGAACAACTATCTAAGAGGTCTTTAAAAGGGTTGTAATGTTAGGCTTACGGTAAGGAAACAAAGGGTTTGGTTGGATAGGCGATTTAGTGGTGGCAAGTCAAAAATCTTATGTTACAAGCATGAAAAGAATGACGTTGCTAAGGCAAGACTCGACTCACTAAACTCTAGATAACTTGAAACAAACATACATAAATTGAAAAACATAAACATAAAGATAGATTTATAGGAGCATCCCTACACTTGAGTTTTTATTACTCTAACACTAATTTGACCCGATTTGAAAAGATCAAAACACTTGGAGTATTTAATTACGTAAATAAAGGAAATTTGAATTTAACGTTCTTTCCCGTCACTCCATAAAATTTTACTTTACCCATGAGTCCCAATCATCCCAAAACTGTGTACAAAAGATATGACTCGACTTAGCAACCATGCAAGTAACTAGATAATTGAACTAAGGGTTTAGTATGATAACAATAATGCACTAAAGGTGAGTGCATGCAAGGTAGGCTAAGGCGATTTGGGTGTACATTTGGGGGTGGATTGTAAACAATGCTCTTCATTGATATTCCGGAAAACTGAAACATCACGAGAACCGCGAAAAAGATAAGCTCTGAGGGGTTTAACTAGGGGTATCGTGTACTAAAGATAAGTACATCGCAAGGGTGTGGGGTAATTACTCGACCGATGTGGAAGAAGTAATTATAATACGGGTATCAAACAAGGGTTATCCTAATGCCTCTTATCATTTAGTTATTCCTAACTACACAAGTGTAGTCTCACTAGCGATCTCGGAATGCATCACAAAACAAGTTCTATAATCTATTATACTACCGGTACACTCTCGAAGCATTAAAGGTGAATGCTTTAATTCCTATATATCTAGGGGCGAACCTCACATTTTTTTGGTGGAATTTGAGTGGTAAACGGTTTTTGTGCTAGTCATATAACTCCTATCCATGAGACGCTTTATTAAGACTAAAGTCCCACTCGTAAATGTCATGAAAAATTTTAAATTTGGTGCTAAAATTGCCCTAACAAATATTTCTCATAGCTTATTACACAAATGAAATAGGACAAGACAAATATTCAAGGATAAGCATAGTTTCAAAGTTCCCGTTTTATTCTCCCTCCCTATTGTCCCCAATGTTCCCCGAAAGTATCAAAGTTATGATAAAGAAGGGTAATTAAAAGAGAAAGAAACTAGTACTCCCCTGATTAGCTCGGTGGGATCCGTGTGAAGTAGTGGTTAAATTCTTTCCCAAGAAGAATGTATACGTGATAAGCTTAATCCAATATTATGTCTCTTCTTCTTGATAAATAAAACCTGCACACTTTAAGAAAATAGACGAAACCTTCGCGTAAAATCAATGGTAAAACTATATATGACTCAACTACACTAAGATATAATGCTTGTGAAATGGATGTTTGCAGATTTTCTAGAAAATTAAGACCTGAGGATTTCCAAAAATTTACACTTAGCACAGAAAACGAGAAAATTTTATAAGCTATTTCTGCTCCTCCTGACGTCGTTAGGTTCTGACGCCGTCAGGTTGTCCTGACAGAAACTGGTCTGCTGCGTTTTCTTGGAAAAATTTTGGAAAAATTTTGGAAAAATTACATCTTTAAAATCTGGAAAAATTCCTGCAAAACATCCATTATGACTCGATACAAGCATTTGACTCTAACAACACACATATATATCAATTTCAATAATCGTAATTCTCATGGTCACGTTCTTTTAAAAATGTGTGTAATCCTCCCTACACTTATCTTATTGTAAAATACCTTTATATGTAATTAAGATGAGGTTAAAGACAAAATAAAGCATTTTCACAAATTCAAACATGAGAACATACAATAATGAAAAGATATATGATACAGAAACAAGCAAACAATTAAGCATGAGTTGCCTCCCACGAAGCGCTTTTCTTTATTTATGAGTCTTGTAGCTAGACTCGAAGTCGTGCTCCTACGTTGTCTCGTTTTTCATTCTCAATGAAAACTCTATCATATTGACGAAATTCTCATCTACTCTATACCTAGGTCCTAGGGTCAAGCAATCCCTATAGTAAAGTCTCATTTTCTCCCACATAAAGTTCAAGCCTTTTTCAACATCTTCTTCGCTTTTTTCCTCAAAAGCTCTAATGTTGTCTCGTTCATAAAGGGATAAAGGGCCATATCCGTTCATCTTCCAAGGCATCCTATAAGTAATTTCATCGTCCCCTTCCACAAATCTAACCGTTCCTTCGGATTTTTTATAGCTTAGTTTAGAATTTTCAACAAACGGTTTTGATAACGCTACACGCGTCGTTCGGGGTCAAAGGAACTTCCTTTTCGTCGAGCTAGTTTTTCAACACCCTAGGCAGTGAACCTAATCATTGTAGTGTAGTATTAGGGTAAGCCACGGGAATTGATATCATTCTCTAGGGGAATAGGACTGCTAGTGAGAAGTTACCACGCTAAGGTTGGGGTTGAGGAAGATTATTTTTTATCTTTTTATGTTTTTTTAGGAAATGGAAAGGTACGAATCTCGGGGTTTGGATTTGGGGGTTGGTATTTCTACCGATTACTCTACTTATCTAATTGTCTAATCTAGTGGTGTATGTAGTCTATGTCTAATTATTATGTGCTCGTATGATGATTTAAAGATGTGTTTACTTAGGTTTTATTACTCCTTAATTATCTCCTATTGATGGTTGAATTGTCACGTCCTTATTCTTAATCGCGTTGTGTGTCTAAGGTCGTAGGGTATGCGTTTATCCCTAACTCTTTGAAACTACCAAAGGGTGTCGCCTACAAAATCTCTAGGATTTATAAACTTTGACTCTAAGGTACTCTTCGGATGGTTTAGCCTACAACAACTCTAGGTATTATAAACTAAGGTTCACAAAGATTAATCAAGCATTAACTACACAACGGATGACCTATTGCATTACTAGATCATTAACAATTAAGATAAGAGACAACCAATCAATATTCATTAATTAAGTTTCATATTCCCTAAGCAAACACACAAGTAAATTAGCCGGACATGGGAAACATGCAAGCATACACACAAGTAATTGAAGACATAATTAAATTAATGAAGTAAAACACTTATCTTGATGTAAGATAGGGTTTGGAACCCTAAAATACTGTACAAGACAGCCTTGGTTCGGTTTAGGTTTTTACTCCAAAAGACTACACACTGAAAACTAAAAAATTCGGATTCTATATATAAGATTACATATGCGACGGCGTCACCCTTTAATTTGTGACGCCGTCGGGTCGCCGTTATTAGGGTTTCGTCTTGGCCACGTTAGTCTTGCGACGGCGTCACCTTATGCTTGTGACGCCGTCCCCTTCAGTCTCTGACGTCGTCTGGATCAAATCTAGGTCGTCTGAGTTGCGACGACCTACTCTTTTAAAACCTAAAGCCGTCACTTGAAAATAAGCAATTTGGCTACTGAGCCGTCACAAAAGTGATGCGACGGCATAGCAGATAACACCTGACGCCGTCCCCTTCAGTTTTAGCAGCCTGAGTGTCTCGATTCTTTACTTTAGCCATTTTCTTCGTATATTCGCGCCTTTTCATCCGAATAAGTGTCATTCCAGCATTTTGCCTTCAAGATACCTAAAAAGTGAAAAGGAACGATATTAAGTAATAACGGATACAAAAGTGATCAAATAAGGGCTTAAACGACCCCTCAAAAAGGTACATTTTAAAACCTTATCAGGTTTTCCTAACATAACTTGGGACAAGCTATAGTCAATGACACATCCTATGTCTTCTAGGACCATAAAATCAACTAAGTAGGTGAAGTTTCCTATAAAGACGTGTACATTCTTGACACTTCCCACAAAATTGCAAACCCCTACAGGATACTTAGGGTCTCTCCTAATCTTAAGCCGCTCATTCATTATGTCATTGTAAACTGATGATGACATCACATTAATGGGAGATTACGTATCTATGTAGGCGTGCTCGACATTCCTATATCCAATTATACAAGGGATTTTGATGTTCCAAGGATTTCCTCTCCTAATCTTTGGGCATATTCTAATGATGGGTGATCGAGGATTGTCGATTATGTATTGGTGGTAAGCAACTTCTTCCTTAGTGGGGTAAAGATTGAAGTAAGCACTATTCTCCTCATTCACATTTTCATTAATTAAATCATTATCCGAACTATTGCTAATCACGGAGCCAACAATCGAGGCGCTAACTGCTTTTTCAACAGCGTCCCTAATTGTACTCTTTGTTTCTACTAACATATCGGTTGCGTCGATTGTTAGAGGGGTATTGGTCAATTGGTTGTGTTTTGAGTGGAAGTGGTTTATTAGGTGGCGGGTTATCACCTTCCATGATGAAAAGTGATAGGGCTACAAACAATTTCACGAAGAAGGAGGATAGACTACGAGGAAGCTAAAAATGATAAACAAATCTTACTTGATAGGAATCAAGCAAGGGAACCTAAACGAGATAAAAATCTAACTAGCTATTCTATTCCCCGGCATCGGCGCCAAAAACTTGATGCGCGTACAAGGCGCGTTCGGGGTCAAAGGAACTTCCTTTTCGTTGAGCAAGTTTTTCAACACCCTAAGCAGTGAACCTAATCGTTGTAGTGTAGTATTGGGTAAGCCTCGGGTATTGATATCGTTCTCTAGGGGAATAGGAATGCTAGTAAGAAGTGTACTAAGCTAAGGTTGAGGTTGAGGAAGATTCTTTTTTTTTTTATCTTTTTATATTTTTTAGAAAGCTAAGGGTAAAATCTCGTGGCTTGGATTTGGGGGGTGGTATTTCTGCCGATTACTCTACTATTCTAATTATCTAATACTACGGGTAGTCAATGTATTTTTGATGTGTGCTCGTATGATGATTAAAAATGTGCTTACCTAGATACTATTACTCCCTAGTTATCTTTTATTGGTGGTTGAATTGTCACGTCCTTATTCTTAACGCGTTGTGTTTTCTAAGGTCGTAGGGTGTGCCTTTTTCCCTAACTCTTTGAGACTACCTTAAGGTTATTGCCTACGAAATCCTCCAGATAATTCATAAACTAACTTTAAGGTTATCTTTGGATGTTTTGACTACGAAATCCGCTAAGTGATTCATAAACTAAGGTTCACAAAGATTACTCAAACATTTAAACACAACGATAGCATAATTGCACTCCTAAGCCAATTACAATTAAGATAAGAGACAACCAATCAATAATTAATAATTAGGTTTCATAGATCTAAGTAAACACGCAATAAATTTAGCCGGACATGTTAAACACGCAAGCATACACACAATCAATGGAAGACATAATCAAATTAATGAAGTAAAACACTTATCTTGATGTAAAATAGGGTTTGGGAACCCTAAGATAATGTCCAAGTCGGACTACAAACGTTTAGGGTTTTTACTCCACAAATCTACCTCCTCAAATTCTGAAAATTCGATTTCTATATACAATTTTACACTTGCGACGGCGTCGCCTTATAGGTGGGATGTCGTCAGATCGCCGTCATTAGAGTTTTCGTCTTGGCCAAGTAATCGTTGGGACGGCGTCACATTGTAGTTGTGACGCCGTCGGGCTTCATCAGGGACGTCGTCTGATTCTGGATCTAGGCCGTCTGAGATGAAAAGTCTTCGTGACGCCCTTCCTCTTCAAAGCCTAACGCCGTCAGGTGTATTTTAGCAAAAAGTCTACTGAGCCGTTAGAGATTTTAATTTGTATAAGGGGACGGCGTCGCCCTTTAGTTGGGACGCCGTCAGGTTCAATTCCAACAGCTTGATTGTCTTCGATCTTGACTTAGCCATTTTCTTCATATATTCACTCCTTTTTGTCCAAATATGCATCATTCCAGCATTTTGCTTCCAAGAGACCTAAAAAGTGAAAAGGAACGAAATTAAGCAGTAACGGATATAAAAGTGGGCAATTAAGGGCTTAAAAGACCCCCTGAAAACGTACGTTTAAATCCTTATCAATTTCATATCATCTTTATAGATTTGTAGTGCCGAAAGTTGATTTAAACATGTTTGCGGATACACTAAAACTGGGGAGAAAATAGGTCGACTTGCTAGCTAATTTTAACCACTTTAAAAACACTTATGGCAAATTTCTTTTCATATCAGTATACTACTAGGTATTAGGTATATTCCACCCCAACTTTATAAACTATGGAAATTTATTACTATTTTTAAACATTTTCACAAAGAAATTGTCCAACAGCTCAAGCTGCTGGAATCCGTGTAGCATAGTCAACTTTTGGATGACTTAAACTTGGAATTTAGGAATGTAATTATAGTGGTTGGAAATTTAAGACATAGACCTAACTCCCAGAGGTGTAATTTTTAAAATTTATTGAGAAATGAGGAAGTTATAGCCTCGCGAAGTCGGGTAAAGTTTCTGAGTAAAACTGTCATTTGAGGTCCGTGTCTTATGAGGTAGTTTTGGGTGATAAAAACTTAATTTCACTAAAAGAGGCCATGTTTTCTTGAAATTAGACATATAAACCTACGTGCTAGGCTTTGAATGACCAAAATTGGCCAAGAAACGAGTGAGTTATAGTCGTTTGAAGTCGGGAAAACCCTCCTAACAGCCACCTTTTGAAACTTTAGTATAAAAGGAAATAGTTACTTTGTTTTTCAAGTATTTCACGTATGTCAAAACTTTTAAAACCTCGCTACAAGTTTATACGGGTGATAAAACTTTCTAAAACTCATATGCATATCGAACATATCGTATCATTCCTAAGGCGTTTTATTGAATTAGGTCGCGGTTCGGAGATTTTGTTTCATTCAAGCTTGCGTACTTATTCTCGTTATCATTACTTTGTTGAGCTGAGTTTCATGCCCCACTTTTACTTGTTTACTACTCATTTTGAACTACTTTGGGGTGAGAATACATGCTCGTTTACTTATTACATGCTCAATTACTTTCTTTCGAACACAAGTACTCAAAACATTTACGGATTGCCTAAGTTAACATACTATCTCGTTAAGTCCCCACAATAATGAACCGTTAATTACGTAGTAAGCGTGAATGTTGTGAATAGATCTATTGGGTCCGTCCGGGTGTTGGTAGCTCCCACTTGATCAGGTAGGTCAAACAGACGCATTTCATTTAAGGAGTACTAGGTGTCTTGGACTCCTACATAGGCAACAAACATACATACAGAATACTTAAGGCTTCGGTTTCATAAGCTTCGTGCAATAGTAATAATTTTCATGATATTGTATGCGTTACAATATTCACTAAACCATTTCATGATATTGTATGAGTTACAACAGTCACAAAAATCTTGTAGTCAATACTACTTTTACTTAACATTAAACCTTGATCTCACCAACTTTATGTTGACATTTTAGCATGTATTTATCAGGTCCTTAATTTCATTAGCTTGGATTGCATGGAGCATCGCATTAGAGTTGCATTTTGTGGTTTCTTCATGACGAAGACTTGTTGCATGACTTACGTTCGATTGTGAAACAAAAACTTTGTTATATTTTGTAAACACTTGGGTTATGTCTTTGTAAAACTTTATTTTTTTTATCGAACGGGTATTTTTTCAAACGGCTCATGTAGAGGTCGTTCTTTATATCTTGTATCTTTGTGCTATAAATTTATGCCCCGGTTATCTTCTGATGCGATATTTTGAGGGTGTGACACCACACATCCACTTGCCATGGCACGTTGGAATTTTCGGCAAGGAACTTCACGTTTTCACCTCAGGTTCTCACAGAAGGTGGTTCCTAACCTAAATCTACGGTAAATCCTTTAAAAAACAGAACATCAATTCTAAAGGCTTTTTATTTCTAAAATGGTTCCTGGTCACCATCTTACTAAAGGGTGGGTCCGCCTCTGTCGACACATACCTATCGGCAAGTGTAAGTTACAGACGTATGAAATTATTAAACAAGGACCCCCACCATCCATTTTGCCATCATTCGATTTCTACAAAGATAAAAAATGTCAAGATAAAAAGTTTGTTTGTTCTCCATACTCATACTAGAAGAAGAAAAAACTTTAAATCTCCAACCAAGAACATGGGAGAGAGAAAGAATATTGTGATAGAAAAGACACTTCCATTAGTAACAAATTGTCACATTCTTATATTTTTTGGCTGAATATACAAAAAATTATGTATGTTTTGATACTTTATTTGATAGAAGCATTGTCTATAGATAAAGAAAAAAAAAAAAACTTTAACAAAGTTCCCATACAGTTTCGATTTATTAACGAATTTGATGGCCTTGTTTTAGTTATAAAAATCCAATTTACATCAAATTTTGAAACTTAAATGGGTCAAACCAAGGACAAATATTAAAAATGGTAGAATCAGTAACCAAATTGAAGTCTAGTTTCTATTATAAAGTTCAAAACGGAAAGGTAAAATAGCGCAAACATGGTCCATTTGTTTCAAGTTTGGCCAGTCCCGCACTGAGTGCGCAAACCATACAGCACTATGTGCGTTTTACTTGCATAAAGGGAATCTTAATTGGAGTGACCACACACTTGTTACTGGGTATCTTTTTCGTGTAGAAGCTCATATGCCAACAAGTGATTAGACAAACAGGTCATTTGTGTCCAAATGCTTTTTTCTTTTCTTTTAAATCTCATACTATGAAGATATACATTTTCTAGTGCTTAAGTAATCAATCCATATTTGAACTCCATGAAAACAATTTGTGGCCTCCACATGTCATGCTCAAAGTCCCTTGCAACTTTAACGAAACATGTGTGCGAACTGTCGTAGCGTAATTCACTAATTCTGATGGATTTGACAGTTACTGTATTGGAAAACACAGTATCTGATTCTGATGGATTTGACGGTTACTGTATCAGAAAACGAACTCGTGTTCCTTAGGCCGTGCACGTGTGTGGCTGTGCAAGAGAAGAGTTGCATAGTTTGAATACAATGTCTTATATACATTAATATTATAATTATTCAGGAACTACATATAGTAATCCGTTCAACTTCTGGTCTTCAGAACCCACGCTAGCTCTTTCTCAAAGTCGGGAAAACCAAGAAAACTATAAATAAATACAAAATGATACAACTTGTCAAAAACATGGATCAAGCTAAACGGACAGTAAAAAAGCAAGACCTGTCCTTTTAACACGAACAAGACGCTTTCTGGCTTGTTGAGATATGACCATATATTGCACAACCGATACAGAAACTACTTGTTTTCCTCATGGACTAGCTCTTGGACGAATGATTCATCCCTCTCTTCAGATAAAATCTCTCCTTTTAGAAGATATCTTTGAGCTTTTTAGGGGTTTAAAATTTGTGTGTCCCCATCAAGACTCTTCTGTAATTTCATTAGATGACAGTTTCTCTCCCAAGGCTCCGAGCAAATCATGGTATTCAGAAAATGATGGATGTGACTGGCCCATATACATGATATTAGTGAAGCGGTTAAGTAAATGAATTCAAGATAGTGGTGGCAAAATGGACTGGCTAGGTAATGCCATTAAACATGTAATTTTAAGTGCAGAGAGAAACAGGTTGGGTGACCCGCAAACAGATGTTTGAATTATATGAATAAATATATTAGTAAAAAAAATTAACCTTAAGAAATAAAATAACTGAGGTTTTTATGCAGTTAAACACATTGTAGATGACTCTCAACCCTTTAGACCCATTATAAAATAGCATATAACCAAAATCGAACCATTTTTATGTAAACGGGTCAAAAATTGCCACCATTTATTAGATATATATGGAAAGAAGTTATGAGACATACCTCCAACGTTGCACTATATGCTTTCCACAGCCGCATATCATGACGAAATAAATCAATGAGAACCTGCACCAAAATTGCGTAAAATGAAAACATTATTATTTTGTAGGAATCTTATCAGTTAAAAGGAAATTAAGCCCCAATACACTATGATTCAGTAACTAATTTGCAAGTGTCTCATATAACATTCAATGATCAACAAAACAAGGCGCTTTTGTATCCCTTTACCCAAAAAAAAAAAACAAGGTGCTTTTGCAAACCAACTTAATAGCATTCAATTTGTCGCAATGGAATGATAATTGTTTATCGTAAATAGATTTATTTTAAAACAAAAAAGGTCGCAATCAGCGGTAAATCCGTGATTTATAATCAGGGTACCTGGTATTTATAATATTTCAGATGAAAAATTATAAATTACAAGGCTACATTTTTTTCCCAAGGTGTGTACCTCAGATCGCCTTAAAAGGGTTGCCAAAACTACGATCCACTCTTTAAACTTGACTGAGCACATATGAGATAAGAGGAACTCTGCATCCAGCCGGCTTTGTAAAGTTCCCATTTGAAGCTGAAATGAGAATATAAGGTTAGTTTTCTAAATATAATTTACAGGAAATCATAAAGAAACTTTACACGGTAAGTCTACTCTAACAAGTGAAAGGTTAGTGTGGCAAATTTGAGTTTAAACTAGTGTTTAAATTTTAATTCAGAAGCCATCACCCTTAACTATACTTAAGATAGTAACTTAAAACTTGATGTGGAAAACACCATAGTAAATATAGTCCTAATGACCTATAACATACGAAGGACGATATAGGTGAAATTTAGATGTTAAAGTGAATCTCCACAACTTTCAGTTTTGAGTGATTGACAAAATTTGATTTTCATTAAATTCTTTATTATTTACAGAAATTATAATCAGATTTGAAATACCAGAAAAGGATGAGTTGTATGAAAATTGATTGCTGAAGTAAAATGTTAAATTACATAACTTCCACTAGCTTTATTTAACTAATTATAGAACTATTTTATTACATGTCTTCAAGTAGCAATCAGCACTTTGGAAATGCACACAGAAACACCCCTTTAATCTAACAGCAGAGGTCAACTGTAATAGATATAATACGATAATGTCAAAGAATACCTTCTGGCTTATTAATTCTAGTCCAGAAGCAAAATTCTCCAAACGTGCACTTCCATATTTTTCACGTTGTAGATATTCCTGCCAACAGAAATTGTAGTTGAATTACATATAAGAATATATACCAAAACTTACTTTTAAGAGCATTGTGCGATGAAAAGCTTGTCTTACCACTAGATCAAACTGAGTGCCTTTCACAAATGCCACAAGCTTAGAGAGTTCTTTCCCAGACATCAAGTAGCTAGCATGACTTTCTAAAATATTCTTGACAGAAGCAACATGTGCATTCTGCTCTTTAAACGAAGGGCTGTTTGGTAAAAGAACATATAGGGTAAGATCCTCGACAAAAACATTGGCACAAGGAATCACAAACATAGTAGTGAATGGTTACCTTTTGGGCTCTGTAGACTGTTTCTTATAACTAGAAGGGAAAAGGAAGTAGCCTAGAAATCTGGGAGATAGTTTATCCGAATCTGTTGTTGCAGGTTCATATTCCCTTCCAGATCTTAATAGAAATCTCACCTGGGTAAAAACCAGAAGACCAATCAATACTCTTGCAGCATTTGGGTCATGCCAGAAATAAATTATCCGTGGATTTTATCAAAAACTACTGTGTTAAATATGATTAGGAAACGAAGATTATAGAAATACTAATCTAATTATTCTAATAAACTGACGTATAAGAAGATCTAAGCATTTAAAATCGTTCCTGGTCACTTTCGACCCATATGACCTATTCCCTATTTTAAACAGGTTTTTCTGGCTTTCCCATTTAACACGTTAAAGTGAAAATTAAATGCAAATTAAACGATAACTTTATTTCTCGAGCACATACCAGTTCACCAGCAAGTTCGTATAAAGATTCATCCAGTGTCGCCTGCACAAGCCACAGTTCAGATCAGATCACAAGAGAGAAATAGAGGGAATATATAGAATTTATCAGCATATGATTTACCTGTAACAAGCGTAGAGCACAGTATTGACTCACAGGTATTCCCTCGAGTTTTGCTATCACCTAAAAAATTAGGAAGTACAGCAAGATAAGGCAAAATCATAAACTTCAGTACGCAAAAATACAATTGTTTGAAGTCAGAATCAAATTTAACAATATAAAATAACCTGCATAGACATCTTAAGCAAGCAGTAAGACGAGCTTTATTAAGCAAACATTAGAATTCAATAAAGATTCACATCACTTACAAGTATATAGTTAGCAGCAGTCTGATACCATCTCCTCTGGAAGCATTCTTCAAACAATCTGGAGGAAGGAAAAGAATTCAAACGCCCATTTATCAGATCTCAATATTCCACCATTAACAACTTATCTAATATAAACTATCAACCAACAAACACATCAGCGATACAAATGAAATATCCATGAAGATTTATAGACAAGTGATGAAAAAAATGCATAGGCTCACTTCCATAATTCCAGTAGTTAAGTTGACACATGAGTCATTAATGTAATAAGAAAAAACTTACTCTGTAGTTCTTCCAGCAGCAGAAAATAAATCTGCCCAATGACGACCATCAGTCTTTCTTGCCACACTAACCACAACGTCAAAGTACTCCGGAAATTTCTTGATTAAATCACAGGTTTTCTCCAAAAGAGACGGCTCATCTCTGGTTGCATTTTGGCTGACAAAGGAAGTTTCTGTTAAAAACTATCAACTGCGATATTCTAAGTGAGAAAATCAGCATAAGATGGGAAACATGTGAGCAAACTTATTGAGAAATCTATTAGTCTACATGGATAAATAACACTGCTGTAATATATGATTTGTATAACGGAGTATAGGAGCTCGAACACTCTTCCAATTGAAAATTGTAGTACTGTAAGTAAATCAGGAAAATAGAAGCATGTCAGTTCAAAGCTAAATTACCTGGAAATTTCAGCTTCAAAAACAGTAAAAAGAAGCCACTCTAAGCAGTGAGAAAAATGAGGCTTCTCCTCTGATAATCTCGCCAGTTGTAAAGCTTCTTCACTCTTATCTCTCTATTTACGGTAAAAAAAACAGAAAGAAGATTTCAAACTTCTAAGCCAGTTTTATATATAGGGTTTATGTTGCATCAATCTAGTCAGCTTTCACCATTTTATCAATGAAGTTAAGTAGTTAACCCTTAATTCTAGTGGTTGGATTAATAACTTTATGTTTGTTTAACCAGTATAAAATGAGAGGATTTTTTCCCCAATCTGTTGATCAAGTTTATAAACTTAATTGTCTTTGATAAAAAAATCTATCCCATTTATATACGTTAAAAAACATAAAAGGTTTAGGGAATAAATCAGTACAAAAAAAGTTTGTTTAATCCAATATCACCCTTGTAGAGTAATTAACAGTGAGGGGAAATTAGCGTTACACTGCAATGTACCTGAAGAAGGTGCCGAAGCAGACAATGTAGTATCGTTTGAGCTTGAGGGGATGGCTCAAAACACGGAAACTCTGTGCATGCTGAAAATGATAGTCTCTGGGTGATGCCAACTACAATTCCAGCATTAGGAAGTAGACCAAGAGGATAAACCTCACGATCAAACTCAAGCTCGGGATCCAACTACAAGTATATATTTAGATGGACTAGTTAGATACCCGCGCATTGCGGCGGCGATAAATATAATTATATAATAAATATAGTAAATGAATTGCTAACCCAACTCTTCTCACAATTCCCTACCCGCTTAGTGAATTCATTTCACAATACTCCAAATGTATATGTGTTAGTTGTATGTGTTTGTTTGTGTTTTCCGTATCTTTCCCGTGACATCATTATTCCCGCATATAAAAAGACCTTCACAATCTCTTTCCCGTCAAACACTTTCCCAAAAGTAAATGATTTTGATAAATAAAGTTTGTATTGATTCAAATAAAGTTTAAAGTTATAAAAATTTTAATCAAAATAAAATAAACCTACTAAAAATGTAAAAACTAAAAACTCGTAAAAAATATATCAAAATGGATGTTGAATTAAAAAGCACAAACATTTAAAAAATATGGTGAAATTAGATCATAAAAAAATTAAACGGATTAAAAGATATTTAAATTTAAAAATAAAGATGATTAATTAGTTAAGAAGTGACATGTGTCACCCTATTATTGGAGCTCTTTATTTTAGTTTGTTAGAGCTCCTCCCTTTTTGTTATTTTTTAGTAAGAGAAGTGACACATGTCACTCAATGATTGGAGCTCCTTATCTTAATTTTTTGTGGAGCCCACAACTTAAATGCTTTATATAGTAGTATAGATAGGGTTAAGTTACAATTCCAACTCAATTTCATGAAGTTGACAAACAAAGAAATCAAAAACCAAAGGCAGCAAAAAAAGAAAACAGAAGATGGATTGAATCTGCTTACCTGCAAGAACTCTTCCTGCTTATAAGGGTCGACATCTGAAGATGGATACCAAACCTGTAAACAGTAGTTATATCATATATACGTTAAGGTTAAACTAATAAGACTAGAGGTGCCGATTCCAACCTGTTAACTTATGAATGGGTCAATTTGGATGTCTTTTATTTCAAAAGGGACAAATCGATAAATTTAGACAATAGAGAAACGGATTTAGATTATTGTTTAATAATCATAATTAACGCCTTAATTATTGGGGGAATTGCGTATATATCCGTCTGAAAACACATAATTGCATATGTATCCAAGCCAAATCTATAATTGCATATATATCCTTCCCAAACACCAAATTTGTCATATATATCCAGATTATTATTTTATTTATTTTTAAATTCTAAAAATACATTATAATTATAATTTAAATTGAAAATGACTATCATACCCCTTGTGTTGAAGATACAATGAATCTACGTATTACTTAGTCAAGCAATTGTCGCCATTGATTCCAATATCGGATATATGGGATCCCGACGTTATAACTCTTTCTTGAAAATGGACATGTACTATTCTTTCTTAATCACATTACTGGTCATTTTTAATCATTTGTTGATCATTGGAATGGACAAAATGTAGTATATATTCTTTCTGCAATACAAGTGTTTGATTAAAGAATCATTTATGTGTTGTGATTTTCGTTAGTAGTTGACAGTTTCATAAATATATATTGTTTGCTGTGTTTAGTATTTGTAACTTGTTTAAATCTTAAGGGATGTATGATAATTATGACAACTAATAAGGATAAGGGTATAATGGTCAATTTCAATCTAAATTATAATTATCAAGTATTTTTAGAATTTAAAAATACATAAACTAAGAATTTGGATATATATATGACAAATATAATAGTTGGGAAGGATATATATGCAATTATGAGTTTGGCTTGGATATATATGCAATTGTGTGTTTTGAGAGGGATATATATGCAATTCCCCCTTAATTATTTATAAAAATTGGGTAAAATACGTTTGTGGCTCAACGCAACCCAACCAACCCGCCGATCTGCCTACCTTCACAACTTCAACTAAAACCTAAGATTTTTTGCTAGTGAATAAAACAATTACCTGCATTCCGCGATGACCGTAGTCTAACCATGAAACTTCCTCAATCAAATTTGTTTTATCCATTGACCGGCCGCACGTAACCCAAAACAACTCTATAGAATCTGTGAGCTCTCTTTCCCGACCATCAATTAAATCAAGTAACGATAGCTCTCCATTTGCCCTTAATATTAAACATCTGCAAGAAACGTAATACTAAATTATTTAAATCCAAACCAATTTTCATATACATGCTTATACAAGAAACACAAACCTAATGGGTTCTTTTTCTAATAAATCTGAAGATGATGTAGTATCTTTATTAGTTGGGTCACTTTCAAGCTGATCAGGTATAAAACGCATTGCAGCAGGATGGCACTTTGCAGTCATGATCGATAGCTCTCGTACTGTAGAAAGCTGTTTGTCATTTTATCACTTAAAAATGCAGGATGAAACTATAAGTCTACAGTAACCCTCACTCATTGTACTGTGTACCAAATTAAATCTAATGATCACAAACTTAAAATAGTATGCGGATTTCTTTACCTGTATATCCGGAGTACTGGAAGGTGTCAAGTCACCAGATACCTTCACATGATATATATGCACATCAAATGGATGGTAGGTTACAAGTAAATAGTCATTATAGACATCCATCACCATGGGTTGTGCGAGCAATGGTTTCTGATAAAGAAGCGAACTTTGATCAAGATGATATCTAGGGTAGAAGAGCAACTCATACCTGCAAATTGTCAATATGATTTAGATTTTTTACCTAGAGCATGCTACTCACTGTTGAAAAACTTATTCCCAAGAAACTACTATGTACTCTGAACAAGATGAAACTTACGTAAACATATAATTATGAAGATAGTGCATAAATTTATAACATGAGAAAAATGAAGCGATTTAAAACGTGAAGTATTCATATTAGTGGTATCAGAACCTTAAAAGAGGAGATCATGCGATTATCATCTAGTTCACATAAAAGGGTATACCAGAGACAATTATTCTTTACCAATTAAACACAACACAGAGTCTAAATGTGCAAAAAGTACTCACGTGTTGGATGACTTAATGTAATTGCAAACCACAACGATCTTCCCCATCCATAACAAGCCTGTGCATTGAATATTTTGTTCCTGAGTAACATCACCAAAAAATCTCCATCTATTTAATCGAATGTCGTATAAAATCAACCCATGAAGACCAGCAACAGCTAGATACATCCCATCCTCACTAGCCGCCACATGAAGAACAGGCCAATTTTGGGAGATATAAGAAACCTGCATATGAAGAAAACTATATGAGCAAGCTATTTACAAAAAAAAAATTAAGGAGAAAACCACTCCAATATTAGTAATACACATAACTGGAAGGTTAAGATGCATTAATTTGAGTTCATCTGTATCCTCAGACTGTACAACGAGTAACCGATCTTCACCATAGATAACTTGGCGGACATGAGTTTTGCCTGAAACCCCTCTATTGAGGCAGCATTTGCCAAAAGAAAACGCAAGTATTCTCTCAGAAGAACCTGCTTCAACAGCATATAGTCTATAACCATATTCATCCCACTCCATAAATGATGTGCCGCTCATTAAAGGTTCATAATTGCCATCTGGGCTTTGCTTAATCCCTGGAGAAGACACGGAATTTAAA
This sequence comes from Chrysanthemum seticuspe, assembly GCA_019973895.1. Taxonomy (NCBI): domain Eukaryota; kingdom Viridiplantae; phylum Streptophyta; class Magnoliopsida; order Asterales; family Asteraceae; genus Chrysanthemum; species Chrysanthemum seticuspe. The sequence goes on from BPTQ01000007.1 coordinate 45,184,095, forward strand.
CCGACCTGACGGATTGTAGACATTAAACGACAGCCAGATATAGACCACACTGTAAGTCCTCTTAATTTCCACCCAACTGCAAAAGCAGAACTATCTGGTGTCCATGCAATACAACTAACTGCACCAGTATCATCCATTGAATATCTACAAAAAGAAACGTGTGAAAAATAAGTCATTTATTACATATTATATAGATGAGTTTCAGGATATCACCAGACTAATTTATGACCTGCCTAATATGTTACTCCGTATTAGTTAGAAACAATGACTATGTTTCACTAGCTTTTAGATGGTCAACGCCATAAATGCCACTCAGGATAGGTTAAAATGATAGACACGTTGCAAAAAATATATATTCACATCAGAAGTCCTACACATTTACATAAATGAAGAAAGGTAACACGTTATCAAGAGACAAAAAGTACACCGGCAAAAAGAACGTGAAGTACAATGTCGAACACGTGATAGCAAAAAGAAACTGTGTTACAATCAGCTGATACATGGTAAACAATAAAAGTCGCATGGGCACTATTGGGTTCTACACATGTTTCATAGTATGTAGATTCCCAGAAACAGCACAAATATTAGATCTCTTTTTCAAATTCTCAAACTTCTTATCGTAGTGAGTAATATGAAATATGTCTGAAACTTAAATGTCATAAAAGGAATAACTTACCCCCAGTCATGTAAAGATACAGAGCGAATGAGTGATGCGGGTTCACTAATTTCATACAACTCTATGACACCTTTTCTGGTGCCAACAGCAAGTATTTGTTGGTCTGGCGAAACTGATACGCAGACCGCATCATCAGAGCCCAACCAATATTCAGGTTTTATAGAGTCGGCTTGCTTTAGACCTCTTTTACTTACTGAACATACAACCAATTGTCCATTGGAGAATAGAACAAATAAAAGCCTCAATGGCAAAGAAAACTCCAAAAAAGTGATGGCCGACTTTCTTGGCAAAGAATGTGTGGATGATTTAACACCTTGAGTCCCTCCCGAAGTGATACCATTGGACAATTTCGTATGGCCATTTTCATTATGCAAATGGAAGTCCAGGTCTAAGGCTCCATAAAACTGTGCAACAGAATATCAAAAACGAAAGATATAACTAACAGAAACATTTTAATCTTTTTTTACTAATCACTGCAGAAAATGAACGAATAGAACAACATATTCATGAGTTTACCACTACTCGGCTTGCATTACCTCACCCTTCCAAGACATATTATACAAAGTTCCATTAGAAAGTCCAACCACTAAGTTTTTGTTGTCACAAATGATATTGCTCCTGTCACGAAGGCAGAAAAAGAATTAGAATGCTCTGAAACCAAAAGGAATAATATGCTCTCACAAGGAATCAAACCCACAAAATTCAGAATTTTCTCTACTTCGTTTTCAGTCTCTCATTTTCTCTCATTTTGAGAAAATCAAACACTTGCGACTACTTTTAGACTTAAAAACAGAGTTGACAATAAAGCTAAGGTGAAAATTCAAAGTTAATAAAGGATTATAACTTTTTATCACCCTAACAGTTAAGTAAGAGAGAACAATTCATCTTTAAGAAGTTAGAGGTGGTCCTTACACTGCCAGGTCCTTGCCTGAAAAGGGGACTTCCTCGCTCATGAGCAAAGAAATAGTGGCAAGAGACAGACTGGATGGTTGCTTTCCTCCTATGTTTATTTTTTTCTCAGAAAATTGAACTTTAAAAATGTGAAGATGAAAAGAAGATGTCTGCAAGCAAAGGAAACGATATAAAAGTTACATCACTCTACACTTAATTTGCTATAAAAACTCCATATAAGATGTTTACAAAAGTTACAGAACAAAGGTCAACCATTGCTGGTCAGATATCCCATACTTACAAGAATAGCAATCAATTTAGTATCAGGGCTCCAGATAGCCTGCATATTCTCCCCCTCCTTTGCTATTGAATCTGGACCTCGCTTGTACTTCCCTAATCTCACCCTATGCTGCACCAAATTTAGATCAAAGCAAAATTTGTCATCTTTAAGATCGAAATATTACCTTAAACCCCCACACACACATATAATGCATATGAGATTATGACCAACCTTAACTAACAGTACTGATCTCGAACCAGCTTAAACACACATACAAAGTAAATTGTTCATTCAATATCACTCATTAACAACTTCGATCAAACAATGTAAACTTCCAGTTCATTGCACTCATAATCATACATACATACAAAAATCCTACACCCACTTCACATCAAAGTAAAAGAGTTTTGGCTTCAACAATACACCGCATCCACCTCAGACGGACTGTGCTTTTCCCCCAAAAGTCCAAAACAACCTACCAAAAGTAAGTTTCTATTTTTTTACTCAAATAAGTAACAATTTGTTCAATATAGTACTTCATTAGTAATGCGTTGTATAGAAAATCAGCTATGGTTCCACACACCACTACCCGCAAAACTTATTCCATAAGCCCATGATCATCAAATGCACCATTTCTTCCTATGACACATCACTGCTTTTAGCAAGACCAATTAATAACCAATCTAAAGACATGTGGCATCATTCCATTGTTTCAAGTGGTGCATCATTCCTAATGCATCTAATACAAAATCAACAACAGTTCCACACACAACAGTCAACAACCTTTACACTCATAATCGTCTACCTCACTGTCTTTTGCAATACTAAGCTTCAAAACCTAACTGCGTATTCCTTCGTTTCATTGTTCAACAATAACAACAATACTTCGGCGGGGTGGGGAGGTAGAATGTAGAAAAATCATACCCCTACCCAAGGGGATACCCGAAAGTAGGGAGACTGTGTGAAGTTACAAGGGTAGAGACATATCAACATACATGGATTATGGATATAGAGAGATAGACATATCAAGCATAGAATAATAGACATATAAGCATACAAACATATAAAAGCATATAATATACAAAGCGCATAAAAGCTAGTGAAAATGGACCTAAGATACAATTCTATGTCCTAAGGATGCAACGAAGTTTGTAGATGAATATAGCTATGGGGCTCTATACCAAAGCAAAGGCAAATATATACACGTGAGGTTACTAAAATCGCCTAAAAATTGTAAAGGAAAACTAGCTATGAATCTCTATCCCTAAAAAGCGGGGGTAAATATGTCAAGTGAGACTACTAAAATCTCCTAGAACCTAGACGCGGGCAGATATGTACCAAGGCTACTAAAAATCACCTAGAAAGCTTAAACGAAAAACTACCTTGTAACAAGAAACGATCTAGACCCTCTAACCGTCTATTCTAATTCTAGCTCTCCACACGTTCGTATCAGAGGTCATGTTCTCGGAGAAGAGAAGCTCCTTCTAGCCGCCCACCTAAGTTTTGATCTACCCCTTCTCATACTATTACCAAAGCTTCCACTCTCCTAAGTGGCGATGTCCAAACCATGTCAGCCGTCATTCACTCGTCTTGTTGATGATAGTTGCAACTTCAAGTTCCGCTCTTAAAACTTCATTTAAAATCATGTCTAACATGGTTTTACCACAAGTCCACCTTAGCATTCTCAATTCCGCCACTTCCACCCTAGTGCTTGAGCTTTCGAAATCGACCATCACTCTAACGAATCCAACATAAAACTCAAGTACAGTTCCACATACATCTACCAACAAAATATAAGATAAGCATCGAATGAGTGAATGAAATGCAACATTCTGCCTAAAACACCAATTGCAAAACAATCTAAGGATATATGCATCATTCCGTTTAAGGCGTAATCCTACCTCCTTTTTATATATCTCTCGTTATTTGGGACCTTATTCACATCATTGGGCTTCTATTGAATCGAAAAATAGGTTTGATCGTTGTTTGTACCAGTGCTTCATTCCTAATGCTTCTAACAGAAACTCAAATGCAGTTCCACACACAATTGTCTATAAACTCTATACTCATAAAGTCAGTCATGAACCTCTCCTAAAATACATCACCACTTTTAGCAATACCAAAATAAAAACAACTAAACTTCACGTCACACCTACGTATCGCTTCATTTCATTTCCCGTAGCACTAAAATCCTAATGCATCTAACGTAAACTCAACTACAGTTCCACAAACAAACGACAACAACATTCATGCTCAATCACTCACAAATCATCAATCTCACCTGTAAGGCTATAACACATCACTAGAATTACTAAAACCTAACGATCTAATTTCAACTAATTTCACAATCTAACGATCTAATTCAAACTAAATTCATAACTTAGTCATCTAATTCAAACTATTTTCATAACTTAACGCTCTAATTCAAACTAATTTCATAACCTAGTGATCTAAATCAAACTATTTTCATAACTTAACAATCTAATATAAACTAATTTCATAACCTAACGCTCTAATTCAAACTGATTTCATAACCTAACGCTCTAATTCAAACTGATTTCATAACCTAACGCTCTAAAATCAACTAATGTCATAACCTAACGCTCTAATTCAAACTGATTTCATAACCTGACGCTCTAAAATCAACTAATGCCATAACCTAACGCTCTAATTCAAACTGATTTCATAACCTGACGCTCTAATTCGAACTGATTTCATAACCTGACGTTCTAATTCAAACTGATTTCATAACCTAACGCTCTAATTCAAACTAATTCCATAACCTAACGCTCTAAAATCAACTAATTTCATAACCTAATGCTCTAATTCAAACTAATTCCATAACCTAACGCTCTAAAATCAACTAATTCCATAACCTAACGCTCTAATTGAAACTAATTCCATAACCTAACGCTCTAAAATCAACTAATGTCATAACCTAACGCTCTAATATCAACTAATTCCATAACCTAACGCTATAATCTCAACTAGTTTTATAACCTATCGATCTAACATCAACGGATCACAGATAGAAACAGAGCTTAAACAACTAACTTGATAACCTAACAAACTAACAGCAACATATACTCATTACAGTTCAATGAATAAAAATTAATAATCACTTTCGAGTCTCGAATGCATATCATAACCTAATGATCTAATTGAATCAACAGTATGTATACCTGAGATGAACTCCAGAGCTCAAAATGTGAAGGACAAACAACTAAAAGCAACCGATCAACGACTTTTAAATAAACAATCTGCTGCGAAGAAGTAGGACACAGTCCTGATTCCAACGGAATCACTTGCGGCCATCCGTACGCCATATACATCTTCAATTACTGATCGTTATATATAATTATAGTGATTGAAATGTTAGGGTTTTGTGAAGTGCTGATGATGATCAGGTAGCATTGGGTGGGGGGATGATGAGTGTGTTTGGATCTGAGATTTTGAAAATGATGTGTGATTTTTAAGTTATGAGAGGGTTGGTTTTGTAAATTTGGAGGTCGTTGTTTGGTGAGAATGTGACGGTTATTTATGAGATGAGTGAAAGTACAAGTCATCCCAAACTAGAATGATGAGTGATGATTATTTATGGAGATTTTACTCGGAGATGATTTGTACACTCTTAAAAGTTATTGGTATACTCAAATTAATAGTATTTAGACATTTATACCCTCGTAGTTATATTTACATTTTCACTCCTGTGAGTGTATAAATGTCAAAACATAATTATTTTAAGTGTGTCAATCACTTTTTGGAGTGTACAAATCAACTCCTTTTTTTTAAGTACGCTAATTTTTTTTTTAAATAATAATAAAATAATTAAATTGTATTAAATTTTTTATTTTTTTTAAGAGAAAAAAAAAATCTTCTTGTTTTTACTTTCTATGATTAAATGACACATGTGTGTGGATTTATTTTTGTAAAAATTATGTGAGTGTAGTATTTCTCGATTTTTTATACGCTATTGAATAAATGAATGAAACTTGGGGACATATTCACTCGTGAGTCACTTCTCACAAGATGTGTAAAAACTTCAAACTTCATTACTTACAAATTTAAAGTTTGTCGAAGAATAATCAAAAACCGTCAGGGAGATATAATGGTTAATTCGCGTAAAGGGTTGTCATGGAGATATAATGGGTAATCCGCATACAGCTGAGTCAAGGTCTTCTGAGTAATATGAACAAAAAAACCTCGTACATTTACCATGTTCATGTAATTTTGGTTACATGTTTAAATAACTTATGACTAAATGAGAGATGCATAGTTTTTATTACTTTCTACTTCTAGTGATAACAAAAATAAGAAAATAATATTTGAGCCAACTTTACTATCGAAACACAAAGTTATTTAATTGATAATATGAAATTTTAGATTAAAGTCTTTAGATCCATCAAGTAAATTTAATCAACCATTTTAAGCATCGGTTTTTAATCTCTTAGCCTCCATCGTGATTAAACTTTAATTTAAGTGATTAATGGGTGGCTTCATTAGAGAATCAGCTATGATAAAAGATTTATATTGTTAATAATACATCATGAAATTATAAACATTTTCATATCATAAATATATTACTCCTAATATACATTTAGCAGGCTTGCTATAGGGCAATCCTATTTTTGCTACTGCCACACCCAATGGGTGTCAAAAGTGGGTGCAATGAACAGTAACTAACGGTCGTTATATAACAACCGTTATTTATTAATGGTCGTTAACTAACGATCGTTATCTTACATTTTTTTAAATTTATTTTAATATTTAAAACAAAAATTTGCGTAATTGGTCCTTCATGTAACAGGTTCGTTGCAAATTCAATCTTTCATAACTAACTTTGCAACGAAACACTAACGTAAGGACAATTTTCGTAACAAAATTTAAAAAAATACAAAAATAGGCCTTGAGGTTATTGATTCGTTACAGAGTTAGTCCATCGCGCTCCGTGACGGAGCGCAACGAAAATCAATAATTTTGTATTCAAAAGTCCCGCTGCGAAAGGCTGGCCTTCACACCTCGTTTCTACTATATATTAACATATTCAAAAAGTTTTTCACGTCATTAAATACAATCAACATTTTCAAAAAAATATTAAAAAATAAATTACAAAATAGTTTAGACCACTTTAAGATCTTAGACTTTTCCATAACACCTAAGATTGATATGGTAGGTGAGTATGGTTCACATATTTCTGGATATCTTCAAAAATAATTGAACCTATTCATAAACCACCATGTGCTCTTATTACTTGTGTAAGCGGATTTAAGCATATAATTGATTTTTAATAAAGTTTATAAATTGTTATGCAGTTTGTGTTTAAACTGTTTATTATTAGCAACACTTAACTTATGTAGTGACGTGCCTTGTACAAAAACAAGTGAATCTATATTAGTCATGCTAGATTTATTTCTTGTTGCAACTGTTAAACATTGAAACCGGTTGTTGGGAATTATACATTTGAGTTGATAAGAAAAAAAAGAATGAAACAAGAGAGACTTAATATGACAATAAGGAAACCTACAAAAAGATGGAAGGACTTGCTTGCAAAAGAAGTTTTATTATTTAGTCCTTAGTAGAGATTTGTAAACCCTAATCCTCTAGTATATAAAGAGGACATGGTGTGTAGGTTTTAAATACATGTCTTCCATAATGTAGTCGACTAAAAGGTGTGTGTGTGTCCTAGGCGTATGTTCATGTAAACGCCTAGGTTATTAGTTTAGTTAGTAGACGTGTTCCTATAAACGTCTAAGATTAGTTAGTGTTAGTGATTGAAAACCTTGTGTCAATAACAATTATGTTTTAATTTATCCGCTGCGTATTGTCATTGTTATTGTTAAACCCTAAGGCTCATAAACGATCAAGAAACTATCTTCATCACGTTCTTAGTTTCTATCAATTGGTATCAGAGCTTGGGGAGCTCGTTACCTAGGGATTCACAAGGTTTCTTGGCGAAAAAGAATGAAGAAAATCGATTTTTTGCAAAATTCGTAACTTTTCTGCAGCACAGTTTTCAAAAGGGTATAACTTTTTAATGAACCGTTGGATCGGGCTAAAATTCGAACTGGAGGGTATATCTATCTTTAATCTCACCGAAGGGATTGTTGATCTGAGCTCTCAATCAAAAGTTATAAGCTGTCGAAGTCTGCTGCTGAAACTAAAAAAAATTTCGTAAGGTTACTACAGCACTGTTTTGAAACGATCATAACTTTTTCGTTAGCCGTTGGATTGTAACGAAATTTTAGGTGGATGTTCTCTATATGATAATCTAACTTTCCACTGGAGGGATTGTAAATTGGAGCTTTTATGTGAAAGATATATGCTGTCGAAGTTGGCTGCAAAGAGAGTTTTCAAAGTACTGTTGTGTGTTTCAAAGTACTGTTAGGATTTATTCAAAGTACTGCTGTTTATGTATCTTACTGAATCAAGGCCTGATATCATGTTTGCTGTTTGTTTATGTGCAAGATATCAAGTCTCACCAAAGATCTCTCATATGAATGCAGTGAAGAGAATTTTTAGTTATTTGAAACAACAACCTAAGTTGGGGTTGTGGTATCCGAAGGATTCACCTTTTTACTTAGAAGCTTTTTCAGATAGTGATTATGCAGGTGATAACTATGACAGAAGATCAACCACAGGTGGATGCCAATATCTTGGAAGAAGATTAGTTTCATGGCAATGCAAGAAACAGACTATTGCAGCAACATCCTCTACTGAAGCAGAATATGTGGCTGCTGCAAGCTGTTGTGGCCAAGTGTTGTGGATGCAAAATCAACTCTTGAATTATGGTTTTAATTTCAAGAATACTCCTATCAATATTGATAATGAGAGTACTATTTGCATTGTGAAGAATCCAGTTTATCATTCCAAGACCAAGCATATTCAGATTAGGCACCACTTCATCAGAGATTGTTATGGGCATAGGCTCATTAATGTTGTCAAGGTGCATACAGATGATAATGTAGCTGATTTACTCACCAAAGGATTTGATGTTTCTCGATTTACTCACTTGGTGGTGAGTATTGGCATGATCAATTACTGAGCTACATTTAAGGGGGTACTATTTAGTGTAAGTATAGTCCTATGCATTGCTTGAGGGGAGGATATTCATGTTTATTTGCTGATTGTAAGGAAGATAATGGAAAAGTACTGCTTTTTTATTTTATGAAAGTACTGCTTGGAAAGTACTGCACACGTGGAAAGTGTTGTTTGTCTTATTAAAGTACTGTTCTAACGGTAATATTGAGGGGTAATTCCTACCAACGGTAACTTTGTTATTAATGGCTGTGATTTTTTAAATCTCACCTATAAATAACTACTCTCCGAATTTCCCTCTCATATTGATATCTCCTAATCTTTTCCATAGTTCTCTCACTTTCACCTATATTATTTGTTCTATTTCTTACTGTGATCATATAATCATCAATGGCGAATCGTAATACTGTTTCCAAACACAACATGGTGGCGAATTTAGACAAGACTGAAGCGAATGTAATCTTTCATGATATTATCGATTTTCTTACTGGATCGTCAATTAGTTATGCGCTTTTAGTAGAACCAGATGTTATTGAGCCCTGGATTCAACAATTTTGGGAAACTGCTAGGGTTCATATGGAGAATGATGAAGAATATATTCATGCTATGGTTGCTGGGAAAAATATCAAGATTACTGAAGCCTCTATTCGTGAAGCCTTATTGTTTGAAGATGCTGATGGGGCTGTTCGTTTTGATAAGCAACTGATTTGGGATACTTTTGGGCATATTGGTTATGAAGGGTCCTTAACTGAACAAACATTCAGGAAACCCTTATTTTGTCCTCACTTGAAGTTTTTAGTGCATGTGTTGCTTCATTGTATTAGTGCTAAAAGTACATCATGGGAGCAATTTGGATCTGACATAGCATCTGCTATAGTAGGATTGGCTACTGATCGTGTTTTCAATTTTTCAAGGCTGATTCTAGATGGAATGCTTTCACACATAACTCATGGTTCAAAATGGTTGATGTATCCAAGGTTTGTTCAAGTATTCCTTAATAAACAACTTTCAGATGTACCTAAGCCTACAAGTCTTTTACCTGTTGTGGTACAACAAGCCAAGATTTTCACTTTCATGGCTAGGAAGAGTGATTTATTCACTGGAAGAGACACTCCCTTAACTACTTCTATGATGGAAGTTGTTCAAGTTGTCAGAGCTAATGCTGAAGAAGATGAAGATAGAGAAGGTACTGCTTCTGAAGGTACTGCTTCTTAGAGTGCTGCATCTCAAGAAGGTATTGCATCACTAGGTACTGCTTCGCAAAGTACTGAAGTTCAAGCTGATGTTGCAGTTTCACCTTCTCCATCTCCTCAATTATCTGTTCCTGATTCTCAACCAAAGGAACATTCACCTATTCAAGGAGATGCTTCACATACTATACCCCCTGAAGGTTTGACATTGGATAATTATGTTCTGACAAGGGAGTTAGTTAAATTGAAGAAAACTACTGAGGCTCAAGCTAAACAAATTAAGAAGTTGAAGCTCAAGTTTAGAAGACTTAAGAATTTTGTCTGGCCATTGGTTCAACATCATCGTCTATGGGTCAAATCTAAAAAGAAGGAGCACGGGCAGTTTAAGAAGACAAAACGCCAAAAGGTTCAAAAACAATCTTCATTCGAATTGGGGAGGAATTTTGAAGAAAAGAATTTGAAAGAAGATATTGTTAAGGAGAATGAACCTGAAGGTACTGAACAACATGAAAGAACTGAAGTTCAAGGTACAAATATTCAGCCTGAAGAAACTGAAGAACATGTTATTCAAAGTACTGAGGAGCAAGTTATTGATGTTCAAGTTCAAAGTACTGATGATCAAGGTACTGCTGATCAAAGTACTGCTTTTGCTGGAACTTACAGACAAGAATTGATTACTCCAATGGTATTAGATTTTGAAGAGGAAGCTGGTCCTTCGACTATGTTACATAAAGAAGAAGCTGGTCCTTCAACTGTCATACCAGAAAAAGAAGCTGATACACCCAAACCTATACATACAGCAAGTGATGATGAAACCATTGCTGAGATTTTGCATGATTTATCAAGACCAAGGGGTGTTAGTATTCCAGGAGTGCAAGAAGAGGAACAACCAAGAGTTTTTCAAGCTATTATTGATCCAAAAGATAAAGGTAAGGGCAAGTTGGTAGAGACAAAGAAGAAAAAGAAACCTACTTTAGCACAGATAAGAGCTGCTCAAGTTGCTCTGAACGAGGAAGCAGCTAGAAAGTTTCAAGAGGAATTAAATGCTAAAGATAGAGAAGCTAAGGAAATTGAAGAAGCTCAGAATAGAGAAGCAGCTAAGAAATTGCAAGAGGAATTGAATGCTGAAGCTGATGAACCATTAGAGTCACCTATTCCTGTTTCTTTTATGCCAAGAAGACCAAATCGAGCTAAAGACAGAAATGCAATGATGGCTTATTTAAAAAGTCAAGGGTATAAAGGATTGCAGAGATTTAATTATTTTGAGATGAAAGAATTATATGATGCTGTTAGGGAAGCTTATAAGAAAAGTGTTGAAAGCATCAAAGATTATAAAGATGATGCTGCTTGGAAAGAAAATGATAGAAAAAGGAGCTTAAAAAGAAAAAGAAAAACTGAAGTTGAAGATATACAGTCATCAAAGAAAGAGAAAGTTGAGTTACGATCTGATACTAATGATGAACTAAGGAATTTGTTGGAATCACTCCTAAACCATAATCAGGTGTTAGTAATTAATATGTAATAGTTAGCTTTATTATGGCCTTTATGTTTGTTATTAGCCTTAAGCTTATGTAGAAGGCCCATGAGCTTAGGCCCAAGCCCATTTAAGAAATGATGGAAACTAGGAGTGTTGCCCTAGCTTTCCTCCTATAAATACTCTTGTAAACCCTCATTTGAGGGTTGGTTGTTCAAGTTTTCTTTTCACACATATTCCTACGCCTAACCGTGCTACTCTTATCGTGTATGTGTGCTTGTTTACTTGTTCAATCGCCTTATCTCTTTCTATATTACTTGTGTTTGTAAAACTAGTGACCTAACAGTGGTATCAATCGCCTACTAGTTGGGTGAATCGTGTTTGTTTTTGAAGTGGGTTTCGGTCCTACGCCTAAAACGCACCTTGATACTTTGGTTCGCTTCAAAACTTGTTTTTTTACACTTTCTAATCCAAGATTCTTGTACTTTCAACGTTTTGAGGTGTTAAAATACTTGTTTTTGGCAAAAAGTTTCAAACTTTATGCGTGGATAGTTGTTTTTGATCGAGTTTTTGAACGTGGGTTTCATTCTACGCTTAACTGTTTTAGAGGCTTTGGTTCATCAAGTTTCACACTTTTGTGTATTTTGGTGTTATTGAAGCTATTTTATCACACAAAAACTGGTTTAGAAACACTTTTGGACAGAATCAAAGTTTTGAGCATTTCTACGCGTAGTAAAACCCTAAAACTACGCGTAAGTGCTTTCTTGGTTTGATCTTCATTTTCCTGGTTTATTCCGTGTTTTCTTACTTGGATAAGTCTGAAAATACGTCGACTTTGGATATCCTTTGCACTGTGATAGTGTGAAAGATCATTTGGGCAAAAACCCTAAAATTACGCATAAGCATAAGCTTACGCGTAGAAATCCTACGCATAAGATTCACTTTACGCGTAAAACTAGTTCTACGCATAAGGAAATCCTACGCCTAAGTTTCTACGCCTAACTTGTGTCTACGCATAACTTTAGAGTCTTTTCCCTGCTTACACGTAAGCTAAATCCTACGCGTAACTCCTAATTGTTACGCGTAACTTTGGTGTTTTTACGCATAAGTGCTACTTGGTTCTTGTTGTTTCTACGCCTAAGGACACTTCATCAACAAAGGTTCATTCGACTACAAAGATCCGTTTTTACTACACAAGTTTTTCAACATGTCTCAACCACCATACTCTAACTATTTCCCTCACACTTATAATCATCAACAACAACAACAATTAACTCCACAACATCAACAATGGAATCAACAACAAGCTATTTATCAACAACAATTTAATCAACAACATAATCCACGAATTGGTGCAATTCCACCACCACAAATGGTTCAAACACCACCAAGCCTTCAAGTTCAAACCTACACAAATGATTTCAATCAACATCCATCAAGGAACACGATGAAGGAACCCACTTGGTTTGCAAAGATGTGTGAAGCTTTAAGCAACCAACAATCAATTCATGAAGCTGGATCACTTGATAGACCTCCAATGCTCACTCCAGGAAACTACGATCAATGGGTGATAAGGTTCTTTAGGTTTTGTGATCTGAAGAAGCCACATGGAAAGTTCTTAAAGAAGGTTATCTTGGAAGGTCCATTTGAGATGCCTACTGTCATTGTACCCGGAGATCCAACTGCTGTTCCACCAAGAGATGAACAAACCAACATTGCTACTGTTGCAGATCTAAATGCTACAGAACTTCTACACTATGAAGCTGATGAACTTGCAATGGAATACATCCTCTTAGGCATACCAAACCCAATTCTTCGTAGTGTTGATGCTCAAAAGACTGCACAAAAAATGTGGGATCATATTCGTCTTCTTATGGAAGGATCTGTACTCAATCAGGAGGATTTTGAATCCAAAATTTACTTGGCTTATGAACACTTCATGATTGAACCTGGAGAGACACTAGAGTCCTATCATCATCGATTTTCAGACATCATCAATGATTTGGATAAACACAACATCATCATGCCAAGAATTGCAGTAAATACTAAGTTCCTGAGTAGTCTTGGTCCAGAATGGGAGAAGTATGTCATTTTTCTCCGTCAAGCGAAGAATATGCATCATTCTACTTATGGATTGTTGTACGATTACTTGAAGCCTCATGAAAAGGAAGTTGATCGGGAAAGGATTCTCCGTGCTCAAATTGCTAAACAGTCACATCCGGATAATCAACAACTTGCCTTGTATGCTCAACAGAATTATCCCTCTCAACCAGCAACTCAACCAACTGCTTCAAACACACCTTCACAGCAACAACCTCAACAAAATCAACTGGTTCCATACAACAACAACAATGCTCAAGCATATGTCAGTGAAGCGACTGAGGAAATCGATCCGTTCGAAGCATTGCAACAAGGATTTGTGATGATTGCTAATGCTTTTGGCTGTTACACCAACAAATCCAACAATCGTATTCGTTCCTCATCTAACACACGGACTCAAGCTGTTGTGAACAATGGACGTGTTGAAGTTCAGAATCGTGATTATGGTCGTCAGATGGGCGGTGGTCAAGGGTTTAATGCTGTGGGTAGGAATAACAACAGAGCTCAAGTGGTGGAACAGGGAAATGCTCAGAATCGGTTAAATGGTTTTAGATGCTACAACTGCAAATGAGAAGGGACACCTGGCTAATGCATGCCCAAAGCCGAGGACTAGGGGCAGTGCTTATTTCAAAGAGGCTTTACTTTTGGCTCTTAAGGATGAAGCTGGTGGATCTCTCACAGACAAAGAACATAGCTTTATGGCAGATGCAGACTCAGATGATGATATGGAGGACTTGCAGGCCAATGCAGCTGTTATGTTGATGGCTAATATGCAAGAGTTACACATGAGTGAAACAGGCCCAGTGTATGACACTGATGGCTTGTCTCAGGTACCCGAACAAACCATCATCATATCTGAACTAATATCTCCATCAATATCTGAATCCGGCACGGCTCATAATGTTCAAAATGAGTCATCTACATCTCATTCTGACGATTTTCAAATAAACCCAGTAGTTACATTTGACGATCAAGATGACCTTATGGTTTCCCTTGATAATCAAATTGACTCCGTGGTTATACTTGAGGATCTCCATAATGATCATATTGTGACTCACGTTGAACACGCTGAACCTTTGCCTCATCCAGATCTTGTTCTGTTACTTAAAGACCAACAATCCCAAATTGCTGAATGTGTTGCATTAAATCAGACCTTAAAAAGTAAAAATGCACTGCTAACCAAGGATTTTGAATGCTTACAAATGCAACTCAACTTTTTCAAAACTCAAGAAAACCGTGAAAAAGGTTTTGAAGCCGCTTTTGCAAAATCTCATCAAAACGAAAAATATTTAGAGAGACAGATGCGTGATCTAGCCGCTTCGAAGAATGCTTTGTTGTCTGAATTAGAACAACTGAAACATGAACATAAAAAGCAAATTAACGCTCTCATCTTGGAAAATCAAAAAGCTAAGGCTGAGTTGTTAACTTGTCAAAAACAGTTATCCGCATACAAAAAGCATTCAACGAATCGGGTAGATGACCTTCTTGAAGAAATTATCGGCTTGCAAAACAAACTTAAAGAGTTTAAAACTGTTGTTTACAAACATGGTGAATCAGTAACAGCTATTGAAAAGTTTACCTTAAAACCCAATCCAAAAGGATATGGAAAAAATCTAGCTGATTACAAACCAAAGCTTTCACTAAAAACATTCAAACCAACTCCTGAAGTTTCCAGTGCAGAATACAAAATTGATAATACTGTTATGAGTGTTGTTGAATATCATCGTCAAGAGGAATTAGATGCAGAAGACGAGAGTCGATCAAAATTAAAAAACGTTGTTTACAACAAACCATTTAACTATAAAAACGCGGTCACTTTCGTCACACCAACGGATTCTTCTAACACACCAAGGGTTATCATCAAAACACCTGAGTCTTCTAATGTTAATCCCAAAACAGATTATGCACAAACTTATGGTCATTTACCTTCAATTAGTGAAGTAAACTCAAAACCTGAAAATCGAAATATTCTTAGATATTTTGACATTTTCATGGCTGACCTCAAAATTTTACAACATTGGATAGAATATCGTTCTGAAATCAAAATTGAACACTTTCAATCGCCTCTGGCGCGAGAACAAAGAGACATTTTTCAGAAAAATCTTTTACCTAATGTTAAAAACTTGAAAAGTTGTGCATTAGCCTGGGAACGGGATTTTCATAAGGAACTTGGAACTATGAAGGTCGTTTTCGAGAAAACAGAAACATCTATTTCTAATACTAAACGTAAAAAGAAACTTTTGAGAAAAGAAGTTGATCGACTCTTGGAAGACCTTATCGGTGCTGATGTCCATAATGCTGTGTTGTTTCATTCTTTGCCATATGCATCTGATTATATCTCTGCTGATATTGTTGAAAATGTTGTAACTGTTGAGAACACCGATAATGTGCTTCAGATCGAGTCTTTAAAAGTTGAAAATCAACGATTACTCAACGAAATTTATAATGCAAAACTTCGCCTTCATTGGTGTGAAAAAGATATTCACAATCATCAACTTAGTTTTCAAAAGAAAATCGCTCAGTTGAGTGCAAAATCTTCTGATCCTAAAATTGAGCAACTGGATGATCAAAACGTGTCTTTGAAAAGTCAAATTTCTAAATATGAACAAGAACTTGTAAAAGTTAAACAGGAATATGGTATCATATTTGATTTACTCAATAAGACTCGTCATGAAGCATCTAACGAACTTGATCACTATCTTGCTCACACTAGAGAAGTCATGAATTTTGCTGGTAATATTCGTTCTGAAAATCAAGATTTGATTCACACTATCTCTAAGTTAAGGGAAATGATAGGAAAGTATGAACAACTTCCGCCTACCGTGATTAAGAGATTAGCACCAGTCACACTTAGTAATCGTGAACCTAGAATCCCTACTGCCAAATCACAAGTTGCTAATGTGTTTCCCTCTACTGAAACAGGAATAGTTGCGTCTTTTCCAAACGTCCGCACTTCACAGCCTACGAGCACTCAATCGAAGAATAGGAAGTTGCGACCTAAGAAAAGATCAATAAGGAATGCTAAAGTAGAAGAACACACTAGGACTCTAAATAAGACTCATGTTGCTTCCACTATAGATGTTGCGTCTGGCAAATGTAATAGAAATAGTGATGTAACGAATGCTAAACCGTTAAGTACTTTTGATATTCAGTCTGATGCACCTTGTGTTATTTGTCGGAAGAGTATGAATTCTGACTGTCATGACAAATGTGTTGCTAAAGCTATAATCTCTCGATTACGTAATCCTAAGAATCGGAATATCTCTAGGCCAACTAATCATTCTACGTCTGTGCTTGGTAGACCGCCTTCTTTAGATTCTAAGGCAAACTTTGCTGTCACTGTAGCTCCAGTTTCACCTCCTAAGCATGTAGTACCACCTAGTGCATTCACTAAGACTAAAGCAAAGAGTAGTTATAGATGGCAGAAATGGATATATAACACACTAGGATTTAAATGGATGCCTAAAATTATTAATGTGTGTATGTCTAATAAACCTGCTTCGGATTTCGGGTTCCACATCTACTTCTATTCCATCTGTGTCGTCTGTGTGTAATGCAGGTGATACAGATCATTCTCTGGATTGTTGATAGCGGATGTTCCCGACACATGACAGGCAACCTTAAACTGTTATCAAACTGTATTGCAAAGTTCATTGGCACTGTCAGGTTCGGGAACGATCACTTCGCAGCTATCATGGGCTACGGAGATTATGTCAATGGGAACATCGAAATCAGCAGGGTTTACTATGTGGAAGGCCTCGGTCACAATCTGTTTTCAGTAGGTCAATTTTGTGATGGAGATTTGGAGGTTGCTTTCAGGGAGAAAACTTGTTTCATTCGTGATCTACAAAGAAATGACCTTATGTCTGGCTCGCGTAATTCTAGTCTCTACACTATCTCTATGCAAGACATGGTTGCTTCCTCTCCCATCTGCTTACTTTCAAAGGCAACATCTACAAAATCCTGGCTATGGCACCGTCGTCTCTCACATCTAAACTTTCAAACCATCACCAACCTTGCTCGACACAAACTAGTTGAAGGACTCCCACGATTCCGGTATTCAAAAGATCACCTTTGCTCAGCCTGTGAACAAGGGAAAAGCACTCGTGCTCATTTTCCTTCAAAGGTGGAACACAGCTCTCAGCATGTGCTTCATCTTCTTCACATGGATTTGTGTGGCCCGATGCGCGTGCAGACGATCAATGGCAAACGCTACATATTAGTAATTGTTGATGACTACTCACGATGGACTTGGGTCTACTTTCTTCGAAGCAAAGACCAAGCTCCACAAATGATCATCACCTTTCTCACAAAAATACAGGTTCAGCTCCGCAACACCGTCAGGATAATCAGAACAAACAAAGGAACTGAATTTGTTAACAAAACCCTTCGTGAATTCTATGAGAAAGTGGAATTCAGCATCAAACATCTATTGCACGTACACCTGAACAAAACAGAGTTGTTGAAAGACGAAACCGAACGTTAGTGGAAGCTGCAAGAACAATGTTAATCAATGCTAAACTTCCAGATTACTTATGGGCAGAAGCTGTATCTACTGCATGCTATACTCAAAACCGTTCTATGATCACAAAACGCCACAACAAAACACCTTTCGAGCTTGTCCACAACTATAAACCGAACCTCAAACACTTTCATGTATTTGGATCCCTTTGCTATCCGAATAATGATCGTGATGATTTTGGAAAGCTCAAAGCCAAAGCTGATATTGGAGTCTTTATTGGATACTGTGACAATTCTAAAGGTTTCCGAATCTGGAATCGTCGAACTAAGGAGGTAATGGAAACGATTCATGCTCATTTTGATGAACTCACAGAAATGGCTTCTGAGTATAACAGCTTAGAACCCGGTCACAACCGCTTAAACTTCCCTCAACCCCCATCATCAGCTGAACAAAGCCCCCAGCTAACTCGTCAACAAATGGAAAGGTTATTTGCTCCTCTGTTCTGTGACGATATTGATGAACGTGCTCCAGGTGTATCCGCTGTTTCCGCTGCACAACCTGATAATATTCCTATACCTGATATACCTGCCATAACAACTACTGTTGAAGATGCACCGACACCAGTTGACTCCAACACAACAGTTGAACACACCGCTTCCAACAATGATGAACCAGCTGATGATATTCTGAATGAAGTACCCCCACCTGCAGATTTTGATCCAAATGCGTTCTTCAACCCGTTTGCTAATGAGACTGTTGCACCAGATGTCGCGGAATCTTCAACAAACCATTTGAATCCTCAGAATCTGCACAATGTATACCAACATCAACCCTCTACACACCGATGGACAAAAGACCATCCTCTGGCTAACATTATTGGCAACCCGAATCAACCAGTCGTTACGAGACAACGTTTTCACACAGATGGTGAACATTGCATTTATGCACTCACTGTCTGCCAATCTGAGCCTAAAAACATTAAAGACGCAATGACAAAAGACAATTAGATTGAATCCATGCAGGAAGAACTCAACCAATTCAAACGTCTTGAAGTATGGGAACTGGTTGAAAGACCAACAGGGGTCTACGTCATTGGTCTAAAATGGATTTGGAAAAACAAATTGGATGCTAAAGGGAACGTCATCCGAAACAAGTCACGTCTAGTTGCTAAGGGTTATCGTCAGGAAGAGGGAATAGACTTTGAAGAATCTTTTGCTCCGGTTGCTCGTCTTGAGGCTGTTCGGATATTTCTCGCGTTCGCGGCTCATATGAATATGACGGTCTTTCAAATGGATGTCAAAACTGCGTTTCTCAACGGACAACTGAAAGAAACGGTTTATGTCAGCCAACCCGACAGATTCGTTAATCCAGAGTGCCCGAACCATGTCTACAAACTGAACAAAGCTCTTTATGGACTCAAACAAGCCCCTCGGGCATGGTACGATAAGCTATCATCTTTCCTCATTGCTAATAATTTCACCAAAGGTTCGGTTGACCCAACTCTTTTTATACAATATCACGGGGCACATATCTTAATTGTTCAAATTTACGTGGATGACATCATTTTTGGGTCTACACATAAAAAGTTTTCAATCGCTTTTGCAAAACTAATGAAGAAAAATTTTGAAATGTCCATGATGGGTGAACTTACATTCTTTCTAGGATTGCAAGTTCATCAATCACCCCGTGGTATTTTCTTGAGTCAGTCCAAATATGCCCTTGAACTGTTAAACAAATTTGGAATGACAACCTGTGACACTTATGCCACACCAATGGCTCATACCAAGAAGCTAGATGCTGATTTACATGGGAAATAAGTTGACCCTACCAAATATCGAAGTATTATTGGGTCTCTCATGTATCTAACAGCTAGCAGACCTGATATTGTCTTTGCCGTTTATCTATGCTCCCGTTATCAGTCGCGACCAACTGAAACCCACCTCTCTGAGGCTAAAAGAATCCTCCGATACATCAAGGGAACCATTAACTTGGGGATCTGGTATCCGAAGGATTCTGGTTTTGAACTAATCGCTTTTTCAGACGCTGACCACGCAGGATGCTTAGACTCAAGGAAAAGTACTTCAGGAGCTCTACAATTTCTTGGTGATAAACTGGTATCTTGGCAATCAAAGAAGCAGGATTGTACATCGCTGTCATCAACCGAAGCAGAATATGTAGCCATGTCCGCATGTTGTGCTCAAGTCATCTGGATGAGAACACAACTCAAAGACTATGGTTACGTATTCGACAGAATCCCGATGTACTGCGACAATCGGAGTGCCATTGCGATCTCGTGCAAGTCAGTTCAGCACTCGAAATCAAAGGACATCGATCTTCGCTATCATTTCATCAAGGACCACGTGGAACAGGGTACCGTTGAATTATACTTTGTGGGTACTGAATATCAATTGGCAGATCTGCTCACCAAAAACTTGCCTCCCGCTAGGTTTAATGAGTTGGTCCACCGGATTGGTATGAGGTGTTTGACTCAAGAGGAATTGGATGACCTCTTAAAACAGTCTTATAAACCTGTCAAACACCAAAACATCTATTGTAAATAAATTTTTCAAAAACAAAATACAAAAATATAAAACCTGATAAAATCAAAAATATTCTTCTAATCTATTTTTCTTTCAACATTGCAAGTACATTTCTTCCGTCAACACCTTAATCTTTCAAAATTCGGTATTTTTCCGATCAAGTGTTGAGGGGGAGAAATCAAAACATTAACTGTTTCAAAACATCTGTGTACTTGCATGTTATCATATCTCGGTTGTTTCTTTTAACAAATGGTGGTAAATTTTCTGGTACAATGACACTCCTCGGACTTAAATTAATAACCTTTCATTATTTTCTCAAGTCGAGGGGGAGTGTCGTCATGTTTCTTTCCTAAAAATCTTTGTTTGGTAACCAAAATGGAAGTTAAATGGCTTTGTTTGAAAAAGGAAAAGGTGGAGGGACTAAAACTGTCAAAATGTTAAAGTTACTTTTAATAAAAACTCTTCCCCACCTACTTCTTCACTTCTCATTTATTACACTCAACCTTTTTCATCTACGCCTAAGAATTAATCAAGAAATCCGTGTTTTTGATCTTCACTTTGTAAGTTGTTTTGTGATCTTAACATGTTTTTAAGCTAAGGTTTTCAATATCATGCAAATCCTACGGTTAAAAATTATGTTACGCGTGATTATGTGTTCTACGCATAAGCATATGAACACACAATCATTGTGTGGACGTTTGTGGTTAAAAAGAAGGTGTCAAAACGTTTTAAATACATCAAGGATATCCTTTTAACCATCAAAACCCACCCAGAAACACTTATCAATGAGTTTTGAAAATTAGGGTTTATGAGTCGAATTGGGTATTTTTGAATGTGAAGTGTTTTGGTCAAAAAGATTGTTGGGTTATGCTCTTGTGTTGTTGAATTGATGATTTCCAAGGTTTCTAACCACCCAGAAACACGAATTGGCTAACAATTTGAAATTAGGGTTTAATGTTCATGACTTTTGGGTATTTTTGATTCTCAACAAACTAAGTGTTATAACTTGGCTTATAGACTCTCAACATATCTTAGAACTACCAGAATTAGTATGGTGCAAATTCCATGGCTAAAAGTGATACGCGTAAATCTCAACCCTTAGGGTTTTGACCTACGCGTATGACTTTCTACGCATAACTGTTCCATAATTGTTCTTGCCATAAATTGTTGTTAAAATGAATTATTGTGTTAATGATAATGACTTGATTAACTTATTTCAGGCTTGCTACGCTTAAAATTCAGAATCAAGGTCAATTGCATTTCTACGCATAAGGACTACCCTACGCGTAGTCAGTTATGCCTACGCGTAAGGTTCTACAGTGGGACTACGCGTATCCTGTGAAGGATATGCGTAAACAGTGCCTCTACGCATAAGGTCTACTCTTACGAGTAAGCCTTACGCGTAAGGTTTTTATACGCCTACGCGTAAGCTCTACGCGTAAGGTCCCCTTTTCCTACGCATAACATTTTCTACGCGTAAGATGGGATCCTACGCATAAGCTTATAACTACGCATATAAAACACTTGCTTACGCATAACTTTCTCATTGCTACGCATAAGCCTGGATGGACCTTCATAATGAATTGTTATGTGTACAATCTTGTTAATAAGCTAATCATATCATCACGAATTCAATAATGTCACTAATAAACTTAAACGGTTAATATGTTATGAAATATAAGGGATAACATAAACTTTAAAACCTTAAAGTTAACTAACTCACGAAATGTTTCTGAGCATCATTAGACTATTGGACAAACAAGTGACTTAGGACTCGTAACAATCATTAACACTACTCATTCAATAACTAGACAATAAAACCTTCTGTTGACTAACATTATGTCTTTCGATATGTTGGTTCTTTTGGCTAATGTTATTTCAGATAAAGATATGGCTGAACAAATGACCATGGATGCACAAGAAGTTCTTACAATTGCTGATATCTTTCCAGAAGGTTACCCGAGAAAGCTTGGAAAGAACAACCTTAGGGTTGACTTTGACACCCTAACTTGCTCAGAATCTTTTTGTCTCATTGCAGTGGATATTCTCAGGAATCATCCCTACCAAAACATGCTCTCACACTCTGCCACAGTTCCAGAGGTTTACATTCAACAATTCTGGGATTCCATGCAGAGGATCACTGGTTAAAATGCTGTGAATGTGACTCTTAATCACAAAAAAGTCACTATCACTCCTGATGACTTACGAGCTGTTCTCATCATTCCAGACATCGCTCCAACCGACTTCTTTGCCACCCCTACTGAACAGACTGTCCTGCAATTCTTGATAGATATTGGTTATGATGAAGCTACAGGAATCATTACTAAGCACTCTCTCGTGGAGCTGAAGAATATTCCTCAACCATGGAGGACACTCTACATTATCATCACCAAATCAGTCTCGGGTCGTGACAGTGGATATGAGCATCCCAAGCTCATGGAACTGCAGATTTTCTGGTCTCTGATCAACAAGAAGGACATCATAATCGAAGCACTGCTTTGGGAAGACATGATGCTGTTTCAGAAGAAGCTTGGCAACAAAATTCCCTATGTCAGATACACCAAGCTGTTGATTCAGAGAGCTCTTGGACTTCATCCTGATATCCCCAGGAGAATCAATGACCCAGATAATCATGACATCCAGACTGAGCACATTCTATCTGTCAGAATCAAAGAAACGTCTACGAAGAAACAGGGAGCTAAATTACCCGATAACCTTCTTACAGAGGAAATCAAAAAGCTGGAAACGTACAAAAGGTATCGGGTAGCCGTTAAAGAAGGTAAAGTTGGACACCTTGATGAAAAGGCTTCTGGGACACCTACTCGAAGGACCAGAAGAGGCAGTGCTAGAAGTGCCACAAGTACAGATAGTCAGAGGAATGTTCCAAAGAGGAAACCTATTCCAAAGAGGAAACCTACTCCTAAGAAGAAAGTTCCCTCTCAGGAAGCTACTCCTATTCCATCCTCTACACCTGAACCTCCAAGAAAGCTTTTGGACGAAAGTTCTGAAGGAACAGAATCAGACGAGGAGATTCATTATTCTGAAACTGCACAAGATGTCTCAGACATTCCAAAACCTCCAAGTCCTCAAGATGACAAAAGTAAAGGGAAGACTCCTGTACTTGAGACATTTGATGAAAGCTCTGAAAGTGAAAATGTTGAAGAGCCACCGGAAATTGTGTACAAAAAGAAAGTCAAACGACTTAGACATCAACACAAGGCTGAAGTGTTCGCAAAAGATCAAATGGGTGGTCCTGGAGGATCAAGTGGTGTTGCCCACTCCGAACCAACTCCTGATACGGTTAATCGACCCGATAAGGGAGCTGGTACCACCACTCTTATGCAACAACAACCGCCTGTGGAAGATACTATAGTGTATGACTTTGAGAATCCAGAAACTGACAAGAAGAAGAAAGATAAAGATGATGATTATGACAGATTTCTTCTGGATAGTCCGACACGTACACAGAAGGAAACTTGTGAACCGCCAAAGGACCCAGAGTCTCCTCACATCTCATCATCATCAGATTCTTCTTCTCACTCATCACAACAACCATCCAAGAAATCAACCAGATCATCATCCAAATCAGTAAAGAAACCACCTCGATCTTGGATTTCTCAAACACATGAAAGAATTGTGAAAGCTGTCAAACAAGTTAGAAAGAAGGACATGCTCCACAGAAAACTGAATTGGTATGCTGACCAAATGCAGTACTTACATGATGAGAATGACAAGATGCAGAAAGAAAGGGAAGTTATTTAGGAATTCATGAGAAGTCATCGTCAGGAGGAACTGAACGAAACAATCGAAGGCTACACGAAAAAGTACCTTCTGGAGTACGTTCCTAAAGTCACAAAGGAGTTGTTCACCAGACAACTTTATCCAAATCTGATGCAGATCGCCAAGCAAACTATCCGATCAACGCCCCTAACCGTAACAATCAATCCAACCGATCCGGTAGTTTTCTCTAACAATTAATTGGTGGCCAAGCTTGTTACACAAATGTCACCACGAGCTGCAATGTTCAACTCTGAAGAAGCAAAATTGTATCAAGCATTGCTAGACTACCAACTTCAAGAAGCTTGTAGATTTGAGGCAGAAAAGTTGAAACGTCCTAGAGACGATGAAGATAAGGATAAAGACAAGGACTCTGCACCTAAACGTCAGAAACAGTCTGGTGATTCTTCTTCGATGTCACCTCCTCCACAACGGACTTCTTCTCAACAGAAGTCTCCTCCACCTCGGTCTTCTACTGATAAACCTCGGGACGATTCCGAGTTACCACCCCTGACTCAAAAAACAGGTGATTACTTTGAGTATACGGGTGGTGACGATGAAGAGGTCCCTGAGCCCCTACAACAACCCACATCACCCAAACAAGTGCAGAAACCAGAATCATCATCAAGGCCTTCCAAAAAGAAGAAGAAGACGACTCAGCCTGAAGTCGTATCATAGCTAGATGACGATAAAACCGTAGAATTTGAATGGTTCTCCACACTTGTCAATCAAACTCCCTACCCTGAAGAAGGTCAAGACTTGGTAGATGGTTCTACATTGGAGCACGCAAAACTTTTGCAAGAAAAGTTCCATGTGAAGAAAATGACGAAATCTGAGTTGAAGCAAATCAAGAATGAAGCGTTTCAACTTCTAAAAGACAGCTCTGAAAGTGCCCTCGAGGTCGAATATCATCTTGAGAACATCGCTCGAGCTATGTCTAACAACATGGATTGGCTCAATCCGGAAGCAAACATTGACTTCACACAAAGGGACAACCCTCCATACTACACCGATTGGACCAAACCCCTACCGACCATTGGCCAAGCAGATGAACCACGGATTCCCTTCCGATACTTCTTTAACAGAGACCTGGATTTTCTCTTACACGGTAGCGATGGTTCGCGAAAATACGCTACATCGTTGACTCTTCCATTCCCAGCGGCTATTTACTCAAACTGCATAGCTATCGAGGAACGTGCAAATCGCTTGTTTTCTGACAACGAGCAAGCATACGACCGAGATGCATTGTATGGGATTCATCATTGGCCTGAACGCCGAAGAATCTACTACAGAAGCTGCCTGGTTCAGAAGTCTCAACACGCAGTGTAAAGTTCTAAGGACATCGTGGCCATCAAACACGTTGATCTCAAGTTTAAGTGGGACTACACCTTCTTGAAGAATATCATAGTCAAACGACAAGATGAACAGGACTATGCATTTTCCGAAGCTGACTTTGAGAATTTGTCCCTCAACGACATCGAAGACATGTACCTTGCCAAAGTACAGGGTCGTATGAGACAATTCTCGACCGAAGTTCAACGTGAATTTATCAAGTCACTTCTCATCTTCATTAGACGCATCATGATCAAAGAACGTGTAGAAGATATCCAGTTGGCTGTTGAATCTTATCAGACGCGTGTCAACCTCACTCCTCCAACGCTTGATCTTCCCGACATCAATCAGCTATCTCAATATATGCTCATCAGCAAACCTTTCGGAGTTGTTTACCGCAGTGAACTTCAAAGAAACTGCTTAATGGCGTGTAGTGAACTTCAGAAATTCGGGGATCACACTTTGAAGCTGGTTAGGGACGGATTGGCGTACAGGTTGAAGGATATACGCCAGAAAATTGGGTCTCCTAAGCGCTGGAATTCTCAGGAAAGGAGGGATGTGAGACGAATCATCATAATGATTGATGAAAGGTTGTTCAGACGGGATCAGTTCAGACGATTGGAGAGCTATGTTGGTGGTCGACCCAGGATTAACATAACCGGCTTTCAATGCCCTGTGCGCACTCCTGGGAACATCACTGCACTTCCTGGTACCCCTTGAATTGGTTCTTTCATTACAAATTTGGATATATGATGATTTATGTCTATGGCTTGTGCACACATAACAGTGTACAACCCGTAATTGTCAAGAAAGGACCCTGTGGTACGCTTCAGTGCCACAATCCTTATAAAAGGAGCGAAAGCTTCTTACTTTTGAGTAAAACCTATCAAACATTTCATTTTTCAAGGTTTTGCTCAAAAGAACAAGTACTTCCCCATATGTTTTTCAAAACCTCAACCGTTTAAATATCACTAGTTGAGGGGGAGTATTTGAAGTAAACTTTGTTCACAAATTGTTCATAGTGGTCCCTCTTCCCGCAACACTCGAAATGGTCATATTTATTCTCAAACGTTTCAAAAATAACATCTTATATGCCATTTTTGAGGGGGAGAAAATTATGTGATAAGAAATATGTTGTGTAAATGCAAATGAATCTTTGTGTGATAGACTTAACCAACGAATTGACGGTACTAAACTGTTAGTAACTCGAAAAGACTTGTCCTGGACGGGTAATAATTTCAAACTAGTTCACTAGTAATGTAAACGTGTCTCGCAAAGGACTTGTCCAAGTAGAATGTACCATTCGAGAAACTCTTGGTAGACATGAACTCTGACAGGTATGACAACCTTTCGAGGATTGTCTACACCTTCAAGGTAGTTATTAGAGCTAGTTGTCACCTAAAAGCTGACAATGTAACTCTTTAACTATGCAACGTAACCGTGTCTCGCGGGGGATTGTCTATCTCGAGTGGATCAATTCAAAATGTGCGCGCTCTTTCCTCACTGTGCATTTAACCGTTAAAACTATTAAGCACATGAGGAGGGGGAGTATTTATGCAAAATCCTATCTCTCATAGTGGTTCAAACATGATTTTCATTAACAAACCCATCGAGAGATATTTCACAACAGTGGTTTTAATGGCAACATAGGTTAGTCATGGAGTTATAAGGTGACTAAGGTTAGGAATAACCGTCCTATGATCCGCCAGAGCCGGAGGGATCTACCCAAGGACATCACAAATAGTTTGTACTTAGAAGTCATTAGGTACGATTATAAAAAGGAGAAAATGAGAATCGGAGAAAGAAGGAGTTGAAGAATCAAAAAGAAATGCAAAGAAAAGGGTGAAAAGAAATAGCCCTCCAGATTATTCAACTTAGGGCAGACACCGGGTTCAATTCATATGCTACTGGTTGTCACTTAGTGACACCGGTATTGAAGATTAAAAGTCGTCATGGACCCAGTGACGCATGCACTAAACCTTTTTAGCCACTCAAGTTTCTCTCAACAGAAGCTTGTTTCATTCTCACAGGGAACCCTACGTAAACTATTGGCTTTCTCTTAGAGATCGCTGGTATTGAAAAAGGAGACCCTCTCCCTAGTCTCCGCTCAGGAAAACCAAATTGCACTATTGAGTCTAGGGCCACGAGATTCATCAAAAGATCTCTTAGGAACACTTGACATTTCATCACTGGTTGATCAACAAATAAGATTATCAGTGGTTCTTATCGAGTCCTTCACAGATCTTAGCAATCTGTCGAGAACATTTATGAGAGGTTCACATCTGTGATCCTCAGTGATTGAATGGAAACTCCTGCTAGGGTCAACATCAAACAGCCCTGACAACATGTCACTTCGGTAACTCCCCGTGGATTACGCGGAGTGTGTCTCAAACGGTCTACAGTCGTGAGGTGATGCTTCGGTGTACCTCAGCGACTCATCTGAACTGTAGATGTACTTCGGTACATCGCGTTATCTCACTTGTGGGACTCCAGTTCAGGAACGGCCCTTGTAAGAATTAGAGTTGTGTTTTCACACTATGCTGTTAACACTCTCGAAGTTCAAACTTGTAAGTGCCGGAATCCGCTTATTACTAACCGTTTGAAATGTTTTCTTCTTATGAAAGCTCCGGAGCGGGATGATCGTGCTGATTCTTCTCATGCTCACGCCAACATCATCACTAATGGAAGTTCTATTCAAAAGCAACACAACAGTCAGAATGATTCTTCGTCAAACCAAAGAATCTACAAAGTTAAAGACTTAAAGAACTTCATCAGTATTGAATTCCAACGTCAAAAAGCGTGTGAGCATGTTGATGAATGACGTGGAGACACTGGAGCAGCGAAGCAGACCTGAGGCAGACTGATGCAGACAACAACATACTATCACTTTCACCACAAAGAACAATGATCAAAGAACAAAGTTAAAGATAACGTCAAAGCATAACTGTTCAAAGATAACTATCTCTCTACACTGGGGAGATTGTTCGAATCAAGGCAATTCCTCTCACAAGAAAGAAGAATGTCAAAAGACGTCAGAGCTACTATTACATCAACGCCTTCATCGTTCATCACCAACACTTGAGGGGGAGATTGTTGGAATCACTCCTAAACCATAATCAAGTGTTAGTAATTAATATGTAATAGTTAGCTTTATTATGGCCTTTATGTTTGTTATTAGCCTTAAGCTTATGTAGAAGGCCCATGAGCTTAGGCCCAAGCCCATTTAAGAAAGGATGGAAACTAGGAGTATTGCCCTAGCTTTCCTCCTATAAATACTCTTGTAAACCCTCATTTGAGGGTTGGTTGTTCAAGTTTTCTTTTCACACATATTCCTACGCCTAACCGTGCTACTCTTATCGTGTATGTGTGTTTGTTTACTTGTTCAATCGCCTTATCTCTTTCTATATTACTTGTGTTTGTAAAACTAGTGACCTAACAGAATTACTTAAGAATAGTGGATTTTGAGTATTCTACAGATGATGTTGAGATGAAAATGAACAAATCTCAAATTATTGCTTTTGAAGTTGTAGAATCAAAAGATGGAAGTTATCTGATGTTTCATAGAGCTGATGAAAGCTTCAGAGTGTTCAATAGGCTATGGGATTTATTGCACATCATAGATAGAGTGGATTTATTTTATTTATATCATGTGGTGCGAGATTACTTTGAAAAAAATCCATCAGAAGGAATTGGTTTAGTATTGCTTGGAGATCTCACAACTGTATGGGAAACTGAAGAACAAAGCACTGCTGAAATTTGGAAGAATCAAGAGAATTGGGAGATTGTTAGCTGGAGATTCTTTGAAGAATCTGGAGTACATGTTCTAGAGCTAGAAGATGGAATTATGATTCACATGTTAGCTGATAGAAGATATCCTCTTACACCAGAACTTATGAGGAGGATGCTGGAGCATGGAATGGAAGTAGAAGAAGATAATGAAATAGCATGTCTGGTCATCAAGCTGTTTATCAGATGGACTACAATTGCTGATGATGATGAATAACTGGTATGAATCTTAATTGATTAAAATTTTTGATATATCAGTACTTTATTCAAAGTACTGCTGATCAAACAGTACTTTCATCAAAGTACTGTTTGCGGTTTTTAAACCAGTTACTGATTTTGAAAAACTTTTGTTAAGTAATAAATGTTTTGAAATAAAGGTTAAAAGAAATAAATGGTTTTTGAGATGGTAATACCAATAGGTTATCAATCCACCATGGTTACAAAAGGATTGGCTAATCCATGAGCAAACGGCTCTGGTAAAGATATTTCAAATCTGTTTTTAGTGACAACTTGCTAATAAGTTGGATGGTAATCAACTCTCCATATCAGTAATGTGAAGAGTTGGCTAGCCCACAAGAAAATGGCTTGTGGTAAAGGCTTTGGAAAAACCATTATATGGTAATTAGTTCACCATGATGAAAGAACTAACTGGTCCAAAAGGGTACAGCTTTTGGTAAAGACAACTCAAATCTGTTGATAGTTGATGATTTGCTAAAAATCATATGGTTATCAGTGTACCATGATCTTACACATAAAAACATTTGGCTACTCCAGAGTTAATGGCTTTGGTAAAGAGAACTCAAATCCATTAAACTTTCAATGATTCACCTCTCACAGGAGTTTACACACCTGGAAGTGATGAGAATAGACTGAAACTTAACTGAATTAAATGTACACATTGTCTTATGTTGCTGAAAATATGGAGCTTGCTGAATGTTGCAGAAAAGAAATAAGATTGTTGTTTGATGCTGAAAAGAATTACACATATAAAGACTACTTTGATGATGATATAAGCAGAGAATCTACAAAGATAAAATCTGAAGATAAAGTCACAATTCCTCTTTGAAGACAAAGATGTTAAAGTTAAATCTACAAAGGAACTTGAAATCAAACAAGTAGAATTCAAGTTAGGGGAGGATTGTTGGGATACAGAATGTTGAAGTACTGAAGAGTTAAAGTGCTGAAGATTAACAAAGTACTACAAGAAGTCAAAGTACTGCTAAGTTAAAGTCAAAGTACTGCTTATTCATCAAAGTACTGCAAAGATTAAAGTCGGTTGTATTAGATTAAAGATATAAAGTAATGTTTATCTAGAACTTTCTAAGTATTGTTTACTTGACGTACAAGGATAAGAATTGTAAATCGTTTAGGGTTATCCTTGAGCCTATAAAAGGACCCCTAGATTGATATTAGATGTACGTGACATTATTAGAGTTTTAGAGAAGTTCGATATTATTAGAGTTGTTAAAGAGTCTGCATAATTAGCAGAATTAGAGTTATTAATAAAATCGTTCAAAGTTAAAGTTATTCTTCTTAGCTTTGTTAAGTAAATTCCGCATACTTAATAGAGTTTGCTTAGTGTTTTCATTGTTAATAACTTAGGATTTATCCGAGGTTATTAAACCTTAACAAGCTATTTAAGTTAGTTTGGTTAGAGTACATCGATCCAGCACCGGTATTATGTTTATTACTAACCACTATTTATAATGAGAATTACATAAGAGCTATTAAACCCTAATGGACCCTAAGCTCGCTGATTGGGCTTGGGCCGACTCTATTCTCTAATACTCCCCCGAATTTGAACGGGCAAATTGCGAAAAATCCGACTGAAGATTCAAGCAGCAAATATATGAGACACGCCTTCGAGTTCCACCACGCCTTTGATTTTTATTATTATTTTTGTTTTCTTTTTGAATCTGAATTACCTACAAGAATAGCAATATTGGTGGTGGACCAAATACAAGACAAACCAATCATAGATATATTTGACATGAAAGAAAGAATAAAAACGAAAAGCAACAGAAAAACAGAATATGAAGGAACTAATATAAGATTCTTTGATGAGGGGTGCAATCTAAGATAGAAAAAGAGGGTAAAGCAATGAGAAAAACTGTTTTTGTCTTTTTTTTTTAAACGAGCACTACTTAGGAATTGAATGGAGAAAAAGAAAATTAGACAAATACACTAGTTTGTGGCGTGGGATAACAACCAAACATTGTATAACTAGAGTAAAAGATAAAGAGATTTGCGGAAAGAAGATGGCATGCGGCCATTATTTTTTTCTTTTGCATAGATATGGTTGATTAGGGTTGAAGAGGAATTGATACAGAGATTTGACGGGGTGGCAGCCGAGTAGGGTTTAAGATCGACACCCGCTCTGATATCATGTTAAACATTGAAACCCCGTGAGTATTATGTTTATTACTAACCCCGTGAGTATTATGTTAAACAAATGATGTCATGTATGATAATTGTTTAAAACACTTGCCCTATTTTTATACAACCATTTCTCGCAAGACATCGTGAAAGGTTCAAACTTCATTAGTGTTACACATTGAAAGTTTGTCGGAGAATAATTGAAAATCATCAAGATATATTTTGGGTAAATTGCATACATCTGAGTCAAAATTCAATACCATGGGTAATGTGAACAAATAAAACCTTATATGTTTACCCTATTCGTGTAAACCTGGTTGCATGTTTAAATAACGTATGACTAAATGAGAGATTAGTTTTTATTACTTTCGACTTCTAGTGATAACAAAAATAAGAAATAATATTTGAGCCAATTTTACTGCCGAGACACAAAGTTATTTACTCGATAATCTGAAAACTTAGATTGAAGTCTTTAAATCCATCAAGTAAATCTAATCAACCATTTTGAGCATCAGTTTTTAATCTCTTGTATAAGCATGCCTCCATCGTGATTTAACTTTAATTTAAGTGATTAATAAGTGGTTTTATTATAGCATTAAGCTATTATAAACTTTTAAAAAGATTTATACTATTAAAATGCATCATCATGTTTTAAACATTATATAAAGATACTATAGCGCAAGGATCATTCAAACCATTCTATTTTATTCGGTCTTTTTAATTTATTATTTTCTGGCCCATACTTTTGGCCCGCCTAGCCTCTTTGTCAAGCCCTTTTTTCTTTTTGTTGATCTATCTACATAGCGTTGTTATTCCAGATCTCTACACTCTTCCACCGTTTTATTTTCTCCTTCTTTGATCTTCTTCTTATCTACCACTCTAATGCCTTCAACATATTGTTCTATCTTCTTTAATAATTACTACAGCAACAACATATTGTTCCTAATGGCTTCAACATATTGTTCTATCTTCATCGTTAGGCGCAACCAGCAGCAACAACATGATCGAAGGTATGACCCCAACATATTGTTCTATCTTCTTTATGATTTATTTTGTCATGAAAAATTAATGTGTTTCCGGTGTATGCTACATCAGTTATTTAATCATTTTTAATACCAAACTTCAGTACACCCATTACTTTTTGGTTTATTGATACATAATATTAGATCAAAAGCTTTATGATTTTACACATTGGTTTTATTTATATATTGAATCATTTCATAGGATTTAAAATTCGCTTTGAGATATCTATCTGCCTATACTATAAGAAAGACTTAAAATTACTGTAACCCTTCCAAACACGGCCACGTGTGCTGAGGTAAGCTTTTGTTTTTATTTTTTCTTATAACTAACTAGACTCATTAATTAACTAATTGTTTGAAAAATCTTTTGTTTCATAGTCTAGAGGGGGTTTTGGTCTAGAGGGGGTTTTGGTTTTGGTATGTGGCTGCAATTACAACACGTTGAGCACTCATGATTTGATTGTGTAGTTGTCGTTTAAAG
Organism: Chrysanthemum seticuspe; assembly: GCA_019973895.1. Lineage (NCBI taxonomy): Eukaryota > Viridiplantae > Streptophyta > Magnoliopsida > Asterales > Asteraceae > Chrysanthemum > Chrysanthemum seticuspe. The sequence goes on from BPTQ01000007.1 coordinate 45,217,517, forward strand.
ATTATGCTTTCTTTAGAATCTCAGTTTCATTGATTTTATTATCATTGATTGGTTTAAATGTTTGATTATGATTTTTGGTAGGGCAGTAGGAAGATTGATTCAGTGGAGATTCATGTTACCAATCCCATATTTCATCTTTTTTTATCACTGGAAATCCAGGTACAATATGCTTTTTGTGAATACGAAAAGCTATTCTAATTTCGAAACGTTGGGCACTGTGTATCGCTCATGATTGTTGTTATCATATCTATAACAGTAGCAGCATACGCCCATACGACAAACTAATCACTGAAGATGTTGGAGAGGACAATGATGGTGATGGTAATGTTACAAGCACTGAAAGATTGACACGACAACCGGTGGAAAACAAGGCAAACACTTCAATAAAAAATGCAGGGTTGTTGGAGCAGGATAGTGGTGAATGAATTAGACATTTGATGGCGACAGTTTTGAGATTAAAAAGAAACCCACTCGGAAGCAGAAGTGGAATCAAAGGTATGATTGTAGTTTAATGGTTATAACATGTATAGGTGATAAAAAGGTTAGGCAGACTACAGGTGAACACGGGTTTCGGTTTATACCTTTTGTTTAGAAGTTATAAACTGATTTTTTCTAAATTGTGTATAAATTTGATTTTCTTGCAGTTGCCACTTCTAAGCAGATATGAGAGGTTATGTGAGTCGATGGCCTTGCAAGCTGCAAATGCCGAAGTGAAAAGCAATCTGCTGGTGAGTGTTAATGTTTTATTCACAAAAATTTCGCTACCTTTTTAACATATTTGTAATAACAGTTGCCAATTTAGGCGCATTTTGGGGGTAACAAACGTACATCGTTTTCGTAACCGTAATTTTCAGGTGGCTGTTAATGTTTTAATCTCAAAAAGTTCACTATTTATTTTAATATGGTGCCAGTTTAGGTTCATTTTGGGAGTACTAAATATTTGTCATTTTCGTAACCATTATTTGCAGATGTATGGATGCCATACACGAAGACTTCTATCTTCTAAGACACTCAGATTGAAGTAGGTAACTTCCCACTGACGTTACCACTTATTTCTTCAATATATGCTAAGTGAGGTGATTGACATAAGCATATGAGCCACAATCTGACTTTTCTATTTGAAGACATTTAAATTCAGGAACCGGCTCATCTACTTGCACCATTTCTTTTATATATTTGCGTGTATTGGTCTCTCATCTATTTTTTTATCTGATATGCACGGCCACCTAATGAGTATCGAGCATTTATACCTTGCAACCGCATATGTTCAGGTTGTCAAGCTCGATGTTGGCGTGCGGAGAGGCTTAGTGCTTCCACCCGTCGAAGAAAGTGGGCCAAAAATACCCTTTTTTAACCTGATCTCATGCTGGTATGTTGGTATAAATATACTCCTGAAGATATTTATATTCCTGTACTGTGTTGACTATTCGATATAAGATGCTGGTATAAAACATGTACCTTTATCTACCCTTTGTAAACAGCGGGTGAATGTATCCACCAAGTGCCGCATAAACAGGAAGCCTTTAATTGAGTTTTCCCAAAGGCACTTATATACAAGCCACTATTCTGCTATGTTTCATCTACGCTGGTATGTTTCGTCTACTTTCTTTCTTTCCGTGTAAAAATGTTCCACTACATAATAAGTTAGAACACAAATCGATCAAACTTTTTTACATGCACATCTACAGTTCAGCGTTATCAGTAGTTAAAAAAGGTTTTGGTTATATGACATCCTCCCAGATCGTGTGTTTAATGTTTCTGATAGTGTCAATGTTGTTGGCAGCGGTTATGGTGCAAGACCCCCTGGGGGATCGATATGCTCCACAGCTATGGATTGGTATTTAAAATAACGGATTTGGATTCGTTCAACCCAGTAAATGTTTCCTATGATTATCCTTTTTACAATCAAGATGGTATGTTAGCTTTTATTCGGTCGACAACTATATATATGCATGTATGTCATCAATTTCTTCTTAATACGTACGTACTTAGGGGGAAAATTTTGCAAACTATCGTCACCTCTCATATCAATTTATTTGTTAAATCAAATGTTTGTCTTAAAACTCTCTTCTTTTTTTGAAAACAGGAGTTTACTCACTTCAAGGATGAACGAGTTAGATGCGCTATTTCAAAGATACTAGAAATCGCTCAATATTTAGGCGGGAGCGTGCAATCTACAACAGCATAACAGGAACTCCATCAATTAAAACTTACCCAAAGACGCATCTCCGAAAAGCAATATGTTAAGTACCCCGCCGCATCGCGGCGGGTTTTAAATACTTGTTTTATACCATAAACATATTGATATGGTATATCATTGGCGGGCGGTATTAGAAACTATGTTATTTTATTTGTCTCACATTTAAATATTATTGTTTTTTGGGCTGTTTTTAGCCATATGTCACGTAGATCCAAAGGTCGAAAGCCCGTTTCTGAAAACTAAATACTCACCCACATGCACACTTCATGCTTCTAGTCCCTAACAGACGGCGAAACGGTAACAACCACCACCACCACAACCACCGTTCGTTATTCTCCCCGATCACATAAATAGCTTTTGTTTGTGAGGTGGTGTTTGTTCATTCGGGTTGCATCTTAATTATGAAGTTATCTGTTATAAAATTAGGTTTTTGATTTGATACATGCATGGTTAGCTACGATAAGAATTTGATGGACGATGGTGTCGATTGTTGTTTATAAAAGATTGGATTCAAAAGCCCAATTTTTAGGGTTTTCTTATTGAAGGTGTGGCTACTATGTTTGTGGTAATTTTTATCTTGATTCTTTATATAGGGTTTAAATATTACGTAGTAATATCCGTTTTAGTAATTTTGCAAAAAAAAATTCTCTTATCGCCGATACGAGCAACAACTGTTGTTTGTTATTCTCGTTGTGCGGATTTGTATGAGTGATCCAAATTGTTTTAGTGTAGATATATACCGGAAAAGCTAATGTTGATGAAAATGAGACTATCTGTATCTTGGCATGGCGACCTATTATGGTCGCAGCCATAGTGGAAGTGTCCTCTGTCGTCTACTGTTAACCATGGCTGTGTGCGAAGATCTACTTGGGACTACAAGGAAAACTGATAGAACATTTGGCTGTAATTGTTTTGTCTACCTGAGGCGGTACATTGATATCACTTGATGTCACAAACTGAAATTTTATGAAAATTTTTGTTGTCATTTTTTGTCTACTTGAGACGTGGTACATCAGGCAACAATGAGTGTAGGGGGCAGGAGGACTGGATCAGTCCGTTTGCATTTTATCTTGGCTTTTATTTGCGCACCCTTTGAATATTATTTTTTAGGGCCGGTTTGTTAGTTCGTTTTGCTGCATTCGCGAGCTTTTTTTGTTTTTCGTATATCCATATGCTTACCAGTTATAGCAAGAGGCTACGATGCGTTTCATTGGGTTCGCTGAAATTGAGATGGTCCGCATCTTGGCGAGGCAATGTATTATGTTTGCAGCCATGGCGGACATTTCCTCTTTTTCAATTGTGTCCCTATTTGAAATTATTTTTTTGGGGCCGGTTTGTTAGTTCGTTTTGCTGCATTCGCGAGCCTTTTTTGTTTTTCGTATATCCATATGCTTACCAGTTACAGCAAGAGGCTACGATGCGTGTCATTGGGTTCGCTGAAATTGAGATGGTCCGCATCTTGGCGAGGCAATGTATTATGTTTGCAGCCATGACGGACATGTCCTCTTTTTCAATTGTGTCCCTATTTGAGTCTGTGAAACGACACTGCTTACCGTAATCAACTACACAATGAATAATATGGGTTGCACATGACCATTGGTTTGTTTGTTAAGGCGATGATGATTGTTTTCTGTAATATATCGTGGCGAGGTAACCACACACGAGCTGTGGTTGCAGCCATGGCAGATCTGAGTCTTATTTGTTGTGATTTTGATCCTTTATGTTACTTTAGATTTTCATAAGGATATTTAACAGGAAGTGATCTGGGTGCCACATTAATTTTGATTGTTTGTTATCCCGATTTTCCTTAGTCTTACGATATAATTATCTGTAATAGTGCTACCCATTTATTCTTTGTTATAGCAAAACATTAGGACTTAAGCCTTTCCTGGATGAAATAAGTGTCTGGTGTAACACTTTAACATATTGTTGTTTTATTTTTGTGTTGTCATCTTGATTGCTATAGTAAAATTATGGAAGCGTCCATTCAGTAGGGGTGAGCAAAATCCGAACAATATTTGAATCGGAAAGATATCTGGATCCAATCTTTTTGTCGATTCTTTTTGGTAAATGATACATATGCAGTTGACCGTTGGTTTTTCTGTTAAGGCGGTGATGATTTTTTTTTTGGGAATTTATCATGGTGAGGTAACCACACACAAGTTGTGGTTGCAGCCATGGCAGATCTGAGCCTATACACTCGAAACATAAACCGAATTTCATTACAAAATTCCAGATCCTTCTTAGTCAGATAAGGATCCGGAGAGCAATAGACCAGGGTTTAACCCTTAGATGGCAGGTAAGGCGTGTAGTTAATTTTAGTTTCAAAATTTTTATATTTTAAGTATTGACTTTTTTTTTTGGTTACAGGTTGATACAACTGACAATCAAAGGCTGAAATTCATGGGAGCAAATACCACCATAACACCACTGTAGGCTAAACAACTTAGTGGTTAGATCAATTGGTTATTTGTAGCTTACTTTTACGATATCGTTTATTTGTACTACGACTTAGTGGTCATGCTGAAATTCATCGTAAAAGTAAACAACTTATTGTGAAAAGGTTTACAGTACATTGATTATTTGTACTATTTGTTTGAAGTTGCAGACTAAAATGGGTGACTTATCCTGCAACTCTATGAATGCTTCAGCTGTTGTTGTTGTTGACGTTTAGGTTATGTTGGTGTCATCTAGATGCTAGCCCGGGATCAGTTGGTGTCAATGTTGTAACAACACCACATATTACTGTTGTCCAACTGCAACAAGAATGAGCTGCTGGTACTATATCCAGGTTCGACACGAAAACTGAACATGTGCGATTTAACTGACCTGAAACACAAGGTGAATAACATACTTTCATTTTCTTATTTATATTTGATTTTGCCCGTGAATAAAGTCACAAAATGTTTTACCTGTTACTTGATGTTTCAAAATAAACGAACCTGATTATGTGTCAAATTATCGGTTAGTTTTTGTTCATTTGATTGCTAAATTATGATGAGTTTAACTGTTGTTTAGTACATTCATATCAGTTGACGCCATTATGAGAATTTGGTTGTGGCGAAATGTTGTTACGTATTTCATTGTTTACTCAAATAATCAGATCTACTGTAGGTAGATAGTATGTCACTATCAAAATGCAACAACCAAATGAGGAATAAACAATCCCGAGCAGCCCCAGTTTTTTTTAACATGGAACTCAAATAGTCTTCTTTATGATTTGATGGCTTTATTGAAAATGAAGTGAAAGTAGCTAGCTATTTGTTTTAATTCACCTTTTTTTTAACCAGACAACAAAAGTTTAACACCAACAATGGAGATCAAAAAATATATATACATAAATAAAAATAAAAAATGTCTAGGACCTGCTTTACGTGTTTAGACAAAAGATCATGTTTTATAGAAATATGTGGGCATAGTAATCGGTGTCTAGGGTTGCTGTCAAACCGCAGCAGTAAAGGGGTTAATGCATTTTTAATTTCCGTTAATTAGAGTTTTGTTTTTTTTTCAGGACCCATAGCTTTACCATAAGGAAGAACTGATCAAGGGAATATAGATGATATTCGAACCATGTTGAAAGAAGCTGAGGAGGGAATTGGATGGCGAATGAAAAATAATGCTAATTGTGTTTTCCTGACCTATATGAAAGCACCCCCGCCGCATCGCGGTGATGCGGCGGGTTTCTATTACTTGTTTCTACTATAGATAAATGTATCTATAAAGTTTTTCATGTCATTAAACACGATCAACATTTCAAAAAAAAAAAAAAAAAAAAAAAAAAAAAAAACATATATATATATATAAAATAGTTTGCACCTTCCCAAAATCTTGGGGTGTGTTTTGTATGATCATGGGGTTAGAATAGGATTTGATTTCGGTATAGATCGTAAGAAATAAAAATTGATTGATAATATTAATATTGTTTGTTTTGTGAAATGTAATTAGAAATTGGTTTTTATTTACTATTATTATATAATAGAGAGGGCCGAGTTAGGTATATTATAAAATCTGATGATAGTTTAATATTATTTTGAAATTAAATAAAGAGAATGTGTGGTGCATATTGAGAGTTAGAGTTAATTAATTAAAAAAAGGACAAACATTTAATGAAAATAAAGTCAAAGAAATGTTATACCAGGCTACCTACTAAGAGCAAGTGCAATGGTAGCTTTACCAAATATTTTTCACTGTTTTAATAAGCTATATAAATGACTTGACCCATTGTGACAAAAGGTTTACTAAAGGCTTTTAAGAAGATGATTTGCTATCTGCCAAGCGTTTGATAGAAATGATACAAGTGATTTGCATTAAATGATGGCTTGTTGAATTTTCATTTCACACCCTTCTTTAAATATAACTTAACTGGAAAAGCTTTTAAAAGACTTTTGTGCATTGAAGAAAGTTTGCAAAATAACTTTTTGAAATATAGCATTTATTAAAAAATTGATTGTAATAAATGAAAAAAGTCTTTTGTAGCTGCTCTAAGGATTCATGCAATCCTTTGTCTAAAGGTATGGCTGACACATTGAAAACCAAATCCCATGAACCAAACTAATGAGTAAAGAATCATTCGATTCCAACACTGCAACACCCATGAAACAAACGGCCCCTTAGACTTTTCCATAACACCTATGATAAATATGGTAGCTCACTATGGTTCATTATTTATGGATATCTTAAAAAATTTGGACATGTTCACGGTGGCGGATTTAAGATTTTTTACCGTGTGTGGAACAATTTTTGCTTACTTTTTTTCACGGATAATTTTTAGCATTAGCTGCTCATTGACTTCAACAAAACTAGTTTTTTGTTTGCGGTTCCGATTTAGGTTATTGGGGATTAAGTTGATTTTCATATAGATGATGGAAATAATATTTAATTAAATCATAAAGAAAGAGTGTGATATTAGATAAGATATATATTTATTTTATGAAAAAATGCCCAAAAGGGACAAATATATTTTGTGTGATCCATAATGTAGACAACAGTAAGACTCTTTTTCATTTTTGGTCATGTGTGACCATGCGACTGCGCGACCCCGACCATTGTTTGACACGTGTTTCTTTTTTTATAATAAAATTTGCGATTTGATATTTTATCTTATTATTAATAATGTAAAAGGTTCAACCTCTCTTTTACACATACTTCACCACCACTCTTTCTCTCTCAAAAACTTTGGCCAACCACCACCACCTCAAAGACACCCTCACCATCACCGCCACCTTATCCATCAGCCACTACCACTATATATCTTTGTCACCTCCTTGAGATTCGTCACCTTCACCACATGATCCTTCCAACACCATTACCGGATCCGTTGGTCGACCCACCACCAGTTTCGTTGCTCAACCACCACCAGACCGTTTGTTCGACCCACCACCAGTTTCGTTGCTCGACCACCACCAGATACTTGTATGAAAATGACACATGCAACCATTATGTGGTATACCGCAAAGTGCTATTTACTATACTAGATTGTTTAACTATTTTAATTAGTTCAAGAAATATATTTTGGGTTCCACTCTCTTGTATATAAGTATCCTCAATCTTGTGGTTCTCACTCCCATATGTACTTCACCATGACCCTCACACTATATGGAACACAAAAATGAAAGCAATGCCAAAGTGGAGTTGTGGTATAAAAGATCAAGGGTGTTTTCGAGCAATTTGAGATAACAAAGATATATTAATGGCCTATAGAGTGCACCGGTAATACATAAAAGTGATGATTAAGCGGCAAACATATGAGAAAGATATCATGTTTCAAACTCTAGGTGCTTCAAGCATTTCCATAAAACAGTATGTTTGAGAAGAAAGAGATATGCTTTTTGGCTTCTATGTTTGATGGCACAATGATATGTTCTGTTTGTTGGGTTTTTAAGAAGAAATAAACCATAAAAATATTTTTGTATTTGGCATTGAGAAAGAACCAAAGAAGATAAAGTGTTTGTGAATGAGTGTTCGTGGTGGGTGGAAAATAAATGAGAGAGAAAATATAAAATTGAGTGTATTTTTTACTTTTTACATTAATAATAAGACAAAACATCAAATCCCAAGTACTATCATTATAAAAAGAAGGGGTACGCGTCAAGCAATGGTCGAGGTCGAGCAGTCGCACGATCGCATATAACCAAAACTGGAAGAAGGTCTAGAGGTGTCTACATTGTAGACCACGCAAAAGATATTGTCCCCTTTCGTGCATTTTCTCTTATTTTATACTACATACATACTACTACTTTTTATGAATAAATAGTACAGACTACTGCAAGTCTGAAATTATCTTTTTTATAAGTTTTTATGTATTTTAGACAAAACAAATTCAAATTAATAAGTAGATACTAGTACACCCCTATGTCTATAGTGTTTGCGCTATTTAAAGGATAATAAGTACACATTAGTGCACCCCGTCTATAGTGTTTGAACGAAAACCAAATTAATAAAATGACAAAACCCCGAGAAAAAAACACTATTCATTATCTTCTTATTTATCTTCTTTCTTTTTTCATATTCAAAGTTTTAAACTCAAAACCATGGTTTTTCCTCATATTTGTTTGCTCATCTCTTGCTCCGAATCAACTATCAAAAAAATATTACACCATCGGCTAAAACCATGTGTGGCACGTGCCACAGGTGGCTCACACGTAGATCCATCCAAATTTGTTCATAAACCATCATAGTGTATGCTCTTATTACTTGTGTAAGCGAATTTAAGCGTATACTTGATTTTTAATGACGTTTATAAATTATTATGCAGTTTGGGTTTAAAGTGATGTGTTTTGTTGAATAGTTGAACTTTTCTCATGTCGTCAACGTACACTTCAATTGAAGGCCCGATTTTTTCTTTCAATATTCTGTTGACCAAAGGCTGGTATGTGGCGCCAGCTTGAGGTTTATTATTTGCAACACTTAACTTATATAGTGACGTGCCTTGTACAAAAACACGTGAATTTATATTAGTCATGCTAGAGTTATTTCTTGTTGCAACCAAACATATATGTGATTGCATTCATCATTCCTTTCAAATGTTGCATAAACAGAGGCGACTCAACCTTCATGAATGCACAAAGCGAAACTTTAAAATAAGACATTTTTTTTTAATTATTTGCCAAAAATCGTCTATATAAAATTTACTTTTCTAGCTTTTTTATGAAAATAAATCTTTGATTAGTTTTTCAAACTCATGGTATAATATTTTATTTTCGGTCAATAAATGTGCCAATAAATTTTATTTATTTTACACTTCTAATTTTAAATAGTGTTTTTCTTTGGGTAATCATGGTTTTTGACTTTTTGGCCGATCAATCCACTGGGTTTAAACCCACCGCCACACGAACTCAAACCAGGTAAAGCCCTCCCTTTTCAGGAGGTTGGCGTGACCATTTTAAGGTTGTTTGCAACTAGGAGAAATTGAACTTGAGACCTCACACATTGTAGAGTGATAGTCATAAGTCTTTTTGCAACTAGGGCACCCTTTAGTAGCTATTTTAAATAGTGTTTTATTAACTTTAGTTTTGAAAAACTTATTTTTGGCGAAGCAACTATTAGTGAAACGGTCAACATTATTATATACGTCGTATAAGTATTAGGGAAAAAGTTTAGATTTCTAATATGGTTAAGTATATCAATCAGGATATCATTTTTTACATGTACAGTTTATCTCAAAACTCTTAGTTCCAAAAACAAATATATGTCGTTAATATCCGAACAATTGTTATGGCTTAAATAATTTTCATGGTTCAAACAACTATCTTTTAACTTGTTATCATCAAATGACTTTAAATTTCTCATGCTAAATAGTAAACTAAAAATACTTGATCTACAATGTATAACAACTAATCAGTTCTATAAGTCTCTTCATCGTTTTTTTAGTTTCATTTTCAACATCATCATCATCATATTTTTTATTTCTATGATATTTAATGTCACAATTCTCAATTTCCGGTCATTTTGCAAACTTTAAAAAATTTTACTATTCATCTCGGGAATTTACTATACATCGGTTACTATTTATCATTTTACTATTCATCATTTTTTAAGTCGATACATTCCCGGAAAAAAATTTATATTCATGATTTTTATTCATCATTTTTCGTAAACTAGGTTTACGAGTATCAAAATTCGCGTAACCGTAAGGGTTTAGCTGCGTATTCATGAAACATCATTGAGAATACTACATATAGACTAGAGTTAGTCTACATATCATCGATAACATCATTTTTCATATTAGTTCATGCATGGGTTTGCATATTTCAATAACGTATATTTTTCTATTAAATAAACGCTATCGCACGATCATTTATTTTGATCAATTGATCCAACACTTCCGACAATCGTCCTGATATATTCTTATACTCATTTTAAGACTATAAAAATTATATTATTAGTTTACCCGATGTTTTGAATTTATTTTGTATATAAATTGTTATATATATATATATTTACGACGGTTTTCGTAAATTCAACTCGATAATTATTTATTCACTCAATTCTTGCGAGAAATGTATTTTTATAATTTTTATGATTTCAATATATTTTATTTTGTTCCGTTAAAATCAATTTCTAGCTAACGCTACACTTAATAACTAATTATATGTACAAAATATACAATATACTTAACTTATAATACAATTCTATTACAAAATACAAACTAAGTATTCATCCTATCTATAAAGCCACGCCCCCCCCCCCTGTCATATTAGTTACAAAATTGGTTTTGAATACTTAATGACCAAAAACTTTGCCTTTGCTGCATGAACGTTCTTTAAAAGCTTTACATGTTAACCAAACTCTATGAACTCACTCAACCATTGTGTTGACACTTTTTAGCATATTTTATCTCAGGTATCTAAGGCATTCACTTCATGGCATGCATGTGGACTTATCATAGAGTCGCGGTGACGACGCGTCTCACATATATTTTACGCACTTAACTATCGTTTGATTGTAACAAACTCATTTTTTTTGGTACATTGGAAATCTTTTGGGACCTATGTTTTGTAAACGCTGATTATTTTACTTAATCAAACGATATTTTCAAAACGACACTTTAGGTCGTTCGATATAACTGTACCTTTGATGCTATGACAGTCATCCCCCAGGTATTTACCTGTTTTGCAGTGGAATGGAATACCTGGGGGATGACTATCATAGCATCAAAGTTACAGTTATATCGAACGACCTAAAGTGTCGTTTTGAAAATATCGTTTGATTAAGGGTGTGTTTGTTTCATTAAGATGTTTTGGGTCTGAATCTGACTACCATATCTTACTGGTAAGAGGTGGTTATAAAGTCTGAATCTGAATGAAATAATGTTGTTTGTTTTTTATAATTGTCTGAATGATTTTTTATTTTTATTTTTTTAAGTGTATATTGAACCATGGCAATACAATGAATAAGTTTCTTGAACGTATCTTTGAAGATAATATTTAGAAAAAGTTTTCAATCTTAAATTCACAATCACACACGATTTCGGTTCACCTTTTATCAACAAACGAGTTAGGGTTAACAATCTTTCTCGAGTTACGGTTGACACTTTGGGCCAATGTTTAACTCTAATACTAGAAAAAAGAATAATACCCAGCCACTGCATAAAGTTAACCATCAATAAGCCTAAAACATGGGCCTGATTTTTATGAGTTCAAAACATATAAAGCCCAAAATTATTTAACCCTAACCTAAACGTATTGTATACCCTAAACCTACTCTACAATATCAGCCACCACTTTTCTTTTCTCAAACCAAAACACAGTTTCTAATAACTTTATATCTCTCTTTGAAAACAAAGAACCAAATTCTTGTTCTTCAAATCCAAACAAGAACTAGCGCAAATCGGTATAACACACTTTGTTTTCCTTGACCCACAAAAATAATGAAGAACACAACTCACGAAATCAAGTCTTTGATGTTTGTTCTCCAACTACACGAAAGTCAGAACCAAAACAGCAAAACCCTTCGTGATTTGTTCTACTCAAGATTGTTGTGGTTTATTTTGCTTCCGAACGAGGTGTGATATATTTTTTATATCAAAGATGATATTGTGGAGTTGGATTTATATGTGGGTAAGAGGCAGCAAGACATGATCACCAAGTCTGACCGAGTAAGATATGCATCATCTGACCGTGTCTGACTCTCGGAAAAAAAACAAACGACCAAAACGTCTGACCGCGTCTGACTGGTCAGACGTCAGATGTGGTTCAGATGTTTTTGGCAAAAACAAACACACCCTAAGTAAAATAATTAGAGTTTACAAAACATAGGTCCCAAAAGATTTCCAATGTACCAAAATGAGTTTGTTACAATCAAACGATAGTTAAGTGCATAAAATATATGTGAGACGCGTCGACACCACGACTCTATGATAAGTCCACATGCATGCCATGAAGTGAATGCCTTAGATACCTGAGATAAAACATGCTAAAAGTGTCAACACAATGGTTGAGTGAGTTCATAGAGTTTGCTTAACATGTAAAGCTTTTAAAGAACGCTCATGCAGCAAAGGAAAAGTTTTTGGTCATTTAGAATAGTCCACAAAGCAAAGGCATTGTAAATCCACTCAGTTCCAAGTTTCGCCCATACAAAACTTGCAACATGTGTGTTCACAACCTACTGCCAAAAGTAGTATGTCTAGTAGTCAAATATACGTTGTCATAATAGTTCACAATATAGCACCACGTATATAATAATGTATGCCAGGCAAAGCCCCTAGAATAAATAATATGCGTCCCGTAACATAGTGAACGAGAGGTTGGCCGACCTCTAATAGCGCTATCCATACTACCAACTGGTAGGAGACTAACAATGCGAATGTACGAACGGTACATCATACAACTATTATATACAATTAAGAACACTCCGAACATGGGAGAATTTGCACGCTCCACCAATAAGGCGAGACTTGGTATTGCTCCGTTCACATAGGGAGACTTTGCACACTCCACCAATAAGGCGAGAATTGGTATTGTTCCGTTCACATAGGGAGACTTTTAGGTCATAGCACATACGGTTCAATAAGTTCAAACAAGTCATAAGTTCGTAATTAAGTTCAAGTGTTCCATTCAAAAGTTCATAATTAATTTCAAGAGTTTAAGTCGAGTTCAAAAGTTCAAAACAGTCAAAGAGCTCAAAACATATCAAAATGTTCCTTTACAAGTTAAAAGAGTTCAACTATATGTCAAAAGGTTCAAATCATGTCCAAAGTGTCCAAATATATGTTAAAAGGTCCAAATCAATTTAAAAGAGTTCAAATATATATGTCGAAGGGTTCAAAATCAAGGAAAGTGGTTCAAATAATAGTGTTCATAGCATAGTAATCAATTTAGTTCGGGCATAATCTACTTACTAGCATAAGTAGTGAAACAAGAGTTATTTAAGTTCATATAAGTGTAAAGTAAAAGCAAGTAGTTGAGCATGTATCTCCCCCAAAGAGTTTATAAAACAATTAAACGAGTAAAAGTGGGGCTACGAACTCATCTGATGCAATGATTGTGATGACAAAAGTGGATACACTGAAATGAGGTGCAATTCTGTATCTGCAACCTAATATGAATGATATGTTCTAATGTAAGTCATGAAACAATGTCGTGCATGCAAACTCATATGATATCCATACCACTTGTACATTTGAAAATAAAGTTTATAGCGTCTTGTCAAGTTATAAAATAGTTTACGCTTATATATATTGAAACAACATCCCACGATAGTCATTTAGAAATAGAACAAGAATTTATAGTTTTTCGTCGTAAAATAATATACGAACAGCCCTTAATTATAAGTTGTCGAAAATGATTTTTCTAGTGTAATACTTGTTTCAACCACTTCAAATCAACACCAAATCTATTCTAATCTTACCATACACCTTCTTAGGGTGTCATGGGTTCCTAAACTTCTCCAAAAATGATAGAGTTCATGGGAATAATTATAGGATGATTAAAACTTATAATATGTAATAAAAACAAGTAAAAGTGGTATGAATACATATAATACTTGCATGTTTTTGCACTAGCATAATGAAAATAGATCAAATATGATTGTGAAAGAGTAGTAAAATAATATGTAAGCTTACTTGGATGATTTTTTTTGGTACATTGGAAATGTTTTGTAAATTCTGATTATTTTACTTAATCAAACGATATTTTCAAAACGACACTTTAAGTCATTCGATATAACTGTAACTTTGATGCTATGACAGTCATCCCCCATGTATTCCATTCCGCTGCAAAACAGGTAATTTGGGGGTGTGACAGATTGGTATCAGAGCAACGGTTATAGTGAACTAGGTTGCATCATTGACCCTAGACTATAACTACATCAATCATTGCATCAGGTGAGTTCGTAGCCCCATTTTTACTCATTTAATCATTTTACAAACTCTTTGGGGGGAGATACATGCTCAACTATTTTAATTTCAATTTCGATTATTTGCAAACTATATGTTGAATCTAAACTTAAACTATATTGTTTGAACTATCATGAACTTGTTAATCTTTTGTTTCACTCTTTATGCTCGTAAGTAGATTATGCCCGAACTAAATTGATTACTGTGTTATGAACACTATTATTTGAACCACTTTCCTTGATTTTGAACCCTTCGACATATATATTTGAACTCTTTTAAATTGATTTGGACCTTTTAACATATAATTGAACACTTTGAACTTAAATTGAACCTTTTGATATGTTTTGAGCTCTTTGACTGTTTTGAACTTTTGAACTCGACTTAAACTCTCGAACTTAATTACGAACTTTTGAATGGAACACTTGAACTTAGTTACGAAATTATGACTTGTTTGAACTTATTGAACCGTATGTGCTATGACCTAAAAGTCTCCCTATGTGAACGGAGCAATACCAAGTCTCGCCTTATTGGTGGAGCGTGCAAATTCTCCCATGTTCGGAGTGTTCTTAATTGTATATAATAGTTGTATGATGTACCGTTCGTACATTCACATTGTTAGTCTCCTATTAGTAGGTAGTATGGATAGCGCTATTAGAGGTCGGCCAACCTCTCGTTCACTATGTTACGGGACGCATATTATTTATTCTAGGGGCTTTGCCTGGCATACATTATTATACATGTGGTGCTATATTGTGAACTATTATGACAACGTATAATTGACTACTAGACATACTACTTTTGGCAGTGGGTTATGAACACACAGGTTGCAAGTTTTGTATGGGCGGAACTTGGAACTGAGTGGATTTACAATGCCTTTGCTTTGTGGACTATTCTCAATGACCAAAAACCTTGCCTTTGCTGCATGAACGTTCTTTAAAGGTTTTTCAGGACAACACAAACTCTATGAACTCACTCAACCTTTGTGTTGACACTTTTAGCATGTTTTACCTCAGGTATCTAAGGGATTCACTTCATGGCATGCATGTGGACTTATCATAGAGTCGCGGTGACGACGCATTTTGATATTTTGAGAGGTTATTTAAAATTTTACTATTCACAAAACATTATTCATTCCCGGAGAAAAATTTATATTAATGATTTTTATTCATCATTTTTCGTAAATTAGGTTTACGAGTATCAAATTCGCGTAACCGTAAGGGTTTAGCTGCGTATTCATGAATCATCATTGAGAACACTACATATAGACTAGAGTTAGTCTACATATCATCAGTAACATCATTTTCATGTTAGTTCATGCATGGGTTTGCATATTTCATTAACGTATATTTTTCTATTAAATAAACGTTATCGCACGATCATTTATTTTGAATAATTGATCCGACACTTCCAAAAATTATTCTGATATATTTTTATACTCATTTTAAGGCTATAAAAGTTATATTATTAGTTTACCCGATGTTTTGAATTTATTTTGGTATATAAATTGTTATATAAATGTTTACGACGGTTTTCGTAAATTCAACTCGATAATTATTTATTCACTCAATTCTTGCGAGAAATGTATTTTTATAATTTTTATGACTTCAATATATTTTATTTTGTTCCGTTAAAATCGATTTTTAGCTAACGCTACACTTAATAACTAATTATATGTACAAAATATACAATATACTTAACTTATAATACATTTCTATTACAAATTACAAACTAAGTCTTCATCCTATCTATAAAGTCACGCCCCCCCCCCCCCCCTTGTCATATTAGTTACAAAATTGGTTTTGAATACTTAATGACCAAAAAGCCCTTGTCTAGATATTTACAATACATACATTTGATTTCATGAAAATAAAACACATACAAACATATGTTTCTAAGGTGAAAAGCAAGAACACTCTCTTGCTTATCCATGGGGGTTCGGCCAACATCAAATCCAAGACCAAGATTATATTTTTTTTTCAAGATCAAGATCATCTAAGTACACTTGTGTGTTACTAAAGGGTTTTAGTTAATAATCTCAAGGATTCACTAAGGTTTCTTTCATCTTTTTCACTAAATCATCCAAGTAAGCTTACATATTATTTTACTACTCTTTCATAATCATATTTGATCTATTTTTATTATGCTAGTACAAAAACATGCAAGTATTATATGTATTCATACCACTTTTACTTGTTTTTATTACATATTATAAGTTTTAATCATCCTATAATTATTCCCATGAACTCTATCATTTTTGGAGAATTTTAGGAACCCATGACACCCTAAGAAGGTGTATGGTAAGATTAGAATAGATTTGGTGTTGATTTGAAGTGGTTGAAACAAGTATTACACTAGAAAAATCATTTTCGACAACTTATAATTAAGGGCTGTTCATTTTTGTAAAATCTGGAAATTTCGACAGGTCATGGATTATTTTGGGCTAGATATTCAGAAAATAGACTTTAAAACGAAACAGTGGTCTCTTGAACGGGTTAAAACGGATTTATAACGAAGAAGTTACGCTATTTTCAAGTTTAGCGACGAAAACTAATTTTCTGAAAAATGTAAGCTGTCAAGGGATTTTTAAGGGGCAAAAATGAGTTTTAAGCATTACCTAAATGAGTCGATTTATCAAAAATATATTATTATACATTAACACGAAACTAAGGATATATAGATCGTAGAAAACGAGCTTATAATGACTGAGATACAAGCATTTGAAAATCGACGTTCACAACTTATTTCCATCAGCTTTTACTAAAATATTTCTAAGTGTTGAAACTGTCTTTTCGGGTACCCATGTTTGGAGCCGTTTTTCTCAACGGTCGAGTTGGTTTTGGTAAAATAGTATCTCTGAGTAAAAGTTAGTTCACCCGGCCTATTTTCCAAAATGACCAGCCGTTCCTCAAACGGAGTTCTAACGAGTAAAATACGACCACTCAAACTTTCCCGAAAACTACCCATAAACTACATTTTTAGCTCGACTACCTCACTTCACCATTATTTCTATTTATGATCGGAACTCGTATGGATAAAAGTTCAGTGTTATGACTTTTAGATAATGTTACAAGCTTTCTAAAACCATTGAGTTTGTTTTCTAACACTTGATATTCACTATTTTACGACTAGCTTTGCGAGGCTACTTAGTCATTTTCATGAGTTGTTAAAGTATATTATTTTTCGACGATAAACTTTATTTTCAAATGCACAAGTGGTATGGATATCATATGAATTTGCATGTACGACATTGTTTCATGACTTACATTAGAACATATCATTCATATTATGTTGCAGATAGAGAATTGCACCTCATTTCAGTGTATCCACTTTTGTCATCATAATCATTGCATTAGGTGAGTTCGTAGCCCCACTTTTACTCGTTTAATTGTTTTATAAACTCTTTGGGGGAGATACATGCTCAACTACGTGCTTTTACTTTACACTTATATGAACTTAAATAACTGTTGTTTTTACTACTTATGCTAGTAAGTAGATTATGCCCGAACTAAACTGATTACTATGTTATGAACACTATTATTTGAACCACTTTCCTTGATTTTGAACCCTTCGACATATATATTTGAACTCTTTTAAATTGATTTGGACCTTTTAACATATAATTGAACACTTTGAACTTAAATTGAACCTTTTGATATGTTTTGAGCTCTTTGACTGTTTTGAACTTTTGAACTCGACTTAAACTCTCGAACTTAATTACGAACTTTTGAATGGAACACTTGAACTTAGTTATGAACTTATGACTTGTTTGAACCTAATGGACCGTACGTCCTTGACATAAAGTCTCCCTTGTTCGAAGCAGCCTAAAGTCTCCCTATGTGAACGGAGCAATACCAATTCTCGCCTTATTGGTGGAGTGTGCAAAGTCTCCCTATGTAAACGGAGCAATACCAAGTCTCGCCTTATTGGTGGAGCGTGTAAATTCTCCCATGTTCGGAGTGTTCTTAATTGTATATAATAGTTGTATGATGTACCGTCCGTACATTCGCATTGTTAGTCTCCTATTAGTAGGTAGTATGGATAGCGCTATTAGAGGTCGGCCAACCTCTCGTTCATTATGTTACGGGACGCATATTATTTATTCTAGGGGCTTTGCCTGGCATACATTATTATATACGTGGTGCTATATTGTGAACTATTATGACAAAGTATACTTGACTACTAGACATACCATTTTTGTGCAATGGGTTGTGAACACACAGGTTGCAAGTTTTGTATGGGCGGAATTTGGAACTGAGTGGATTTACAATGCCTTTGCTTTGTGGACTATTCTCAATGACCGAAACCTTTGACTCTCTTTTAAGAGTTTTCATATTATATAAAACGTGTAAACTCACCAACTATTTTCATAGTTGACCCGTTTTCTCTCATGCATTTTAGGTGATCGTCAGTAAGCTTTTCTTCAAGGTCTTTGCATAATGAAGTTTTCACATGTCACTACTAATCATTATGTATTAAAACGAAATCTTTTGGGAACTAAACTTTGTATTATATTTGTCGATGTCGGCTAAACTAGTATTGTAATAATGTATCATTTCCTTTAAATCTTAAACGTTGGTATGTTCTATTATCTTGTGCTTGTGTTCCTTTCCAGTTATACCTCGCGTTTCCGCCTTCGGCGGGGTGTGACATTTAATTTTTCTTTTAAATTTTCGTTCTATATTCTTATTTTTAGCAATTTCTTTGGTGGAAAATAAAGCATCCTTAAAAAGCAACTTATGATTGAAGAATGACACATGAGGAGATGAGAGAAATCTAGAAAGTGAAATATGTTTGTGGTTGTGAACAAGTAAACGTTGATTCATTTATGCAAGTGGCCAAAAGGTCATTGATAATAGTCTTGTAATCATATTTAAATGGGCTTTATTTAATCTTTGCTTATTTTTCATGCAAAATGAGCCTTTATATACTTAACGAGCATATTAGCTCGTGCGTTGCTGCGGGATGGCCATGTTTATATTTAATAGAATTATGTTAGTGTTTTGTGGAGTAAAGAATTATTTTAGTTTGTATTTTTTTAACCACTATTATTAGTATAAATGTTTTGTTAGTTGTTAAAAGGTTGCAAGTTTATTTCATGTAAAGTAACAAATACGTTATATGAAGCTCTATAAGAGATTCAAAGTATATTGAAGTAAACAAAGAATTAAGTTTACAAAATATAGTTATCAAACATGTTGAAAGGGGCATTTCAGTAGGAAAGGGACTCAAAAGTCCAACTTTAATGCAGAAACTCTAACCAACTACAACAAACAAAAAGGCGAGAAGGCTCTTTGATTCATAAACTGCATTAGTGGTGGTCCTTCGCTTAGTGTAGATGGGCCTGCATTACAAATTCAAATAAAAATATGTTAATGGTACCATTCTATGACCATACGCACAGACACACGCAACAAAATTGTAGTATTCTTCCAATAAAGACAATAGGAGGTTATATGCATAAACAATAGACTTTCAAATTTACATGACTTCAAATTTCAACCCGTTCCCCTTGTTTAGCCCTAAATTTTTCTTTGACTACCCCGTTCGAGATAGTAGTATATAACAAAACCTAAAATCGGCCCATTTTGGCAACTTTGTATTATGGTAGAGGTGAGCAAATTTATCTCTTTATTCGAAATCTTTGGTAAAATACCTTTAACAAATCCAAAACCTACAGATGTTCCTGTATTGACATGGAAATTGTCAAGGTCATGGCGTCCAGCAAAACGGGAGATCATACCAAATAGTGTATAGCGGACGATAGTGATTGTTGAGAGAAGTATTAGGTGGGACGTTTCAGTTACCTGAGCTAGTGAAGTAGGTAAGGCTGTTAAGGTGGCAAATATTTATTAACACATTTGATAGATAAAGCAAAAACTATTAATAAATTTAGAATTCAAATAGTATTGTACATCTCGCTACTAAATTTCAATTGCCACTTATGATTCTCCTTAAAACAGCTTAGGGGGTCTTTTGTATTGTGCATTTTCAATTACTATGTTTTCAAGTCATGAAGTTACAAAGGCTCAGTATTTAGGGGGTGCTTGGTTGGGGGTAATCGGAGGTGGGAAATGGGAAAGGTAATGATTAAACATGCCTATTTAGGAGTAGGAAATGCAATCATTGTTTAGTATTGGGTAATGAGGCATTACCCAGTAAACTGGGAGGTATGGTAATGATTACCCACCACCACCACCAGCAGCAGCCACCACCAGCAGTAGCCACCACCACCACCAGTAGCCACCACCACCAGCACCAGCCACCACCACCACCATTAGCAGCCACCACCACTAGCAGCCACCACCACCACCACCACCAGCCACCACCACCATCACCACCACCAGCCACCACCACCACCAGCCGCCACCACCACTTTGGAGGTTAATGTGTTTTTCTTAAACCAAGCACTATCAAAGATAATGATTATCTCAATTTCATTCCTTTGTATTCCCTTTGCCTTTCCCTTTTTCATTCCCCATTTTGAACCAAGCGCACCCTTAGTGTGTGGATCTTATGAGAATGAACGGATAGTTCCACGTATAAAAGAGCAAAAGCATCATACATAAACCACATACCTCACAGTTATCAATAGCTAATCACTTAAGCGTGGGACAACACCGCCATCGTTAAAGAGTTTGTACACAAAGCTCATTCAGAGATTCATAATTTGTTAAGCTGCAGAAGAATCACATCACAATGGAGTAGATTATATTATGATTTTGATAAACAAACTATAGAAATTTATGATGTACCTTTTCGACACAGTTGTCAACTAAGAGGTTTTTTTTTATACCAACTGGCTCCATACACAGTGGTCTAGCTGGACATAATCTTCCGGTCATATTGCGTAATTTGTGGATATAAGTGTATTATTCCAAATTGCTTATGCTTATTTGATATAAGTGACTTATCTCAGAAAATAAGAAATTTACAACACACATTCATCAAAACTGATATGCTTCTGTGCACGTTGGATGTCAAGATAATACAAACAGCGCGACCGATTCCCTAGAGATCACATGCACATTTCTTGTAGAATGTTGTTCGTGAGGCTGTTCGAATAGGTGTCATTTGTCGTCCTATTTGACACCCTATTGCAAAAGAACATGCAGAAATAGTGAACATAAACAAAAATAGTGATTGGCCATATGCTTTATTGATAGTCCTTGTGAAGATTGATGGTGAATAAAAAAGGATTTTGATTAGTCAATAGGCAAAGTCGTGCTAAATAACGTAAATTCAAGGTTTGTAGTTGTTGTGGTAATTCAATTACTACCTTCCCTAACCGTATTAAAACAATTTTTTCTTCATTAAAGAGTTATATATCTCTTATTAGATTTCAAATCATGTGCACTCCGAACCCTTTCATATATAAAAAGCACAAAGAACCTCCAAGCTCAGTTATAGCAACTCAACTGCATCCTTGGAATTCAATAGAAGGCTTAAGGCTAAATAGTATTATCCAAAATTGAAACTTTGCGTGTGCTGATTTAGAACGCTAAGTCTAAAATTATCGGGTTCATTAACCATTTTTTAATTAGTAACATGAACAAACATAAGTTTCACGCTAAATACTAACAAAGGTAATCAAAGCAAAAACCACATTTAAATCGACTAAACAATGCCAGAAACCACATAACCAAACAAACTAACCTTTGATAAAGAATTTGGGCATGAAATCAAAATCGGAAGTAGCTCGTAAATCAACTAAACAATGCTTCAAATAGGTACCCACCTCGGCAAAACCTATGAGCATACCATAGAGACTTTGTGGAATGGGAGCTCAGATGTCCGAGTCTTGGCTCGTGCTCACTCCGGTTTGTGGGGTGGACAGGGGTTAGGGTGTTCCCGCCAATCTACACCTTTTGTGGAAAAAGACTAACTGGAATGGGAGCTCAGGGGTCCGAGTCTTAACTCGTGCTCACTGGCCGGTGCCAAAAAGGCACCCGAGATCAGAGTGTCTCGCCAATCTACACTTTTTGTGAAAAAGACTAACCGAATGATAAATAACTTCAAAACTACTAAGTATTATGCAACAACGATGATGGTAGTTCGCTATTGCATAATCACTGTTCTAAAAGGCTCACAAAGGCCTCGCAAAGGCGTGAGGCTTGGTTATGCCGCCACGACATGCCGCCACGCCGCTTTATGCCACATGTTTTTGTAAACTCGATATATATGAATTATGATATGAATATATAAATATCTTCATACTTTATGCCGCCTTATGTCACGCCTTATAAACGCAAATGCTTCGCCTTGGCCGCAAAGGCGTGAGGCTTGATCATGCCGCTACACCACGCCTCGCGCTATTTATAACCTTAATTAGCATAATACTTCAGCCTCGTAGATGCCGAGATTTCCATCTTCAATGACCTCTATGGTCATGTAGAAGAAATAATGTACCTTGGTATTTTTCAAGTAATTGCACTCCATAAATTCAAAATCATAGAGGTTGTTGTGTATTCCCTTCTTAACATGCTACAAACATAAAGTTGTTCATATGTTATAAAACAATGAACTATAAAATCATTGAGTCTCAAAAGTTAAAATCAGGTAGAATGGAACCATACTATCTCACAGGCCTCATCGAAAGCAGCAATAGCAAAGTCACCAATAACACTAACAAAGGGATGATCAACTCCAATTAGCCTTTTTTCTTGCTCATCTGACTTGTTAGATAGTCCTTAACATTCAAGCTGCCACACAGTCAAATTAAGGAGGCTGTTAGCTACCCTTTACGTTTATTCATGTCATAATAGCCCTCGTAATCTTTGGCTAACCTGCAATGATCATATGCTAGAGATTTTCTAATAAGGAACCAAATGACACATAGAGAGGCTAAAAAAAGCATTCCAACAAATCAATGGGTTTCTGAGTCGATGGGAAAAAAACATTCACAAATATGACCTTGTGCCTCAAGATTTCTCATACACAGACCTATTAGACCAAACTAAAGAAATACGAGCCGATAAAAGCATCCTTGTCTCTCAAGAAGATCTAAACAGAATATCCAACTTGAACGAAAAACAAAAGCTAGCATTTGAAACTATAACTGAAAAGGTTTATGGAAATAAAAGTGGTGCTTTTTTTGTAGATGGGCCAGGAGGAACCACGAAAACATTTCTTTACCGAGCTTTATTAGCATAATTTAGATCAGAAGGTCATATCGCGCTTGCTACATCCACGCCAGGTGTAGCTGCGTCAATACTCCCAGGTGGTAGGACTGCTCATTCAAGATTCAAAATTCCACTTGACTTAGCGGCGGGATCAGTTTGTAGAGTTAGTAAATTAAGTTCTTTAGCCACCTGAATCAAAGACTGTAAGTTAATTATATGGGATGAGGCACCAATGGCGAAAAGAAATGCAATTGAGGCTTTAAACGATCTTCTTCAAGACCTTATGGATTCAATTGAAGTACTCTTTGGGGGTAAGGTTCCTGTACTCAGTGGAGACTTTAGACAAACACTTCCAGTAGTGCGCAAAGGAAGTAAATCTGAAACAATGGATGCATGTCTAACTAACTCTTTGTTCTGGCTATTACTTCAGAAGTCACACTTAAAAGAAAATATGTGAGCTTTTTTAGATCCCGTATTTGCAGAATTCCTATTGAAAATAGGTAAAGCACAGAATCCTCGCATAACGATAACCAACCTCATTGATATCTCCACGACAATGCTCATTCACACTCATCCAAAAGATGACCCCTCAAAGGCCCATATAGACCACGAGTACCCAAATATTCACTCGCTAACATCCACTGCTGTTGTGTCAGCCGTGCCATTCTAACCACAAAAACATTTTTGTTGACGAAATTAACGATTTCTTAATAACGAGATTTCTAGGTGAGGAGATGGAGTATGTAAGTTTTGATGAGACTTTAGATCCAAACGATCAGACTAAATACGAGGACTATCTACATTCGCTTACACCAAATGGTATGCCACCACACATACTTGTTTTGAAACAAAATTCGCCAATCATTTTGCTAAGAAATAAATCCTACCGAAGGGTTATGCAGTGGGACACGATTGATAGGCAAAGACATGAAAAAATGCGTTATACATGCAGAGATTGCTTTCGGGGATTTTGCGGGAAGAAATGTCTTTGCCCATAGAAATCTTTTGCATCCCCCAAGTGATGAACAATATACAGTCCCATTCACGATGGTTCAATTTCCTATTCGATTATGTTTCGAAGTGACTATCAACAAAGCTCAAGGTCAAATACTAGATTTTGTTGGCGTTTACCTAAAGGAACCAGTTTTTTCTCATGGGCAAATATATGTTGCCCTTTCACGTGCAAGAACAATGGGAAATGTTAAGTACTTATTAGACCACCATTTTATGATGCTCCTCTAAAGAAACTAAGAACATTGTCTATCGAGAAATTTTTAAAAACTCTTAATGCATAGAATAACTATCATGATATTTTTAGCAAACACTTAAAAGAATCAGTAAACTACTCTTTCATTAAGCTGTACGTTGATTTTTAAACTAAGGTAAGATGTCATCACAAAATTCACACACCGAATGTTAAACCCATGTTTGTTACATTATTTTCATGTGCAATCTTAAGGTTTAGATTTTGTTATATGTGGTTCTAACACCATATCCTTAGTCCTTACACATTGAAACTAACAATCTATTTATGTGGATGTGTTTTTGGTTGAGTATTAAAATCAAAACATTCAAGTAATCTGCATGTGTTAATATTATCATTTTGCAAAATTCCAAAAAAAAAAAGAAGTTTGATTAAGCTTATTGGTTAATGATATATGATTCAGTAAACAGGTCAAAAAAGCTTTGAACCAAAAGGAAAGCAAGACGTCGAGATCAGTTGGATGATCGCGCGATGAAACTTTGTATGCACGTAAATATTGTATGTAGATATTGTAATTGGTTTAAGTTACTATTAATGATAACTGTATATATCCTCACATATATGTCTTTAATATGATTGATGCTTCCAACCACAAGTAACTACTAAAGTACATCATGCTCAATTTTTGTTTTATCTGTTGTATGTTTGAAAGTTCTAACCAGTTGCTCAAGAAATTATGAAAACATTCCAGGGATGTGCGTATGCACGCTCTAAACCTTCGTAGTATACATCTAGAATCTTGCTCAAACAAAAATTTAAATACTAGTAGTAAGTGTAAGGCGGATTTTGTAATGGGTCATGACAAGTGCAATTTGTTATAAGGGTTGGATTAGTCCACAAACACTTTCTTGTGCATACCATGTCCCATCCCATGAGATTTAGGAAGAGTAACACCACTTTTTTTTTGGTGCAATAGTAACACCACTTTTAGATTGTGCAAGACGACGCATCTCGGTTAAAAATATGGTGCTGGCAGTGACCGGGTCGCTGCAAGCAAAGGTTAATGTTATATGAGTACTAACGTAAACTTTAGATAATCAATGGAATAATAAAAGTTACTGTCAAAGGAAAGAAAGCTTATACCTAATTACTTAATTGTTGGCTTACTTATCGACTAACTAAAACATACTGTATGGGTTACAAGCATATAGTAAATTAAGGTTAACTAAAGTTTCTATTTGTTGTATTTTAAGTTTTTAACTGAACATGATAAAGAGAAAAGGTAAAATTTGACAACAATAAGAAAATACGAGTAATTTTTAAAGGCGTGGAACATACTATTTCCAGCGATGTGGCAAACATTCTTTTTTCTTGTACTTGTTAGCTAGAAAGCAAATACGGCGCTCATAAGACATCAATCTGAGATTGGAAATGTTGTCATTCTTGTGGGTCTCCATATGCTTCCTGAGAGCAACTACTTTCTCAATGAAATAATATAAATCCTTGGGAATTTCATACTTCTCTATTAAACCAATAACAAAGAGAAGTTAATGAGCTATAAGCAGACTGTATTAGATACAAGTATATACGCAAAATAAGGGTAACTACAGCTTACTACTTTGTTTAACAACAAATACAAAAACAACCTGAAACCCTTCTTGACAGTAGATTACATGATACTGATAGCAGCATGAGGCTTTTTATGGTATAAATTTAAATACTAAAAATTGGTGCACAAATCACCTTCCTTAAAAAAGGCGTCATATAGTACTCCTTGTGCATCAAGAATTATGCAGCATATACACACGATGGGTTCAGTTAGACTAACATAAGGTAAATCAAGTATGTTTAAAACGGCATAAATGAAAGCAAAAGCGTGGAACATACTATTCCCTACAACGTCTTATGGGCCCTCTATTAGACCTTCTTCCAATAATTAAACCTCCACGCCGATACTTCTTCTGCCTCCGCTTCTCAATGCGTACCTTGTCTTGAGACTAAAGAAATATAGATAAAATAAAATTGAAAGCAACAAACAACAATTAAATTCCTATTCGGATTCGTTTCACCAAGAGTACGTGGGATAAAACGTATAAAACTCTACTATAAATACTTGGTCAAAAAAAAAAAAAAAAAAAAAGTGAACTGGTACATGGTGATATCAAGTCATTTGAATGTGCTATATAGTAAACATGATCAAAAAGATCGATAAAATTAAAAACAAATAATATCGTTAGTTTCTTAAGCTTTCATTATTTATCACGCCTCAACAAAGTCCACAACTAACAAATTCATTAGGTACACCTTTTTTTACAGTCATGGAAACCATGCACACACCAAGGTAACCTCAAAAAACAAATTGTTTTCTCTTACATTGGCATCATCATGAGATGGCTTGTACTTAAATTCCTTGGATGACCTACTCTTCACCACAATCACAATCACAATTATTAGTTGTTCAACACACACAAAAAAGTTAAAACATGCGAATATAGGGACAAGAAGTACTAATACCGGCGACCCATGACAAGAGGATTAGTGGATAAATCGATTATGATTAGCTTTACATTATGTAAATGTATTTATATATACCTTGTGTTTGTTTGCTCTTAAGCCCTATATTGGTAAGGAATTTTGGACCGGCCCATACTGAATTAAGAAACAACATTGGGCTTTAAGGGGTGGGCTAGTTATTTATTACCAAAAAATGAAAAGTTATAAACTAAAATGAGAAATATTGAAACGTACGTTTTAGAAAGAAAACTATTAACACACGCCGAAAACCGGGTTGACCCGGTTTACTTTGACCCTTTTTTCACCCAACCCGTCGGGTTGACCCAGTTTAAATTGACTTAGTTTTCGACCGGAACGGTTCAACCGGTTGAATCACTCGGGTCGAACCGGGTTTCAAAACATTATATTTAATCCCCAAATTCTCAAACTTTTATTATTTTTCGTTTATAACTCATAAACTTTTTTTTATTACTAAAACTATCTGCCGCTATAAATTCCTATTGCTATACACGAGTACTCTAGTGTGTATATATATATATATATATATATATATATATATATATATATATATATGCCCTAATCTGGTCAAAAAGAAAAATGAAAAACATAACATTACTTTTACGCTAAATTCATTCTCCACCCGAAAAGTATCAAAAACTTAGAGGAATAAGGTTTTACATGTTCAGGTTATTCAAAAAGACGAGCTCTTTACAAAAAAGCAAAAGCACAAAAACTTAAAGGAATAAGGTTCAACATGTTCAGGTTATTAAAAAAGACGAGTCTTTTTACTTAAATAAACGCGACAAAAACAAAATGGGGCATGATATTCGGACCCTCCTTATAGGGGGTTTTTCAATCAATAGATGCATTAAAAGGTTGTACAGTATGCATTGCAGTGTTGTACGGTCTGCATCGCAGGTTGTACGGTTCACCATAGGGTTTTTTTTTAATAACACATCCCAAACAAAATAGCACAAGCACAAGCATTAAACACCTATAAAGCTTGCATTAAAACTTATACTTTTTCCAATATTCATAAACTGTACCCTAAAAAAGAGAAGTATATATTGAACATTCAGCATGCCATAGAGAGTGTGACACATTTTGGATCTAACCTCCACTCTTTCGCTCAGTTCTCGAGTTTTTAGGGAAGGGAAATGGAAAAGAATAGGAAATAGAAAAGAAATGGAAGAGGAAAGTAAGTGTTAGTTGTTATGTTCTTGAGATAGAGGAAAGGAAAAGGAAAGTAATCATAATCATGTTCTTGAGTGAGAGGAAAAGGAAAATAACTTGGTCAAATTACATATATGCCCTTTAATTATTAATGTCAAATGTTTTAAAACGGGTATATTAGTCTTTACACAACATATGGTTCCGTTTCCTTTCCCTTTCCTCCCAAAAGTGGAAGGAAGATTTACTTATCAAATCTTTCTCTCTATTTTCTTTCCGTTTCCCTTTCCTCCTTTAAAAAAGACTCAAGAACACAAAAAACTTTCCATTTCCTTTAATTTCCTCTTCTTTTTCAACTCGAGAACTGAGTGTTTGTGTCACCATGAGAATTAGAAAAAATGCAAGATTTTCATCTTTTCTTCACACAAATTACACAAATCTTTCAATAGATGAAAAATGTGAGCTTCAAAACAACACCAACATATCATGTGAGCTGAATCAAAACCCATGGGATGTCCCATCTTTTGATTCATTCTATCAGGTACCAACAAATTCAATCTTTATAAATCTTTACTTGTTGTGATGCAATTTCATCATCTGGGTCTTTTATAAAAACAAAAACCCATTTCAAAACACTCAAAATCTTGGAATTATTTGCTTCATTTTGGTATTTATCTAGGGTTTAGGTAAAATACTCATAAACCCTAAAACCCCACCATTTTTATCGTGAAATTGAGCTTATTAAGCTTATTTTCCACATGGGTTTTCTTTGTTTGTTGGATTATAGTGATTATTGTTATGCTTATTGTGTTTGCTGATAGTTTTTTTGAAATGTGTTTATGGTTGTGCATAGGTTACTGATAATGAGGTTAATTACGATGGTAATTCTTCGGGAAATGGAAGCTTGATTGATTATGTTAACGATCTTAAGAGGTAACCCGTAAATTTATAAAGTTTTTTCTGTTGTATACTTGTATTAAGCGAATTTAGCTGCCTACTCTGTGTTATCGTTCATAAGGCGGGGAAACCCTGACCCGTGACTGACCACACAACAAGGACCTGGTCAAGTGATCTTTAGCCCGGAGCCTATTTCATATAACCTAGTTAAATTAGGGTTGTTTATGTGTATATCTAAAACGTTCAATAATTCAGTGACATGAGTGGGATTTAGGGAAATTTTGATGCGTTATTGTGTTATTTTTACGGGTATTGAATATAATTACATTTAGTTGACAATGTGGGTTCACTGAAGAACAATTATGTCTGTATAATTTGGGTTGTTTCAATCTTAATATATGTTATGGTTATGGTGTATTTACCAACTAGTGTTGACTTATATTTGTGGCAGTAGTATCGTTTCTGTGGAGACCTTTGAAGGTGTAAACAATGATATTAATGATGCGAAGAACGATTGTGATGGGGTTTTAGCATTTAAGGATGCAGAGAAGAGCGAAATTGGAGAAGAAATTGTGTTGTGTGGTAAAATAGATGAGGAAGGATGGCAATGTGGGAAGGTGGTGAAGAATGGTGAAAATGTGTGTGAGAATCATATCATTGAGCTAAAAAAACATAGTGTTCAGGCTGCCATGAAAAAGGCCCAACCCCGTCCCTGGGTCGTTGGCGGGAAGTGGGCCTCGGCATTCCAAGAAAAGGGTCTTAGCAAACCCATATGATCAGGAGTATTATTATTCCGGGTTTGGGCCGAATTGGGGCAAAAAAAGGGGATCAGGGAGTAGTATCTCAAACAAGTACAATGAGCCTACCAAAATTGTTTCGGAGGAGAACAAGATTAAGGAAATGAGTTCAGCTGACGAGGATAAGGTCAATTTAGGCAAAGGGAAGGAAAATATGTATGAACATGAAGTGGGGTCCACCAAGTTGAAATATGATGACGATGATGATGACTACAACGACAAGAAAGGTAAGACGGGGATTACTGGAAAAAAGAGGAGGGGAAAGGCTATCAAGGTGAGAAAGGCTATGAAGGCGAGATCATTCAAGTCTTTGATATGATAGAAACATTTGTAATGGTTTTGATCCATTTGTTTTTGGTAAGTCAGCTGGAATTACAAAGGTAGAGTTATAACATACATTTCAGTGAGTCACAACTCTAATTTTTTGGCAAATTTGTGACTGTCATTTTATTTTTGGTGTTTTGCTCTGTAAACCATCAATTTAATATGAGGCCTGATATTATTTTTGAGTTATGATTGGGTATTGTTTTTACAGTTGTCCTGAAGTTTTCAAGTTACTCCCTCCGTCTCAAAATTATTGTCAGGAGACAAAAATCACCAAGTTTAATAAAAGTGGGACCACAACAATTTTCAACCACTCATATAGAATATTCTCCCACTAAATTCCCTATTTATTACTAAAAAGGGAAAGTGGACAATCTTTTTGAGACATCCCAAAAAGGAAATATGGACTATTAATTTGAGACGGAGGGAGTACTTTTTAGAAAAATAAAAGGTCAGAAATCATTTAATGTTTAGCCACATTCACATCAATCGTACAGTATTAAATTTGTTGGTCATGTTTTGTTAGCCATTCTGCAAATAGCAAATATAAAAGTAGCAAAGATAAAGATTACCGATTTAAGAAGGGCAAATATACTTAACATCATTTGCTTTTGTGGGTAGCAAACAATTTTTTTTGTTTTAGCGAGTACTTTTCTTTCAAATTCATCCTTTTTAGGGTATTTTGCGAAATTTTTAGACATTTTTGCCCTTCTTAGCTAATAGAAATTTTTTTTTCCGAAGGGCAAAAATGTCACATATTACCCTAAAAATAATGAATTTGAAAGAAAAATACCCACAAAAGCAAAAAAATTATTTCGCTACCCACAAAAACAACTGGTGGCAAGTATTATACTTTTTTCAATCATTTGCCCATTTAAGAAAATAGTACAATTATGATAGTTTAGACTTTAGAGCAATTAAGGTGCGTTTAGTATGTTGTCATAAATCATAATGGGTACGGGTATAGGTATAACGTGGGCCTTTAAGGAATAAAAGATTCATACTTTCCCTTTTTGAGTGATATGGAGTATGAAATATATCTATATTTCATTCTAATATTTGAAGATTTATGGCGTGCTTGGTTAGGGGGTTAAGGGGGTGGGGAATGGGTAAGGTATTCAAAAGGGCCCACATCACAAATAATTTAGTGCTTGGTTGAGGAGGGGTAAAGGATTGATTACCCCGTAATGAGTAATGAACCATTATAGAATAAATTGAGGGGTAAGGGATTGATTACCCACCTCACTCATTTATTTGCATTCATTTCCCTTTTTTTTTCCCTTTCCCTTTCCCCACTTTGAACCAAGCGGACCCTTATATTTTAAACAAACACATGATTAGAATGAAAATTCATTATCAGGTTTTAATCATTATAACTCTAAGAGCAAATTTCAAATGATTACCATATTAGAACTTGAATATGATAATATAAAACAAGTTTAGATTAGGAATGCTACTTTTAAGTTGGTAAGTTTAACCATACAATATAGTACAACTTAAAAATGCTTATACTTTTAATTTGGTAAGTTTATCAAAAAGACATTAATAAAAGAATGCTTTCCAACTTTACAAATTACAAATGTGGGCCCAACGTTCAGTACCTTTTTTCAACTTTGGCCCAATAAGACATTAACATTATGCGAATGATACTTGTGCGCTAATTATAATCAGGTTTCTTAGACCAAAGTGTTTAATCACAATAATAAAAGAATGCTATCCAACTTTGGATTTTTAATAAAAAAGGATTTTTGCTACCAAGTGTGCATAAATTATTGATTAAAATGGAAGTCGTATCCATAGCATAATATCCAAAATTACTAGCCAACATTGGATACTAATCTAAATATAAATGATGTTTTTGAAAATGTAATCATAATAGGAGGAACTTAGCTTTAGATCGACAAATAACCCAATAATGAATTGTTAACTGTTTCTAGTGCTTATCCTACAGAAGTCTTTAGGAAAAAAAAAACAAAAGGGACTAACATTCAAAGAACCACATACCAAAAGACAACAGCAGGACCAAAAGTACATTATCCAAAACCATTACAAACGTTTTCTCACATCAAAGACTTCAATGATCTTTCCTTTATTGGCTTTCTCCCTCTCTTTTTTCCAATGATTCCCACTTTACCCTTTTGGTCATCACCATCGACGTCCATATAACCCGATTCCGTCTTCGTGGGGCCCACATCCGCCATCTCGGCTTCGAATATTTGTCCCTTCTCTTCTTGTACATCCATATGATCAACTAAACTTGCTTCGTTATACCCATTTGGAACGGTGTCCACTGATCCTCTTTTCTTTCCCCAAGCCGGCCCAAACCCTGAGTAATAGTAGTACTCAAGTGGGTTTGAGGCGGGCTTTTTCTTAGACCTGCGGGGCCGACGTTCTTTTGCGGGCCCCAAAACTGGCTCGGACTTTTCCGTGTTAGTCCAAACGGAATACTCGTGCGCCTCACATAGATGATAATCACATATTGTGTTGCCATTTTTTACCACATTACCACATTGCCATCCTTCCTCGTCTCTCTCACCACATAACTTAATTTCGTCTAGAATCTCACATTTCATCTCTTCCTTAAACCCTAAATTTTCACCAGAATCATTAACGTTATCGCTTTCGCCTAAACCCGAGGTCCACGAAGCCACACTGTCACAAAAAGTAATCTTTACTAGAAACCAATATCAATAACGCGAAAAAAATAATCAAACTATCCCTGTATCCAAATTACATCATTCGCAGATGTCATAACATCAGTACTACAGTTGTGAACATGATTAACTGCTCTTCATTGCAGCCACATTGTCAGCAAGACTAAAGTTAATCCTAAACCCGTAACAGTAATGCAAATAGGAGCCAAACATACCCTAAATCCGTACTTAAGCGATCATAAGTCAAAGCACAAACTAAGTTAAAGAAATAATAACTTAATTATGCACATTATATATACGAACAACCGGAACCCTAATTCGTTATCGCGATAGATAAAGCAGCTAGAAAATATTCAAATTAGACGAAAAGATTAAAGGGTTACCTCAAAAAATCTGTAGAATCAATCAAGCTTCCATTTCCATCAAGATTAACGTTGTAATAATCCTCATTATCATCAAACTAAGTCCAGCAAGAAACACATATGAAAAACAACAAACAAACACAATAAGGTTATAAAGAATGATTATAACTTAACAAATAAAGAAAACCCATGTGGGAAATGAGCTTATTAAGCTCAATTTCACGATAAAAATGGTGGGGTTTTAGGGTTTATGAGTATTTAACCTAAACCCTAGATAGCTAAAATGTTGAAGAAATGAAGCAAATAAACTCAAGATTTTAAGTGTTTTGAAATGGGTTTTTGTTCTTTTAACAGATCTGATTAACAAAAATGAATAAAGATTGATAAAGATTGGTACCTCATAAAACAAGTCTAGAGATGAAGAATTGATGATATCCCATGGAGATTGATTCAGCTCACATGATAAGAAGCTCTTGCTTTGAAGCTCACATTTCTCACTACTAACATTTGAAAGATTTGTGTGATAAAAAGATGAAAATTTGGCATTTTTTCTTATTCTCATGGTGAAAATGGAGAACACGAAGAGAGAGAGAGAAGTGTGTGTGACGGTGAGATCCAAAATGAGTCACTCTCTAGCTCGATATATCTATTATGTGTGTTTAATATATACTTCTCTTTTTCAGAGTTGAAAGTTATATATATAGTAAAAGGTACAGCTTTTAATGCATGGGTTATAAGTGTTTAATGGTTGTGTTTTTGTTTATTTGACACTTTGGTGGTGAAGAATGGATTTTAGTGTAAAATTATGAGTTTTGTTTGTGTTTCTCTCTCATCTTTGGTGTTTTGCAGTGTCACAGAACTCGAAAACAATGCAAGGTTATTTTAAGCCTTGAAGTTACAGCTTAGGTCCTTTACTTGTTGGCTGTTGGCTCATTTGGTCTTATTTGTTACATCTACTCATCCCACATTGGGCGGGCGATAAGGAGGACGGTCTCTGGATTGATTTCCGTTGGCAAGGCATAAGAGCCGTTACCTATGGCCTGTGTGGTCTTCTGCGGAATTACCCAATGAATGTCGCCTAACGCCGCGACGGGGACCAGTAGAAGTAGACACAAATTGACTCACTACATGAACTGCATAAGCAATATCTGGACGAATAACAGTAATATATAAGACCCTTATTACCTCCGTAGAAGTCACATTCTGGGGAGGCTCGGCTTCTACCCAGGGCAGAAGGTGGAGAAGGCTGGGCCGTAGCTACTATACTAGGATAAAAGTATGACCTCTTTAAGATCTGGGATAGATCTTTCCGATGATATCCATGGCCCACCCTCGAAATGGCCAAGGCTTTATAATCGGGTATAATTCGGAAGCCGGCTTGTGCTGGATTCCTACATACCTCTGGCAGGCATCGCAGCTCTTAGCATGTGTTATGTAATCTGCAAGGACCGTAGGCCAGTAGTGGCCATGTCTCCGGATCTCTCGAATTTCCCTTAGCACGCTCGATCTACCTATCTTTCTGAGTTTGATTGGTTTTCGCTCCAGCTGACCTTTCCATTTAATCGCTGACAAAACCTACCTTTCAATTCTTCTTACCCTATGAGCTTTCAACAAAGGACATATTTCTTGGTCCATTGACATCGATCAACGAAATAGACCTCCTTCTTTCACTTTTGTCGTTGTCTTCCAATTCAAATAGCCCCATTAAGTGAGTGTTCCGCGAGAAAAGAGAGGCTGACATCTTTTCTTATCTATCTATTTTCGTAAATGAAGAAGATAAGTGAGAGCTTACTGACTGCATCTTCTAAGAAGGGCTTGGAAGAAGAAATGGAATCTCCTTTCTTTTTCGAGAAAAGGTCCCATCCTTCAATATCATGATTGGGTCGACCAGGCCAGATCATGAGTGAAATATCATGATCGAGTCGACTAAGCCAGATCATGAGTGAATAGAAAATTGAAAATGTACATAGCAGTTCCAGCTGAAATACTTGGAATAATTCTACCATCCCACGATTCCTAATCAACATGCTCTATACCGGTTCCGAAAGAACGAAGAAAAAAGGATGTTTTGAAGCAAGCCCCGCCGCCAGCTTCCACGCAGACAAAAAAAGTGAGCACCTAGCATGAAAGGTTGCTTTACTAAGTAATAGTCAACTATACTGTTAATACAAATAAACCGTAAAACCGTTTATTAATATTTTGCGAT
The DNA here is from genome assembly GCA_019973895.1 of Chrysanthemum seticuspe. Taxonomy (NCBI): domain Eukaryota; kingdom Viridiplantae; phylum Streptophyta; class Magnoliopsida; order Asterales; family Asteraceae; genus Chrysanthemum; species Chrysanthemum seticuspe. The sequence goes on from BPTQ01000007.1 coordinate 45,253,298, forward strand.
CTCTTTGTGTTTTGTTGATAACAAATATAATGTTATCTTAAGTACAATTATAAAGGATACATGTTAGTCTTGTAAATCATTTACATATAACAATTTAAATACAAAAATGTAGTAAATAAGCATTTGTTGTAATAGTTTATTAGGATGGGTAAATATCATAACCCATGGATCTTAACCCATACCCAAAGAGACTTGATACAATGTATACTTAGATACATTGAATCTAGATATAACCCATGGACCAACCCATGACCCATAACCAAAAAACCCATGGGCAAAGAGGAGCGTTCCATGGATCCCTAGGATTACACTAGACGGATCCCTTGTGGAAGGGATCTGTGGGATCCGTGGGAACAGTGAAGAAATTTTCCTATAAATAGAGAGCCATTTCTTCATTCTAACTTACCCCTCTTCTTACTAAATCTCTCATACACTCTCATTCTCTTCTAACATATAGATCACTTGATCTAGAGAGTTGTTCTTCTTTCTTTCTATTTGTGATCCTCATATAGGTCCTTCTCTAAGGCGAGATCACGAGCATTCTACAAGTCATCCAAGCAAGGGGTCCTTGATTGATTTGTCACTCCGCAAGATTTCTGTAGCGAAGATCTTGTATTTGATATTTCACATATTTGTTGTGTAATAGTTGTGTTGGTTTGGTCCACCGTGCTACGGACTCGGTATCTAGCTTTGTACCGGAAAAAGTGTAAGCAACGTTGTGAATGCTTCTCCGCCAAGTGAAGGAGTTTGTTGACATAGTGCTTGAACTCTCGAGTAGGTGACTCGGGGAGTGGAGTAGGGCAAGGAAGGTGACCTTGTAGCCGAACCACTATAAATCGGTTGTGTCATTTCTATCCCTTAATTTTATTTATTTGCTTGCATTATCATTAGATCTACACGTTCTCAACATCCATACGATTTCACATAATATCGAATCTAAAGTTTTTGAAATCAACATTAAAATCGGTAAAACTATTCAACCCCCCCTTCTAGTTTTCCACAATTGGCATCAAGAGCTAAGTTTATAAAAGTTTTAAAATAAAATTGTATTTTAAAAACTTTTCGATCACTATGGGTTCTGAAAATTATAAGGAAGGGCAATCTATGCAACGACCACCACTACTTGAAACTAATGGTTTTATATACTGGAAAAATAGATTCGAAACATATGTGAAGTCTAAAGATATTGATCTTTGGTACATTATTGTTGAAGGTGATTTTGAGGCTACCTCAAATGATGATAAAGGAAATTTAATTCACATACCTCATGATAAACTAAATGATGAAATGAAGAAAAAGCTTTCTAAAAATAGTGAAGCAAAAATGGTTTTATATAATGCTTTACCGAAAAAGGAATTCGAAAGAATTTCTATGCTTAAAACCTCTAAAGAAATTTGGAATTCTTTAGTTGTAACTCATCAAGGCAACCAACAAGTTAAAAATAATAAAATTGATTTATTTGTTCAACAATATGAACAATTTTCAATATCGGATGAGGAAACTATAGATCATTCATTTGGCTAACTTTAATACTATTATTACATCTTTACAAGCACTTGATGAATCCTTTTCTAGCCGTAACCATGTTAGGAGATATCTAAGGGCACTTCCATCGAAGTGGAGATCCAAGGTGACGGCAATCGAAGAGTCAAAAGATTTGACAATCCTCACCCTCGATGAACTCATAGGCAACCTAAAAGTCTACGAGCTTGTCCTTGCTAAAGATTCCGAAGCCTCAAAGGTGAAAGAGAAACACAAATCTCTTGCCCTTAAAGCCAAAAAGGCTTCGAGCGATGAGGAGAACTCATCTTCGAGTAGTGACGACGAAGAGTACGCTATGGCGGTAAGGGACTTTAAAAAGTTCTTTAGAAGAAAGGGTAGATACGTCAAACAACCGTATGACGATAAGAAATGCTTTCAGAAAAGCAAAGAGGACGAGAAGCCAAAGGATGATCGTACTTGCTTTAAATGTGGGGACCCAAACCACTTTATTAGTAAGTGTCCCAAACGGGATGATCAAAAGGCGTTCGTGAGCGGAACATGGGGAATAAGCGACGAGGAAGACGAAGAAATTTGTCTCATGGCAAACGACGAGGTATGTCACAAATACTATAGTAGCTCATCACTTGATGACGACTCATTGCATAATGAATATGATAAACTATGCAATATTAGCTTAAAATTAGTTAACAAAAATAAGCTTTTAAAGAGTCAAAATCAACGTTTAGATAAAGAAGTCATAGAATTAAAAGCAAAACAAAAACGTTTAGAAAAAGGTAAAATAGCAAGTGGTGAATGTGAACTTTGCGTTCAATTTCAAACACTAGTGGATAACTTAGATTCTAAAATTGCTAGAATGAGTACGAACACTTTAGATTCAATACTCGAAGGTGTTAAAACCGGTAATAATCAAAAAGGTCTAGGTAGTCAACAACTTGATCCATCAACTAGTGAAAGTAAAGAAACAAAATTTGTTAAGGAACTAGAAAAACCAGCCACTGTTGTGGCGGATCCCACGGATCCCCTAAAAAGGGAACCGGCTAGTGTACAAAAAGGGATCCGTGGATCTGCTATAGGAAACAGTAGCAATAACGTAGCTTCCTTACCTAGAACTGAGTTTGTTATAGTTAATAGGAAGAAACCAACTCATGTCACCACTAGACAACCACCTCCAAAATATAATCCTACTTTTTCAAGAAACAAAGCTCCATCTTTTTCAAAACCTAATTCATTTAGGAGACCTAATAACGTTTACCCAAAAAGTAACCATCAAATGGGATGGAATCCAAACATGCAAAACGGTTTTCCTTTTCAAAACTTTGCTCCATGGAATGCATACTCATCTTATCCATACATGTCTAACATGAATGGAATGTTTAACACTAATGGACCCATGAACAAATGGGGACCAAACTTTTGAGTTTATTATTGTTTTAGGTGTGCTTAAAGGTCGACCTAGACCCCGATGAATGGGTCAAGGATAGCGGGTGCACGAGGCACATGACCGGCAATAAGGATTTATTCTCCACGTACGAATCCTTCAATGGAGGTAATGTGGTGTTTGGAAATAGCAAAAGTAGAATCATCGGTAAAGGTACGATTTCTAACAAATCTCTAACCATTAACGATGTGTGTCACGTAGAAAACCTAAACTTTAATCTCTTAAGTATAGGACAAATATGTGATAAAAAGTGCAATGTACTTTTTACCGAAACCGGTAGTAAGATACTTAAAAATGGCATAACCATAGGAAGAGGAATTAGGAAACATGGAGTCTATGTCATTAAAATCGGAAATGAACCTAAAGACAAACTATGTCTTACCTCTATGGATGATACTTCGACCTTATGGCATCGAAGATTGGGTCACGCCAACATGCGACTTCTTCAATCGCTATCATCCAAAGATCTAGTAAGAGATCTACCTAAGTTTAAATATGAACATCATTTTTGTGATGCTTGTAATATAGGAAAACAAGCTCATTCGAGTCATAAAGCTAAAAACATGGTGTCCACAACTAAGTGTCTAGAATTACTACATATGGATCTATTTGGTCCATCCGCTATCCAAAGTTATGGAGGCAACTACTATACTTTGGTAATAGTGGATGACTACTCTAGGTATACTTGGACAAAATTTTTAAAGAACAAAACGGAAACCTTTAACTATTTTGAAATATTAATCAAAAAGATCCAAAGAAAACTAGGAAGACCCATAGTGTCTATTAGGACGGATCATGGTAGGGAATTCGATAATGAAGTGCAATTCGGAGCTTTTTGTGACGCTAATGGTATTACTCACAACTTCTCGGCTCCACGCACTCCACAATCGAATGGGGTAGTAGAAAGAAAGAATAGAACTCTACAAGAAATGAGTCGAACCATGCTTAATGAACAATCCATACCTCAAAAGTTTTGGTGTAATGCCGTTGATACTTCAACGTATATACTCAATCGAGTCTTGATTAGACCAATCTTAGGAAAAACTCCATATGAGTTATTTCGAGGCAAAAAGCCTACGTTAAATCACCTTAGAGTCTTTGGTAGTAAATGTTTTATTCTTAACACTAAAGATTACCTTACAAAATTTGATCCTAAATCAACCGAAGGTATCTTTTTAGGTTATTCGCCAAATAGCAAAGCTTACGTCATATTAAACAAAGAATCAATGAAGGTAGAAGAGTCATTAAATATAAAATTTGATGAAAGTCCACCCAAACCCTCTCCACCTCTTGTCGATGACGAGATTATAGAAAGTGAAGCCATAGTAATAAAGAAAAAGATAAGTGAAGAAGAAGAACCTCTAAGTGATAAAATAGTAAACATTAAAGAGTCCAAAGATCACCCCGTAGATAAAGTCATATGAAAACTAAACGAACGAACATTAAGGTCTCAAGTTCAAAACCAAAGTAGCTTGTTTTGTTTCGTTTCAACCTTAGAACCTAAGAATACACAAGAAGCCATAAAAGATGAAAGTTGGGTAATGGCTATGCAAGAAGAACTAAATCAATTTGTTTCTAATGATGTTTGGACACTTGTCCCTCCACCTAGTAATCAAACCATAATAGGAACCAAATGGGTTTATAAAAACAAATTAGATGCAAACGGAGTAGTGTCTATGAACAAGGCTAGACTCGTTGCTCAAGGGTATAACCAACAAGAGGGAATAGACTTTGATGAGACCTATGCCCCCGTGGCTAGATTAGAGTCTATAAGAATACTTCTTGCGTATGCTTGTGCTAATGATCTAAAGCTTTATCAAATGGATGTCAAAAGCGCTTTTCTAAATGGTGTCATAAATGAAGAAGTATATGTAGCTCAACCTCCGGGCTTCATTGATTTTGAAAAACCCAAACATGTGTATAAATTAAAGAAAGCCCTTTACGGTCTTAAACAAGCTCCAAAAGCTTGGTATGATAGACTCAAGTCATTTCTAGTTAAACACAACTACACCATGGGGTTAGTTGACAACACACTTTTTACTAAGAAAAGAGAGTCACATATAATCATAGTACAAATATATGTAGATGATATTATATTCGGATCCACTTGTCAAGACATGTGTGATGATTTCTCTAAAATCATGCATGACGAGTTCGAGATGAGTATGATGGGAGAATTTAGTTTCTTTCTTGGTCTACAAATAAAACAAGTAGAAGATGGTATCTTCTTTAATCAATCTAAATACATCAAGGAGATGTTAAAGAAATTCGGTCTAGAAGAGTCAAAACCAATTAGGACTCCAATGTCATCCGACACCAAACTCACAAAAGACGAGGACGGAGAATCCGTTGATAATACTAAATATCGTGGCATGATAGGTAGCCTTCTCTACCTCACGGCAAGTAGGCCGGATATCATGTTTAGTGTTTGCTTATGTGCTAGGTTTCAAGAAGACCCTAAAATATCACACCTAGAAGCCGTAAAAAGAATATTTAGATATATTAAGGGTACAACACAATTAGGATTATGGTATCCTAAGGGCACGGGAGTAGAAACAATTGTATATGCAGATTCTGACCATGCAGGTGATTACGTTGATAGAAAAAGTACAAGTGGGGTATGTACTTTTATGGGATGTTGTTTAACATCATGGTTTTCTAAGAAACAAACGGCACTTGCAATATCAACAACCGAAGCCGAGTACGTCTCCGCCGGTAAAGCATGCCAACAAGCACTATGGATGAAACAAGCGTTAGTAGACTACGACATCCATCTAAGCGACATAGCCATCCTATGTGACAACAAAGGTGCAATCGACTTAAGCAAGAATCCGGTATTACATTCTCGCACAAAGCATATAGAGATTCGTCATCACTTCCTAAGAGACAATGTTCAAAAGGGGAACATCTCTATTGAGAAGGTTGCATCCGAAGACAACATAGCCGACGTCCTCACCAAACCGTTGAAGCGGGAACAATTCAACCTACTTCGTCTTGGTCTTGGTCTAATGGAACAAACGTCATAACTTAATTGACTCTACAAGGTATGTAAACACTAGCCTTCCTATTTCTGAGTCTAGGATTTCTATTTCACGCACAACTCACAAACAATACAGGAATTTTCAAAACCCAAGATAAGTCTTCCATTTATAATTTTTTTTTCACATAACTACATACACTTTTTTTAAGAAAATCTCCTTTCAAAATGTTTTCTAAAAAGAATGATACCTTCCCGTATCAATTTCACAAAAGCAATTTCTCACGTCTAGGACAAATCACTTTTTCATTATTAATACAAAGTAAAAACCCGTTTTCATTGCATCTCATGTCTTTTGAATGCTAAAGGGAACATATAACTAATATGTGTTTTCTGGTACATTCATTTAAGCAAAAATGAATTAGGAGCATTGATAACACAATATTACGTACTTATGTACCAAATGTGTGTTTTCGGGTTATCTCAATTAGGATTTATTTTTCTCTAGTTATTTTCCTTTTCTTTTTAGAGGTCGAGAAAACCGCAACTCCAAATAGTTTGCATATAAGCACACAATAGGCAAAAATGTTTCCAAAAAGAAAATTTTGAGCTGCCTGAATCACCAGACCCACGGATCCCAGCCTTCATGCTGGACGGATCCCTCAAGGGAAGGATCCGTGGGATCCATGTAAACAGAAGCTATTTTCAACTTCTATTTTTTCACTATGGATGAAAAATCCACATTTGCTTCATTTTTGGGAGTATGCTCTTTAATGCTTGTGTTCTCATGATCACATGCCTTGAATTCATATCTAATCATTAGATTTTAATCCACATTTTGGGTCAAGCATTCATTACAATGTTTTGTTTTTTTATATATAACTCCCAAAATGCTTGCATACTCCATCTCCTTCTCACAAACACACTTCATCATGTCATCCAAAAACCCTTTAGGAGAATCATCTAGTACAAACAATCATGATATCCAAACCTTTGTACTTCCACCATCCAAAATACCACAATCAAATGCTAGGATATCCGCACGGATTAGTATCCGATCTTGTTGTTTAGCAAAACCAACCACAAATGATTCATCCTCAACAAATAACTCACCACAAGATGCTTCCATTATAGCACCACCCTCATCACCAACAAGTACACCAACTTCATCACCACCTAAAATAACTCTTTTGGAACTCCTTAAGACTCCAACAAGATCTAACCAACCTAAAGAAAAAGAATTAGTCTTTTCAACACCCCCCCACATATCCGAATACTATATTTCAAGATCTTGAAACATCACCACCATTAGCTCCTATCACATCACAAGAACATCTAGGTTCTTTTCCACCACCATTTACTAACATTCCGGATGTTGATCCATATTTTCCTATTTTTCCACCACAACTTCCGCATAACTCAAATCAAAACAACCCGAAAAACTTCCGCACTCATCACCCACATCATTTACATTGTGAACATTGCCAATCCACTAGGGAAATTGCAATAGAAGTTAGGGAAGAAATGCGTTTCATACTCAACCACATCCTTGATCGCATCAATACCATTACTCATCAAAACCTCCATCCATAACCTTATGCAAGCATGGAAGGAATCACTACAACTACTTTTCTACTTTTAAGTATTATTTTTGAAGTCATTTTTCAAGAACAAGTCTTGTTCTTATTTTTACATGCTTGTAAGTGGCATACATACCACTACAATTTGCTGTTTTATTACAAGGCCTTGTTTACATACCTTGGCTCCCAATCTTGATTCTCGGCAACCACAAGATTATTTAAGCATGTTACTAACCTTTCTTTTTGTAGGATTTTTATTTTTCTTCACTTGACGCCCCAAACAAGGGGGAGCTACCGTCAAGGGGGAGTTAGAAGTTTGTTTATTTCTTCCAAGGGTTAACTTTTTGTTTCGAAAAAAAGGGGGAGAAGAAGTAAAACTTAGGGCTTTCAAAACTTACATCTATTCTTAAGTTTTACTCATCATAACATTATGTTTTGTCATCAACAAAAAGGGGGAGATTGTTAATACAAATAAACTGTAAAACCGTTTATTAATATTTTGCGATCTCTTTGTGTTTTGTTGATAACAAATATAATGTTATCTTAAGTACAATTATAAAGGATACATGTTAGTCTTGTAAAGCATTTACATATAACAATTTAAATACAAAAATGTAGTAATTAAGCATTTGTTGTAATAGTTTATTAGGATGGGTAAATATCATAACCCATGGATCTTAACCCATACCCAAAGAGACTTGATACAATGTATACTTAGATACATTGAATATAGATATAACCCATGGACCAACCCATGACCCATAACCAAAAAACCCATGGGCAAAGAGGAGCGTTCCACGGATCCCTAGGATTACACTAGATGGATCCCTTGTGGAAGGGATCCGTGGGATCCGTGGGAACAGTGAAGAAATTTGCCTATAAATAGAGAGCCATTTCTTCATTCTAACTTACCCCTCTTCTTACTAAATCTCTCATACACTCTCATTCTCTTCTAACATATAGATCACTTGATCTAGAGAGTTGTTCTTCTTTCTTTCTATTTGTGATCCTCATATAGGTCCTTCTTTAAGGCGAGATCACGAGCATTCTACAAGTCATCCAAGCAAGGGGTCCTTGATTAATTTGTCACTCCGCAAGATTTCTGTAGCGAAGATCTTGTATTTGATATTTCACATATTTGTTGTGTAATAGTTGTGTTGGTTTGGTCCACCGTGCTACGGACTCGGTATCTAGCTTTGTACCGGAAAAAGTGTAAGCAACGTTGTGAAGGCTTCTCCGCCAAGTGAAGGAGTTTGTTGACATAGTGCTTGAACTCTCGAGTAGGTGACTCGGGGAGTGGAGTAGGGCAAGGAAGGTGACCTTGTAGCCGAACCACTATAAATCGGTTGTGTCATTTCTATCCCTTAACTTTATTTATTTGCTTGCATTATCATTAGATCTACACGTTCTCAACATCCATACGATTTCACATAATATCGAATCTAAAGTTTTTGAAATCAACATTAAAATCGGTAAAACTATTCAACCCCCCTTCTAGTTTTCCACATATACTTTAAAAAAAATATCCTAATGAGAAAACGATCGTAACCTCTAAGCTCAAAGATGAGAAAGATAGTCTTCTTCATACAAAGCCAACCGTGAACCTTATTTCGACAGATCTTAACTTGTTATTTTTTCGTTAGAGCACATTGTTCGTTTTGTTTTGTGCTAGCATTATATATACGTAAGGTGGTTGTTGCGAATAGTTTTCTGAAACTCATTATTCTTGTAGAGTATGAAGGTGCGTGTCGGTTCTCAGTGGTGATTGACTAGTTTTGGCAATGACTAATAGTTTGTGGTTGTGTTGGTTTGAGACAAGGAAATGGTGGTGTAAGAGAAATGAGAGACGACAACGAGTCACATTTTTTTAGATGAAAATATATTGGTGATATATGTTACACTTAGAGTAAATTTTTTATCATTACATGATTACATGTTTATTGATGATGTTGATAAGATTTGAGAGGGAGAAAAATTGTAACTGAATTATAAAATTGTTACTTACAAAACTGAAATGAAGGCTACTTATACATTTTTACTACACACTAACTATCTTTGACTAACTTTAACTATTCTAACTAACTAAGTAACTATGTATCTAGACACTATTGCATTCAGAAATACATTCATTGCATCTCATGACAATGGACTAAGCTAGAATCATGCATCAATTTCGTCTTGTGTTGACTTTGTTTGTAGTTGTGAAGGCTTTGCACAATATGAGCTTGTGTAATAGTAAATTTAGCTTGTGTAGTCTCATTATCCCCTCACAAATTAGCATGAAGTAAGGATTTCAAATGTCCAACTTGGAAAGACAATTATAGTGTAGAATCATGCTTAATCATTTTGTAAAGATGTCTGCCACTTGCAATCTGGATGGAACAAAGGGAGAATTTCAGCTACTTTGATTTTGTTTTTGACAAAATAGCAGTCAATTTCTCTGTGTTTGTTCTTGGCATGGTGAATTAGATTTGAAGCTAAGGCAGTTGTAGAAACATATCACATAGGACTAGGATAGGGTTAGGACTTTAATTTGTAGATCTTTGAGAAGACAAGTTAACCGACTGGTTTTACATGAATTATCTGCTAATGCCCTATACTCTGCCTCAGTAGAAGATCTAGATACCACTCCTTACTTCTTTGATTGCCATAAAATTAAGCTTGATCCTAGGAAGATCCCATATCCTAAAATAGATTTCCTTGAAAAAGAACAACTTGCCCAATCATTGTCTTAGTAGGTGATTAAATTAGGTGGTTGTTAATAGGGAAGAAGAGTCCTTGGTCAGGGCAAAGTTTAATGTATCTTAGGACTCTAATTAAGGTTGCCATGTGAGGTGTTCTAGGTTCTTTTAAAAATTGGCTAAGAGACTAGGCAACAAAGAGGATGTTGGTTATTGTGAGGTAGGATTTATCCCACCAAGGTTCTGTAGAGTGTAGGATCAGGTAGTGAAGTACCATATGTTAAGTTCAGCTTGGTGTTTGGTTTAATTAGTGTAGCACAAGGTTTTGAATCAAGCACATCTGCAAGTTTTAGGAGATTCAAGGTGTACTCCTTTGTGTCATTGCCAAGCCAGTGGATTTTCAATTTAATGCCCAAGTAATAATGTAAAATTCCTAGATCCTTGATTGCATTGTTGATGAAGAAGGTGTTTGATGTGATTAATGTATATTTTGTTTTTTCAAGTAATGAGGATATCAACAACATAAATGAAGATAGAGGTTTGAGAGCCATTGTTTTTTTATGGTGAGTAAAGAGGTGTCGGCATGACTTTGCTTGAAACCAAAATTGAGCAAGAAGGTTGTGAGATTTTTAAACCACTATCTATTAGCTTGTTTGAGGCCATATAAGGATTTTGTAAGTTTGTAAACAGTGTTTGGAGGTGAGGAATGGGAATAGCCTTGTGGTAATGTCATGTAGACCTCTTCATTCAAATCACCATGCAAAAATGAATTGCTAATATCCAGTTGCTCAATATGTCAGTTGTGAGAGATAATCACAACAAGTAAGGTTTTTATAGTTACCATCTTTTCCACTGGTGCATAAGTCCCTTTGTACTTAATGCCCATCCTTTGGCAACAAGCCTTGCCTTATACATCTCAATAGAGCCATTGGCATGATATTTGATCTTGTAAACCAATTTAAAGCCAATTGGGCTCTTTCCAGGTGGAAGTTAGGTAAGTTCCCAAGTGTGATTTTCTTTCAAAGCCTGTATTTCTTTGTAAATTTCTTCAAGCCATTTTGAATCTTTAAAAGCTTGAATATAATAATGTGGTTCAACTGATATATGTATGCTATTAATGAAGTGTAGTGATGTGTTGTATATGTTTGAATAATTAAGGAAATTGGAATGATGATGTTTGGATAGGGATGATGGTAATTTCTAGTGGTAATCGGAAAGTTTTGCAGGTTGAGTTTTGAGTCTGGTTGAGGTTCTTTGAGGTGTTGTTGGTATTGATGATGTAGGTTCAATTGGTGTCGTGGATGAAGTATGTGGTATAAGTGGTGCAGGGTCAGTATGAACTGAAGTCTGTAGTATTGGTGATGCAGGGTCAGTGTGAACTGAAGTCCGTGGTGTTGGTGATGCAAGGTCAGTTACTTCTATGGTGTTTTGAATAGGAGATGATGTATGTGAATGTGTTGGGACATTGGTTGATTGTGTTGGCGATGTGGTGGGTGATGGTATAGGTTCAGAGTTAGTAGGTGTTGTATTGGCTAAAATGGGTGGTGGTATATGAAGTAAATGGTGATTGATATGAGTGGTATCAGGTGTAAGTCTAACAGGGGTGATAGGGTTTTGGAATGGGAATATTGTTTTATCAAAGGTAACATGCCTGCTAGTGAGCACTTTTGTGGTGGATGGATCATAAAGTAGGTACCCTTTTTGGTTTTGTGGGTAGCCAAGCAAAACTATTGGTATTGATCTTAGATATAACTCTTCAAAGGTGTGTTGGTGTGCATAGGTTTTGCAACCAATTGTTCTGAGGTGATCAAGTGAGGGTGATTGGTTGTAGATTAGCTAATAGGGACTTTTCTTGCATTGAATTGGTGATAAGAGTCTGTTAATGAGGTATGTGGTAGTTAAAATGCAGTATCCCCATAGGTGTTTTGGAAAGTTTGCTTGGAGTTGAAGTGATCTTGCTACTTCTAACAGATGCTTGTGTTTTCTCTCAACTATTGAGTTTTGTTATGGTGTGTAGGGGCAAGATTTTTGGTGGATGATGCCACTGATGTTAAAGAATTCAGTTAAGGTAGAATTGACAAACTCTGTGCCTTTGTCACTTTTTATAATTTGTATAGGGGTATGGAAATATTTTATTGCTGATATGACATGATGTTTAGTTGGGATTAAGTAGGTCCATGTAGCTCTTGAGAAGTCATCTATAATAGTAAGAAACAATTTGCATTTATTTATTGTACAATGGTGGTAAAGACCCTATACATCCATATGAATCACTTTGAATGCAGAATCAACATGAGACTAACTAGGAGAAAAAGGTAAAGCATGATGTTTTGCTAAGGACAGATTGTACATTTGTGATGTTGGGAATTATGCGAAGTAGGATTTCTACTGTCAATTCTGCCCAAGGATTCTGCTGAAGTAGAAGCAGAATCTGCTGAAGTATAAAAGCCGTGCCGTGTATCTGCTGAAGAGTGGAAGCTGACTAGGATCTGCATACGCTTTATTAATTATATGCTAACCCATCATTATTCTTGAACTGCCCGAGGTTAGCATGGGTATTATTGTACTGCTCAATATTGTTTAGTGTTTAGTCATTAAATGCATGCTTGCATGCTTAGTCGATTGAGTAGTAATAGTTTAGGGTTCCTTGTCTATAAAAGGAACTTCATAGTATGTAATAGACAACTCATTCGAAACATAGAGTTTCAGTTAATAAAAGATCCATAGAGGATCTAAGTGTTCTTAGTTATAACAGCTTGTATTTACATTCCGCTATAGAATACGAGTTGTAGAGATTCTATATTAGTTTGCCTATGATTACATAGGCAACACTAACGATCTACGAGTGCTCAAGATCTGTCAAGGTCTTGTGTGAGTTCAACAAGTGGTATCAGAGCCTCGGGAGAGTCTCTACGATACTAAGAACCATATTTAACCTTACCCCCATACAACCAAAAACACATTCACCATGCCTGGAACTGATGATGAATCCGAAGTCACCAACAACAACATCAAGAACACCACCTCTATGCAGCAACTTAGTCTTTCCAACTATAATGGTAAGTTTCCTTATCTAAAAAAGGAAGAGTATGATCTGTGGACAATGAAGATGCAGAACTGGATCTCCAATATTGATTGGAATCTTTGGGAGATTGTGAAGAAAGGAAACAGTCTGAAGAAGACTATCCCAGATCTTGATGGTAAGTTTACCATTGCTCCTCCCAAAACTGCTAAAGAGATTCTAGCTGTGCAGAGAGAGCACAAAGTAAGAACCATCCTTCTTCAAGCTATTCCTGAAGATCACTTGGGTGATTTTCACCACATGGATGATGCAAAGGACATATGGATGGCGCTTAAAGCAAGGTTCGGTGGCAATGAAGAGTCCAGGAGAATGAGGAAGTCCATGCTGAGACAACACTTTCAAGAATTCAATATCTCAGAAGAAGAAGGTATCCACAAGGGATACGACAGGTTTCATAAAATTTTGAGTCAGCTAAACCAGCTAAATGCAAAACCTGACAATGATGATTGCAATTCAAAGTTCCTACGATCTTTGCCTCCATCATGGTTACATGTAAGTATAGCCCTTAAGGCTAAAGGTGGGTTGGACATGCTCACTTTTGATGAGCTGTACAACAAACTCAAATCTCTTGAACCTGATGTCAGATCTCCCTACCGTGCATCCTCTTCTGGTCATACAGCCTTTGTTGGGACATCTCACTCCAATATGATGATACATGCTCCTAGTCCAACTTGCTTACCATCATCATCTTACAATCGTCCCACTCCATCATGCCCTCAAGCTAAAACTGGTAGTATATTGGAGGATGTTCTTCATTCATTTGTTGCTGATTATGATACTCAACAGCATCTTGTCTATGAAGATTTTGAGCAGGTGGACCCACTTGATATGGAGGAGATGAAACTGAAATGGCAGGTGGCCATGCTTTCAGTAGATATCAAAAGGTTTGAGGAGAGTTCAGGAAGAAAGTTTGGCTTCAAGGGAAAGGATCCAGCTCGTTTTGACAGGAGAAAGGTCAAGTGTTTCTCTTGTCACCAAATGGGTCATTTCTCAAGGGAATGCAAAGATAGGAAGAGTGGAGAGGGAGCTAACTACAATTCATATCAGCAGAATCAGAAGGAAGCTAGAACTTCAGCAGCTCTTGTCACCTTGGATGAACAGGTCAACTGGGTTGCACATGAACCTGTGAATGAAGAAGCTGCTGATACAGAGAAGCTTGGATTGCTGGCAAGATGTACTTCAGAAGATAGGCATGATCAATTTGCCTTGATGGGACTTTCTCAGGTACACAACTGTATATTTGGTTGTAGTGAAAGATACAATGAACTTAAAGAAGCTTATGATACTATGAAACCTAAATACAATGAATGCTATGTTGATAATGAAGCTTATAAACTTTCGTTAAAAACATTAGAAAGACAAAAAGTATGGTTTCAAAAGAATCATATAGCTTATGAAGAAAAGATAAAGGGGTTACAATTTGATCTAGATATTGCAAACATTAACTTAAAACGCACTGAAAAGGAAAAAGCTGATGCTATTGCTGAGAACCTAGAGCTTAAAGAGAAACTAGCTAAGGAAATAGCTAGACATAAACAATGGCTAATATCAGGTGACAATCTAGCTAGAGAAATCTATAGTAGTCAGTCAGTGATCTCAGGAATAGGTTTAGGTTTTCAAAAGTATGTATGATTGGAAGCTAGGAAAGATGGGCGTAAATCTACACCTGCAGGCTTAGAAAATTTAGTTAAAGAAGGTGATTTGCATGCTGTCCCTGGTCCTATTAGAGGTGAATTCATGCCCACTGACCTGTCCATCACTGTTGACTTTGATGGATCACACCATCTGTATGGCAAAAACTCAAAAGACTTGCCAGACACCGATGCTTCATCTAATGACTTTGTCACTTTCTATGACAGTGACAATTCATCGGATCAAGGGTCTACTTCCAGCTGTGATTCAAGTGATAAGTCAGACCTTCCCAAGCCCTCACCTGAGCCTACACCCAAACCTGCACCCAAGTCTATCTACAAGCCTTCTAGGGTAGCTGTTGAGGAATCAACTTCCAAGCCTGTTTCCCCTGAAGACTTGTCCTTTAAATCTTTGCATAATAAGTCTGTTAAAAACAATTCCTTTAATGTTTCTGGTTTAAGTACTTCTACATGTAATAGAACATCTTCTTTGTTGAATAAATCTTCCAAAAGGAAGACATGTTTTGTATGTGGAAGTAAATTTCATTTAATTAAGGATTGTGATTTCTATGAGCAAATATTGGGTGTATGTGCTACTCAGCAGAAACCTAGACCTGTGTGGACCAATGTTAAGAATATTCCACCTTATGTCCCACAAGCTACTTATACTGCCTCTCCTTGGAGGAGATCAGCTGATAGACCTTATGTGCAACCTACTAGCCCATTCTTTAAACATGGTTATTGGCCTGCATATGTTGACTCTATGAATAATGGGAAAGGATGTTGGGGTACTGCTGTCAAGTCCTCAGCAGGTTGTTCTTGGAAAAATAAAGGACCTAAATTTCAATGGAAACCCAAGAACAATGGTGGATCTTTCTCATCTGCTAGACTTAAATCTTATGATCCATAAGGCAGGTTCAAGTCAGCAATGACTTGAGCCTCCTTTGAATACTAACATTCTTTTGTATATATTTTTGTTCTATAGGATCATCCTCTTAAGCATAAAGATATTGGTATTGTTGATAGTGGTTGTTCAAGAAGCATGTCTGAAAATAGAGATATGATGCACAATTTTGTTCCTATTGAAGAAGGAGGCAATGTGACTTTTGGTGGAAGTAATGGTAAAATTACTGGGAAAGGCACCATCAAGACACCCCTACTGAACTTTGAGAATGTGTACTATGTTAGGGAACTTCAGCAATTCAACTTGTTCTTCGTCTCACAAATTTGTGACACCAAGAACAAGGTACTCTTCTCTGAAGATGAATGTCTTGTGCTTTCTAAAGAGTTCAAGCTTCCAGAAGATACTTCAATTCTGCTGAGAGTTCCTCGAACTCACAATTTATACACATTCAACCTCAATGAAGTTCATCCTGAAGGTGACCTCACTTGTTTGGTGGCTAAAGCATCCTTGGATGAGTCTACCAAATGGCACAGGAGAATGGCTCATGTGAATTTCAAGACCATAAATAAACTCTCTAAAATGGGTCTTGTTGAAGGTCTTCCCTCCAAAGTTTTCTCCAATGATCATAATTGTGTTGCATGCAACAAAGGGAAGCAACACAGAGCCTCCTACAAAGCTATCAATACTGTGAGCATTATCTCTGAGCCTCTTCAGCTGTTACATATGGATCTATTTGGTCCAACTCAAGTCAGAAGCATCGATCACAAGTATTTTTGTCTGGTGATCACTGATGGCTATAGCAGATTTTGTTGGGTGTTCTTTCTAAGGACTAAAGATGAAACATCTCCAGTGCTTAAAGACTTCATCACCCTCGTTGAAAATCAGTTGAACAAGAAGGTTAAGGGAATTCGGTGTGATAATGGAACAGAGTTCAAGAATGCAATTATTATAGAACTCTGTAGGTCTAAAGGGATAAAGAGGGACTATAGCAATCCAAGAACCCCACAACAAAATGGGGTAGCTGAAAGAAAGAATAGGACCTTGATAGAGGCTGCAAGACCAATGCTTGCAGACTCTAAATTGCCCACTATGTTCTGGACTGAAGCTGTTGGCACAGCTTGCTATGTGCTAAACAGAGTCTCCATTACTAGACCTCACC
Source organism: Chrysanthemum seticuspe (assembly GCA_019973895.1). NCBI lineage: Eukaryota > Viridiplantae > Streptophyta > Magnoliopsida > Asterales > Asteraceae > Chrysanthemum > Chrysanthemum seticuspe. Next base: position 45,270,253 of record BPTQ01000007.1, read on the forward strand.
TCAAAACACCATATGAGCTTCTCTTTGGTAAGGTTCCAGCCATTCATTACCTCAAACCTTTTGGTTGTCAAGTGACCATTCTAAACACCAGTGATCCGTTGGGGAAGTTTGATGAGAAAGCTGATGAGGGTTATATTGTGGGTTATTCAGCTCATAGCAAGGCTTACAGAGTGTACAATTTATCTGCCAAGAAAATTGAGGAGACTTTGAACCTGAGATACATGGAAGATAAGCCCAATGTTCAAGGACAGGGTCATGTGTGGTCTTTTGACCTTGACTACTTAACTGATTATTTGGGTTATACTAGACATATGGCTAACCAACGTGCAGGTTCTCAAGAGTCTCCCACTAACAATGCAGGTACCTTGGATGCTGACTCAGAAAGTGAATTTGAAGATGATGAACAACCTATACTTGTGCCTTCTTTCTCCCCTAACAATGTTGCAGGTAACACTTTTAGAGATATTTCTGCTGAGAGTGAAGATGAATCACACTATGCTGAGGACCTTGCTAGGCTTCAGACTCAAGAGTTTGCAGCTAAGCTTGAAGCTGAGAAGGTGAATGGGGAGCTTGCAAATGAGGCTGTCAGTGGAAACCATGTTTCTGCTGACACTGATGCAGTCTCTCCCATCATCATCAAATCTGCTGAAAGCTCGACTGTTTCTCCTCCTTTTCCTTCTAGAGTGTCCGCAGACTTTGGTGAACCCTATACTCGCTTTCCAAGACCTTCAGATCTTGGAAATCATCAACCCAAATCTGGAATTTTCACCTCACCTTCCTATGACACAACTTTTGTACCAACTGTGTCTAACCTTGAACCTTCCATTGAAGTCAACCCCACTGCTACTAAAAGAATCAACATCACTCACCCTCAATCCAATATTATTGGTGACATTCTAGCACCTGTTAGAACTCGAAGGGCTATCTCTAGTCCTAAATTTGGACAGGTTGCTTTTCTCTCCTATGTCTCAAATCAGCAAAGAGACAATCACACAGACTTCAAGCATTGTCTGTTTGCGTGTTTTCTTTCTCAAGTAGAACCAACCAGTGTCACTCAAGCTCTTGAAGACTCAAGTTGGATTGAAGCAATGCAAGAAGAAATGCAACAGTTTCAAAACCAACAAGTTTGGATCTTGGTACCATTACCAGATGGCAAATATGCTATTGGAACTAAATGGATTCTGAAGAACAAAAGATATGCAAGGGGTGTGGTTATTAAAAACAAAGCTAGATTAGTAGCTCAAGGTTACAGGCAAGAGGAAGGGATTGATTATGATGAAGTGTTTGCACCTGTTGCTAGAGTAGAGGCTATTCGAATTTTCTTGGCATATGCTTCTTACATGGGCTTCATGGTGTATCAGATGGATGTTAAAGGTGCTTTTCAGTATGGTGAGATAGAAGAGGAGGTTTATGTCACTCAACCCAAAGGATTTGAAGACCCAGATCATCCTAATCATGTTTACAAGGTGGTTAAAGCTCTCTATGGACTGCATCAGGCACCAAGAGCATGGTATGCTAGGCTTTCATTATTTCTGCTGAAGCATGGCTACAGAAGATGTGCCATTGATAAGACTCTTTTTCTGAAGAAGAACTCGACAAACATCATACTTGTGCAAGTGTATGTGGATGACATCATTTTTGGATCCACTAAAGAAGCCTGGTGCAGGGAATTTGAGGAACTCATGAAGGGAGAATTTCAGATGAGTGTTATGGGGGAGCTTACTTTCTTTTTGGGTCTCCAAGTTCTGCAGAAACAAGATGGGATATTCATCAGTCAAGATAAATATGTGAGGGACATTTTGAAGAAATTTGGTATGGAAGGTGTCAGGACTGCCACAACACCTTATGAAGCTCCAAAAACAAAAACCAACAATGAACCAGATCTACCTATGAATGTTCATTTATACAGATCAATGATTGGTTCATTAATGTATCTAACAGCTTCAAGGCCTGATATTACCTTTGCTGTGAGTGTTTGCTCTTGACATCAAGTCACTCCACTTACTTCCCATCTCAATGCAGTCAAGAAGATCTTTAAGTACCTCAAAGGCCAACCTCATTTAGGCCTTTGGTACCCAAAAGAGTCTCCTTTTAAGTTGGAAGCATATAGTGATAGTGATTATGCTGGTGCAAATCTGGATAGGAGATCCACAACTGGAGGCTGTCAATTCCTTGGAACGAGATTGATTTCTTGGCAGTGCAAGAAACAAACCATTGTGGCTACCTCAACTACTGAAGCAGAGTATGTTGCTGCTGCAAATTGCTGTGGACATATCCTTTGGATTCAAAATCAATTGCTGGATTATGGGTATAACTTCATGAACACAACACTTTTTATTGATAATCAAAGTACCATATGCATTGTCAAAAATCCAGTCTTTCACAGTAGAACCAAACATATTGAAATCAGGCACCACTTTATAAGAGATGCATATGAAAAACATTTGATAAATGTGGCTAAAATTCATACAGATGATAATGTGGCAGATCTGTTAACAAAAGCTTTTGATGGACCAAGGTTTCAACACCTTGTGGTCAATATTGGAATGCTTAACCCTTAACTGCAAAGTTTAAGGGGAGGCATAGGCCTCAAGGGAGGATTTTAATTTGTTTTTGTTTTGTTAGTTTGTTAGTTAAAAAAAAAAAAAAAAAAAAAAAAAAAAAAAAAAAAAAAAAAAAAAACTTTCTCTTGCTGGTTTGTTGTATTTTGTTGATGGTTTTTAACTCACCAGATATACCTTGAGTATATCAAAGAGTTGGCTAGTCCAAAGGGTACAACTTTGGTAAAGACACGTCAAATCTGTTGATAGCTGTAATGATTTGCTCAAAATCATAGGGTCTGCAACCACCCATGCTTAATTGCTGAGAGTTGTATGGTCATCAATTCACCATGGTATATTCTTTTTTGGAATCCAAGAGTTGGCTAGCCCACAAGTATATGGCTTGTGGTAAAGGCAACTTAATCCATATTTGGTTATCAATTCACCAATTCTAAGAATTGACTAGTCCTGAGCAAACGGCTACAGGTAAAGACACATCAAATCCGTTTATATAGTTGCTGATTTGCTAATAAATCAGATGGTTATCAATGTACCATAGTTTTTGGACTTAAACATCTGGCTACTCCAGTAGTGATGGCTATTGGTAAAGAGACATCAAATCCATTATTTTCAATGATTCACCTCTCACAGGAGTTAACACACCTGGATGTGATGAGAATAGTATGCAACTAATGAGTATTGATGTACACTATGTCTTTTGTTGCTGCAAAGACCTGGCGTTTCAAAGTTTGGTCATCATAGAGATGAGATTATTATTGGTTCTTTGCTACTGATGTGTGAGAACAATCCTCTAGTACTACAGTCTCTAAAGATCTATCAAGGTTAGGAAACTGGAACTTAACCAAGTCAAATTCTAGTTTAGGGGAGGATTGTTGGGAATTATGCGAAGTAGGATTTCTACTGTCAATTCTGCCGAAGGATTCTGCTGAAGTAGAAGCAGAATCTGCTGAAGTATAAAAGCCGTGCCGTGTATCTGCTGAAGAGTGGAAGCTGACTAGGATCTGCATACGCTTTATTAATTATATGCTAACCCATCATTATTCTTGAACTACCCGAGGTTAGCATGGGTATTATTGTACTGCTCAATATTGTTTAGTGTTTAGTCATTAAATGCATGCTTGCATGCTTAGTCGATTGAGTAGTAATAGTTTAGGGTTCCTTGTCTATAAAAGGAACTTCATAGTATGTAATAGACAACTCATTCGAAACATAGAGTTTCAGTTAATAAAAGATCCATAGAGGATCTAAGTGTTCTTAGTTATAACAACTTGTATTTACATTCCGCTATAGAATACGAGTTGTAGAGATTCTCTATTAGTTTGCCTATGATTACATAGGCAACACTAACGATCTCGAGTGCTCAAGATCTGTCAAGGTCTTGTGTGAGTTCAACATGTGATCTAATGATGTAGGTACTAAAATTGGTATTTGTTTTACATGTTTGAGAACTTGAAAAGATGGATGTCCCAATCTAGCATACCATAATGCAAGCTTGCTGGTAGTAGATAATGGATGTGGAAGTACGTTGTGAAACTGTGTTATTGATTGTTGTAGATGAGGGTAAAACATAGAGACCACCAATAAGAGTTTCATGAGTTTGGGATCCATCATGGCCTAGAAAAACACAAGCATTATGAGTAATGGTGATTGATTTTAAAGTGTGTTTGAGGGTTTGGCTGATGGAAATGAGGTTATAAGTGAAGGTTGGTATGTAAAGTACATCGTGTAAGGTGATATTTGACTATAGTGTGACTGAACTAATTTTTGTAACTCTTGTGGTATGACTATTTGGTAGGTGAACAATGATAGGTGTCATATATGTGATTATGTTGTGCATTAGTGTGAGTGATATGCATATATGATCAGTAACATTGCTATCTATAATTTAAATCTCTTTAAAACTAGAAATGTAATGAGCTATGAGTATGTGAGGTTTACCTACCATGAAGTTGTAGGAGCCTAAGGTAGATGCTTCATTGTTGATCTGCATCATCAGCAACACTTGGTTGAGCTGATTTTCTAACTAATCTATCCTTGCAGTTACTGAGTAATCTGGTGGCAGGTTCATTAAGTTAGAAGGCTCCACTGAGTTGGCTTCAAATAGTGTACCTTCAGTAGCCATAGTCATGTTAATAGTTCTTGGTTTTTCCCGTGATTGTGTTGATTGTCTCCTATGAGGAGGTAGGTATTTGTTGTGAAGAGGGTGACCAATTGGATAGCCCACTAGTTTGTAACACTCGTCCTTTGTGTGACTTTCTTTGGTGCAGTCTCCCCATATGACCCTTCCTTAAATTTACTCCTTTTAGCTTGTGGTTGGTTTTGTGATTGAGGGTTTTGGTTTATGTCATTCCATATTTCCATGGGTCATAGTTGGTTTCGTATGTGTTTAAAGCAAAGGGTACTGAACTAGTTTTTTGTTTGGGGAATTCTTTATGTTTTTTTTCTTGTCTAAGCATACTATATGCTTTGGCTACTATGGCTAATGGTTGAAGTAATATAATTTGGCCTCTAATGTTTGTGTAACTTTTATCCAAGCTCATGAGAAACTGAATCTTTTCCTTTGGTCCCTCTCCCCATTAGTTTTACCATTATCACAAACACAATTGCAAGTACAATTATAAAGGGGCTTTTAGTGCATCTAACTCATCCTACAATCCCTTGAGTTTATGGTTATACACTTCCACAGAACAGTTCAGCTGTTTGAGATGAACAATTTCATTGGTCAATTGGTAAATTTTGTGGCAAAGTGAGTATGTATAGTGAACAAAGTTCAGGTTATTGCTAATTTGGTTTGAAACTGTATTAAGTATCCATGAAATGACCATATCATTTGCTCTCTCCCAATATGACCTAATTGATGATGACATTTCAGGTTCCTCAAAATCACCATCAACCAACTTAACCTTGTTTCTAGCACTTAACGCTATGATCATAGACCTTTTCCAAGTACTGTAATTATCTGAACCAATAAGTTTCTTTGAAATTAATATCATCTGGATGATCATGAGGGTTAGAGTAAAGAGGGTGGTTGACTGAGTTGATGTTCTACATTGTATCAACAGGGTTTGTAGTTGATGTAGATGTATTTGAATCACTTGTTTTAGCCATTGGAAATCAAGAACTTGTTGGTTGTTGATTGATGATTTGTTAGATCAATTTGCCCTAAATTTCTTCCATTAATGGTGATTATAATTTTTTTGGTGATTGAATTCAATTTTATTATTGAAAATGATGGATTTGTTGTAAATTGAACTAATGATTGTGTTTATGTTGTTATTATGATCAGAAATCAATTTGATTTGATTAAGAATGGTGGTTAGAAGTGGTGGATGATAGTTTGTTACGGTTTTTGAAGTTAGTTACAACAGTTAGTTATGGAAAAATATGGTGGTGATGATGGTTGAGCAGGACAATGCTCTGATACCATGATAAGATTTGAGAGGGAGAGAAATTGTAACTGAAATATGAAATGGTTACTTACAAAACTGAAATGAAGGCTACTCATACATCTTGACTACACACTAACTATCTTTGACTAACTTTGAATAACTTTGACTATTCTAACTAACTATGTATCTAGACATTGTTACATTCATAAATACATTCATTACATCTCATGACAATGGACCAAGCTAGAATCATGCATCACTTTCATCTTGTGTTGACTTTGCTTGTAGCTGTGAAGGCTTTGCACAATATGAGCTTCTGTAGTAGTAACTTTAGCTTGTGTAATCTCATTAAATGCAAATGACTTAAAATACACGAGAAAATGTATATAACAATGGGAAGACATTTATAGTGACAAAAGTTTAGGCGATCATCAATTGGTGTACTAATGATCATCCATTGGGCGATGTTTTAGGTAAGTGAGATAAGGAAGCAAAAGACAATGTAAACTAAAGTTGATGGTATTTTTATCTCTAAGTGATTATACATTTAATAATAATTTAACTATTGTGTTAATACAAATAATCCGTAAAAACGTGTATTTATATTTTACGATTTTCTAATATTTTGTCGATAACAAACGTAAAATCATGTTAACGAAACAAATAAAATACGTAAATGGTTTGAACTAATAGTTTCTAACATATTCACATTTTCACATAAAACACTAAAACAAGTATAAGTGATTTTATGATTTAGTAATACATATGTACAACAACTAGTGTTTACATATTTGGGTAAAATATACACATAACTAGTATGTAGTATATTGGGTAATATAAATGGGTAGAAACTTAAGTATCACAACCCATTGGGCAAATACATTGAATGTAGTTGGGTACAACCCAAAGCCCATGACCCATGGAGCTTGACCCATAACCCATTGCATGACATCATGCTTATATCATACATGGATAATATCCATAACCCATGGATCAACCCATACCCAAGTGACCAAGTGCATTGCACTCAAAGATACATTGTATCTAGTTAAAGATCCATGGTTCAACCCATGACCCATGACCCATAACCAAAATACCCATGGGTAAAAGGGAGCGTCCCACGAATCCCTAGCTTAACGCTAGACGGATCCCTTATGGAAGGGATCCGGGGAACAGTAGAGTTTTTCTTCTATAAATAGTGAGTCATTTCTTCATTGTTTCTCACCCCTTTCTAACACACTTTCTCCCTGAGTTAAAAACTCACTAACCTCAGATCCAAGAGATCTATGTTTGTAGTTTTGTTTTTGTGTGATCTTTTAGGTTCCTCTTAAAGGCAAGATCACCACCTTTGAAGTCGAGCAAGCTCAAGTCCATGAGTTGCCATGCTTCCTCATCATCAAGGCTACTGAAGTCTTCTTGTTGATGATTCCTTTCTTTCTTCAAAGAAGTGTAGTGTTGAAGACATTAGTGAAAGATGTCTCAAGTGTCAAGACGAAGATATTAGTGAAGGGTATCTATCGTCTATAGCATAAGCACTTGTGGTAGGTGCTTAGAAGTCAAGACAAGAAGCATTAGTAAAAGGTGCTTAAGAAGTCAAGACTAGAAGCATTAGTGAAAGGTGCTTAAGAAGTAAAGACACAAGACATTAGTGAAAGGTGTCTTGTAGATCTAGTCAAAGGCATTAGTGAAAGGTGCCTTAGATGTACATTCGATATGGTGTGTTTCGATGTACAAGATATACTAGTATTAGATCCAAGGATATTGATATCCTTGGTGATGTTGTAAAGGAGTAGATCTCATTTGGGATTAGTCGTTGGTGTAGTGTGGTAGTAGTTCCTCCATTGCAATGGAACTAGGTGCTTAGCCTAGTACCTAATAAAGGGTATGCGACGTTGTGAAGGTGTAGTTCACCTTGGAGTGAAAGAACTAGGTACTTAGCCTAGTACCTTATAAAGGGTAGGCGACGTTGTGTAGGTGTGGTTCATCTTGGAGTGAAAGAACCCGGTGGTTAGCCTAGCACCGGAAAAAGGGTAGGCGACGTTGTGAAGGCTTCTCCGCCATAAGGAGATTGGTGTAGTGTTTATGAACTCTCGAGTAGGTGACTCGGGGAGTGGAGTAGGGCAAGGAAGGTGTCCTTGTAGCCGAACCACTATAAATACTCGCGTTGTGGTTTTGTGCTTCTTACTCTTATCTTTTCATTACTTGCCTTTACATGCTTGTTTATCAACATCCAACTCACACATCCAAATAGATTGACATAAGTCGATCTAAATAATTAAAAAAGAAGTTTTAATTAGCAAAACTATTTAACCCCCCTTCTAGTTTTCCACATATTGGTTTTGACACAATAGACTTGACGAGTTGAATATTCCCTCTCGCTCGTCTATAATCATTTTTCTTCCAAATAATTTACGTGATCTCAGGGTTTATTTCGGTATTGATTAGACCGGTAATGTTATTTTAAAAAAATATGGTTAATATTAATTTTGTCTAGTGTTGTTATTTCTCTAGTGTTGCAACTTACATATGTCATATAAGAAATGAAGAAAGTTTGTCAAGGGCGGAGGATTTAAGGGGTTGGGATGGATTGTGCCATCCCAAACCTTTTGTACTTTGACATATATAAATAAGTATTTTCTTGTGTAAATGAGATAATATGATTACAATTTTATGTTTGGGTGAGATAACTTTATTTCGGCCTCTTCAATAAATTCGTTCAAGCTCTGTCTCTGTAGTTTGTCAATATTGACATGTTGCAATGAATAATGATGAATGCATATGATTGCTTCTTCTTATCTAATTATAATGTTTGATCGATGTAAGGATTCATATTTTAGTTATACACAAAAATAAGATGATTCACAATAATTACTCTCTAGGGCTTTCATATATAATTATGTTTGAGTAACTCTAATGCAAAAGCTTGCGACAACTTTTCGCTATTTCATTAGGCTATTTGAGAAAAAAAGTTGCATTGTGAAAATAACACATGCAATTTGTAAACTCCAAGTTATTAGTAAAAGTTTGTATTCACTCACAATATCATTTAAATGTGATTGCATAAAAAAGCTTTTTAAGTTAGACTAAGTGTGATAGAGGGTCTTGAGACACATTGCCTCCTCCATTCACACTCCCAACCATGCGTCTTATTATCACACACATCCTTTTGAGATGCGTTGTCCTCTAATTTTGTTGAGAACTCGGTCGTGCATACAATCAAGTTGTGTGAGGAGAGAAATAAATTTTTGTGAGTGTGTATGAGGTATATTTGTGTTTAAGTGGGGATATTTGGGTAGTAAAGTTGGTCGTTCTATTACACTTGTTTAATAGTGATGTTAGTAGTGGAGTGAAAATATGATATGGTGCTGAGTTAGCGATAATGATATTGATTATTATTACACCTAATCTTATATGGCTTTTTTTTTTTGAACTTAATCTTATATGACTAACAAGTAGTGAATCACATTATCAAAAATTATAAATTGTCATGAACAAGTAAGTATATGGTTAAAAAGTGAAAATTAAACTTAGGATGGCTCTATAACCCCATTCGAAAAACAAAGGTTACCTAAATGTAAATTAGCCTATGTATGCTATTGGATAAAATATTACTAGTATCTTTAGGTCGTGCCATTTGCAAGATGCTCTAGAATTTACTTATAGTAAAAAATTCGTTTTTATCTATTTGGAGCCGAAATGTCATTTTCAACCTAGGATATTGATGAACATAACTAATCATGGTAAACTTTAGATTTCATATAAATCTTTCTGTCGCTTTACTCGTGAAGTTTTTTTTTTACTATCAATGCTAGATTCACTCACAAAATTTACGTAAAAAAATTATTCGCTGACGTATCAGCAAGTGAATGGTTTTTTTTTTTTAAATCAATCATCCGCTGACACGTTAACGAATGAATTTTTTATGTAAATTTTATGAATGGTTCTAACATTTCTCGTTGTTTCTCATAAGTCATACCCATTACTACTTTTAAATACTGCCATGATATGTCATATGTGTTCGCTGATGTTTTCTGATCATTAAAGTTATTATATATTGTCTTAAAATTAATGCATTTAACTTTTTTGTTACATTTAGCTAGAGACATAGCTTATATACAAACAGATTATGAGTTCAGACTATAGTTTATTGTTTAAGAGCTTATGATTTTGAAAGTTATATACCGTCAAAGCTTACGAAAAATAAGAAAGTAAACTCAAGCACTAAGTCTCTAACATCAAGTGAGTAGTCCAACCAAGATGGCTGAGGCCCAAACAAAGACACCACAACTCAATCAAAAGCTAGACATAACGGATGTTTGGGCTAAGCCGATAGCTTTAATCTGACATACAACCAATGTTTTTAAATCCGTTTCGACTCGACCGTTTCAACCGTTCAGGTCAAGAAAACAAGCCTTTTAAATCGAGTTTTTGATTTTCAAAACTCAGTTTGACCAACCAGGTTTAAGGCGATCCGAGTCAACTCGGTTTTCGAGACCCAACCGCTTTTTTACAAATAAAAAAAGTTAAATATACGTGATTACGACATAATTTTATTTCTGCGTGTTACGTTTGTTGGTACATGTTTTTTTGGGCGGATTAGTCATGATTTATATATATATTTATTTTATATTGTCGAAAATAAAAGTTTTTTTTAAGAAATAAACAATATTGCTAAACCGATGACTCAAACTGATCAATTAAATATCCGATTTTTAAAACTTTGCATACAAGTATACAACCATCTGTCTAACATGATACTTCATCCATTTATACGTTGCTAACTAATATTGCTCAAAAGTCAAAACCTCGATCTAGACAAGTGAAGCGAAACAATATTTTGGATCCGACTTCTGGAGGTTTCTTTCTTCAGATCTTTTGAAGTTTCATTTTTTCCTACTTTGTTTACGTGAACCTGATTTTCTTCTACTTACATCAAAGTGTATTAAGTGACGTATGTAAAGCAAATATTGGTGTGAATCTAAGGACATCCACAATAGGGTGAGGTGACATAATTCAATGAAATGGTTTAGATGACAACTCATCATTAGTGGGTGTAATATGAGTTCTTCTCTATTTTCGCCGTATTTAAACTTCAATTGTGGGCCCTTTTATTTCATACCCATTAGTTTTCTAAAAAAACCTTCATGTTTCTCTCTCTATAAATTGTAAAAAAAAACTTTAGTGGGTTCAATGAGTTGCGGAAGAGTAATGTAAATATATTGTATGCATATGTGATAGCATCTTATAGAAAGGAAAAAAATATACTCCGTATTATATTTCACATAACACAAAAATGACTTTATAGTTTTAGTTAGACGAACAAACACACTCTTTACCAATGAACAAACACACTCTTTAACTATATATCATCTAGCTATAGGAGAAGAGATTTTAAAAGGGTGTTGCCAAACTTTTACTACAAAAGCGAAATTTTTTTACGCTTGTTCAAGTGCAGAATTATAAGTGAAAACTCGACTTCATGTCAAAAGTGATGCAAAATGATAACATATAAATTCTTTTGCCCATCAAGTTAAAGCCTAACAAGATAACACTTCAAGTAATAAATTTGGAACTCTGGGTTTTGACTACTTTTGACCGGTGGGGGCTGGCAACGCGCCCTCTCACTTCTTTTTACGCGTGTTATCAACTGAAACACCACTCTCATGGCGCGTTGTCAATCGATTTTATACCTTTTTTCTTTTTGTGTGTATGCGAGTGTATTGCGGTATGTTTGTGTTTGAGTGATTTTTATTTGGTTGAGTTAGCGGTCTTATAAAACTTGTTTGATGGTAGAGTTGGCAGTGAAAAGATAAATTGATGTGTTGTTGAGTTAGTGATGGTGAACGCAATCGCCATTACACCTGGTCTTAAAGTTCAAATATAGCTTTGAGAATTCATTTCATACTTTAGGTTTCACTTCAATAATACTAAGAGCACCCAATATGAGTGCGTTATAGGCCACGATGTCATATTTTGAGTGTATATGCAAACCATCAGGAAGGAAGATGTTTTTTTATTTTATTTTATTTTATTTTATTTTATTATTATTATTATTGCATATCTGTACTACTTATAATGTAGGAATGAATCTCTCTCCTCTTAGTCTTAATTTACAAGTCATAATACTTATTATACAATACACAAAGCACAAATAACACAAAAAAAACTATTCATTTAATACAATTAATACACTATTAAAAATACTTTTTCACCAAAAAATACAACTATCTAACCACAATTTATAATCTAATGAAGCTATCTTCTATACTACATATAATAGAGAGATGACTCTCTCTCTAAAATTTAAGACTTACAAAATGGACTTACAAACAGGCTCGAGCCTGAACGGGCACAGGCTAAACGAAATTCTTGATATCCGTAAATTTATTGTCAAAAAGAATATAATAAACTAAAATACATGATTCACCGAATTTTTTTATTGTGATAGTTCCCATTTTAAAGTTTAGATTGCAATTTTAGTCCATGGGTAAAGTGAAATGACTAAAATACCCTTTGTCTTATTTAGAGAAGACAAGGATAATTTGGTCATTTCACACCATTTAGGGACCAAAAATGCAATTCAAACTTTAAATGAACACTAGCATTGCACTTTCAAAATTTTAAAGACCAAGCCTGCAATTTGATCATACCGTAAGAACCAAAAATGCAATTAGCTATTTTATTTGTGATTTGAGTTTCTACTTTTTAATATACATTTTTGAACTTACTTTTACATGATCAACGTGATGTTATGCTATCGCGTCGCCTCATGCTCTAGCTATAAATCTTAGAGGATTAGGTGTCGCGACGAACCCCAACATGTTCATCACCGTCACATCACCTTCACATAATCATAACAAACCTCCACAACTAACCGCAACTAAACCTCCCTCACTCACAACAAACCTCAACCTCTTCATTTGGGGCCCACCACTACAACTTTATTTATTTTTATTCAAATTTCCAAATAAACTAAATTTATTTCATTTAAAATAAAAATACAATACAACATAATAAAAAACATACGAAACGTAAAATAAAGATACGGTAAAAAAAACATACGAAACGTAAATTATAACGAAACTAATCATTTGGATTCTGTTGTTGAAATTGTTCCCATTGAACTTGTTTCCAAACATGCTTGAGGAGACATCGTTGAAGCTTTGCGTGTTTGCGTTTATCTTGTAGATCTTTAGTTTTTTTCCTTTGCAATTCGCAACGTTCAATCCATGTATGTTGTAAATTTGGTGTCGGAGAAATATATGTTTCAACAATGTCGGATATCGCAAATTGTTGATCTTTCAAAATCATGTTAGGCAATATGATGCACGAGTACATGATTCTCCGTAACTTGCCAACAGTAAATGCACGCGCCGGTTGGGAAATGATATGCCAACATCCTTGGAGGACACCAAAAGCTCTTTCGATATCTTTTCGAGCACTTTCTTGTTTCGCTTTGAATTCCATATTTTTTGGGTTGCTTGCAACTGTAAATGACGTGACAAAAGATGCCCACTATGGGTAAATTCTGTCAGCTAGATAATACCCTTGCTTAAATTTACACCCGTATACTTCAAAGTCAACCTCAGGGGCGATGTCATCTAGCAGGTCGTCGAATAACGGAGAATTATTTAAAACCGTAAGATCGTTATTCGCACCCGCTACCCCAAAAAATGCATGCCAAATCCACAAATCGTATGAAACAACATCTTCAAGCATTATAGTTGGATATTTTTTATCACCTCTGTGAAATTGGCCTTTCCATTCTTTCGGACAGTTTTTCCATTCCAAGTGCATACAATCGATGCTCTCCAACATTCCCGGTAGCTTATGAACAATGTTATGTGCATTGTATAACTTACGAATGTCATCCTCATCTGGTTTTTTTAAAAACTCCTTCACATATAGATGGATTATGCACATAGTAAAAAAATCTAGGCAATCGTGTCACACCCACCCGATGGCGGAAACACGAGGTGTAACTGAAAAGTAACACAAGCAAAAGATAATAGAACATACCAACGTTTAAGATTAAAGAAAAAAAATACATTATTACAATGCCAGTTTAGCCGACATCGGCAAATATAATATAAAGTTTAGATCCCAAAAGATTACGTTTTATTACATAATGATTAGTAGTGACATGTGAAAACTTCATTATGCAAAGACCTTGAGGAAAAGCTTACAAACGATCACCTGAAATGCATGAGAGAAAACGGGTCAACTATGAAAATAGTTGGTGAGTATACACGTTTCATATAATAAGAAAACTCGCAAAAGAGAGTCAAAGGTTTCGGTCATCGAGAATAGTCCACAAAGCAAAGTCATTGTAAATCCACTCAGTTCCAAGTTCCGCCCATACAAAACTTGCAACATGTGTGTTCACAACCCATTGCACAAAATATGGTGTATCTAGTAGTCAAGTGTACGATGTCATAATAGTTCACAATATAGCACCACGTATATAATAATGTATGCCAGGGAAAGCCCCTAGAATAAATAATATGTGTCCCGTAACATAGTGAACGAGAGGTTGGCCGACCTCTAATAGTGCTATCCATACTACCTACTAATAGGAGACTAACAATGCGAATGTACGAACGGTACATCATACAACTATTAATATACAATTAAGAACACTCCGAACATGGGAGAATTTGCACTGCTCCGAACAGAGGAGACTTTATGGTCATAGCACGTACGGTTCAATAAGTTCAAACAAGTCATAAAAGTTCAAGGTTTTGATTCAAGTTCAAAAGAGTTCATATAAGTAGTAATCAATTTAATTCAAGTATGGTTCATGCATTTCTCCCCAAAATATAGTAAAACGATAAAAAAGAGGATCGTGAATACTCACCTGATGCAATAATTATGATGACAAAGTGGATTCACAGAAATGAGGTGCAATCTCTATCCGCAACCTAATATGAATGATATGCTCTAATATAAGTCATGAAACAATGTCGTGCATGCAAACTCATATGATATCCATACCACTTGTGCAATTTTGAAAATAAATTACTTTGTAACGTCTTGACAAGTTATAAATTACTTTGTAAGTACTTACATTGAAATGATATCCTACGATATTCATTTAGTGATTTATTAAGAAATTATAGTTTTTCGTCGCAAAACAATATAATTTGACAATTCATGAAAGTGACTAAATGGCCTCGAAAAGCTAGTCGTAAAATAGTGAATATCGAGTGTTAAGAAACAAACTCAACGGTTTTGGAAAGCTTGTAGCATTATCTCAAAGGCTTAGCTTTTAAAATTTTATAATAGAGGTCTCGATCATGGAGAAAAACATAGGTGAAGTAGGGTACTTGTACCAAAAATATTGTTTAAAAGTAGTTTTCGGCAAAGTTTGAGTGATCGCATTTTATTCGTTACAACTCCGTTTGACGAACGGTTGAACATTTTGGAAAATAGGCTAGGGGAACTTACTTTTACTAGAAGACTTCGTTTTCTAAAAAGTATTCTATCGATGTGAAAAACGACTCCAAACATGGTCACTAGCGACAACTAGTTTGGCTAATAGAACGTATATATGTAAGTGTTTTATACTTGTGAAGTGTAATTTAGTCGTTATATGTCCGTTTTCTACGTTTTATATGTCCTTAGCTTCGTGTTAAAGTATACTAATATATTTTTGATAAATCGACTCATTTAGATAATGCTTGAGTCTCATTTTTGACCCTTAAAAATCTGGACAGCATGCTGTTTTTCCGGAAAATATAGTTTTCGTCGTTAAACTTGAAAAATAGCATAACTTCTTCGTTATAAATCCGTTTTAACCCGTTCAAGCGACCACGGTTTCGTTTTAAAGTATATTTTCTGAATATCCAGCCCAAAATATTTTATAAACTGTCGAAATTTCCAGACTTTGCAAAAATGATCAGACCCTATTTTATAGTTGTCGAAAGTGATTTTTCTTGCGTAATACTTATTCTAACCACTTCAAATCAACACCAAATCTATTTTAAACCTACCATACACCTTCTTAGGGTGTCATGGGTTCCTAGACATCATCAAAAATGATATGTTTCAAAGGATTAATTATAGGATGATATATACTAATTATAAGTACTAAAAACATTAAAAGTGGTATAGAGATACACATGAAACTTGCATGTTTTCTACTAGAATGATAAAAATAACTCATGAATATTATGAAAGAGTAAAAATGATCATGAAATACTTACTAGTATGATGATGAGGTTTATGGAATAAGGTTTTCCTAAATACCCTAGGTTTTATTGCAAAACCCTTAAAAGAAAGTATACTAGAGTGTATAATTAACTTGATCTTGAAAATTTTTTGCTTTCTTCTTTTTCTTTCTTCCTTGGCCGGTTCTAGAGATGAGAATGAGAGAGTGTTTTATTTTTTTTCACCTTGAATAAGAGTGTAATATGTGTATATGTTTGTATATAATTGTAAAACCCGAAAATCTAAAACCTATATAAAGACTAAAATACCCTTGGAACCAAGAATAATAAAATACGTAAAATACATTATAATAAATTTACGAAATTAAAAACCTAATAAATAAAGCTTAACGAATATAAATTCGTGAAAGACTTTGGTACGACGAAGGACGTAAATGTTTCGCTAATAAGATTTGGGCCGTTCGTTTGTTTAATGGACTCGTGTCTTTTGTTTTGTTTTGCGCCAAACCGAAGCCCAAAGGGGTGTTTGTTTGTGTTCGTGTGAGCCAAGGGGGCCGAAGCCCATTTTGTGCTTGATGTGCGACCGGTTGGACCCAAGCCAACCCAAACTCAATCACTTTCCTAGTCTAACTCAAATACTACAACTATAAATACATCACATAATCATTAAATTGGAACCCTAGTTTTATTTGTTCTCTTTTTCTTTTCTTCTTGCTCGGCCGAGACTCTCACACACACCCTTGGTGTCGATTTTTCTTATTCAAGTGAAGGTATAACGTTTATTCATCTTTCTTTTAACGTACTTTGCATGTATATGTCGAGATATACTTTGTTTAGCCGCGTTTGTTTTCTTTTTGTTGTGGCCGAGAGATGCTAACCAAGAAAACAAAGGAAACCCTAATTTATTTAACTTGTATTTAATAAGGAACGTGTAAAGTGATAAGTAATATTGAATCGGGTCATGTATATGTTGAGCTAAGCTAAGCCGAGACATGCATGAGGTTGGACCGAGGCATGCATGATTTTTGAATGGGGTTTAAAACATTATAACTTGTATACGAAACATGTTTAGATGAGCTAGGTCTTGTGTAAAACATGCTAGCCGAAAACCCTAGGTGAACCGAGTACATATGTACATGAGATTTAGACGTGTAATAAATAAGTAAGGGTTACGTAAACATAAACCCTAATTTTAAAATATGTAAAGCGTATGAAGTATACTAAACCCTAATAACTTATGGTCACATGAAATCATAAACGTGTATGATAAAGCGTAAAAGTAAAGAAGGTTATTAATTACGTATTAGGTTAAGTGGAGAGTCGTTAAGACGTAACATGTAAAGTAAATGCATATTAATGAGATATTAAAGAGTAAGAACCCTAGAACGTAAATGAGAATATATTAGGGTTTGAGCTAAATATAGTAAGTTGTTATTTCGTGTGTGAGTTATGACTTATAAAACTATTTTCACATTTAACCTAGACTTTAATAAATGACATAACGAACCCTAATCTACGACATTAATTATAAAATATTTAAGACTCATTAATAAATCCTAAAAGTATGAAGATCATTAAAGTATGAATACTAAATATTAAAAAGACCATTTTGACGATTATGGAATCATTAATAACGTGGACGACCGTTAATGTCTATAGGTTCTGTGAAGAGGGAGTAATCCTTTGCTTTCGTCTTTCTGCTTTTTGATCATTTGCGTTGGAATAAGGTACAGATATTCTGACCTTTTCAGTAAAGGTTTCTCTTAATGTTTTCTTTCGTATTAGGTTTTTCCTAAGCCTTTGCTATGAATCCCAAATCTGATTTGTTTGAGCTATTGCTTATCTGAACTCTGATTTCTGAATTATGAAACATCTGATTTTGAATTATCTGATATGAAAACTATGATTTTGGAAATATGAATGATTTTCTGATAAATATGATCTGTGTCAGTTATGACATTCTGATTTGACCTAAGATAGTTTGACACCCGAGCCAAATATTTAACTAGTCATGGGGGTTCCATGTCCGTATCAGTGATGCACCTCTGATATGACTCTAGGGCAGTAGAGTGATGTTCTGCCACGTCTCTGGATGGTGAAGCATATTTGTGAATATGTAGGAAGGGGCGTATGGATGCATCCTAGATCTGTTATATGTTATCTGTTATATGTTATCTGATGATTGATGCTGCGTGCGTGCACGTCCTTCATAACTCTGGTAGGTCTCCCCTACAAATGTTGCCTTGTGTGAATATGAATATGATCTGATATAAGTTCTGGGCTCGTGGTAGTTGACTATAAATATCTTTTGAAATTACGATTTATGCTTATAAAATGATTATGATTTTGCTATTGCATTCACTTTATTTCATATCCGTTATCGTTTAGTTTTCGCTTTTGCTTTCATATCTGTTCACTGGGCTTTTGAAGCTCAGCCGCACTTTTCTTTTCTTCCGCGGCAGGTATCTAAGCATTTGGAAGCTGGGTTGCTTTGGGATGAGTGCTTGAGTGGACTTACCTTAGAGATTTTAGCTTTGATCTTATGATGCCATTTAGACTTATTTATTTCGGATATTATGTTTGAAGTTTATTATGCTTCCGCTGGGACCTATGTATTGAAGTCATTTTGACTTGGATTATTTTCCGCATTCATGTTAAGACTTTCTTTTGGTTATTTGTGTTTGCTTTGATATGACACCATTACTTGTGATTCCTTTACCCTTGGCGGGTCGGGGCGTTACAATTTATGGTATCAGAGCCCAGGTTTACGACTTGTAGTCAGGACCTGTGAACATAAGAACCTTAAGTTATCCCTTAGAATTAAGATTTGACCTGTGAGGATTGGGTAGACTTAGGTTTCCTTCTGCGAACTTCCATTTCGTATCTCATCTATGTTCATTTTGCTAATCATTTGAATATCGTTAAGATGGTTCGAACTCGTACTACTGGTGGCGCGGATGGAGACGATGATGCTGTTAACATGGATGCTGCGATTGCGAATGCTCTCAACTCTCTTTTCCCTGGTTTGACTACACCTGAGATGATGGAACAGGTGATCAACAATATTCGGAATCAGACTGGTGAACCTTCGGGAAGCGGTGGAGGTGCTCAACCCGTCGGCATACATACTTGGCTCGAGCGTTTCGGTAAGCTCAAGCCTCTTTCTTTTAGCACTGCTGCTACTCCCACTGAAGCTGAGGACTGGATCACTCATGTTGAGAAGCTGTTTGAGGTACTGGGTTGTGGAGATGGATTTAAGACTCGTTTAGCTGCATTCAAATTGGAAGGTGATGCTTTGAATTGGTGGAAAGCATTGAAACAAGCACGAGGAGGAGATGCTTTCGCTGTTACTTGTACTTGGGCGGAGTTTCGGACTATCTTCTATAACCGTTACTTCCCTGATGCGGAACAGCAAAGGTATGAGAGGGATTATCAGGCGATCTACCAGTTTGATAATGAGAACTCCAACGAGTACATGAGTAGGTTTATGAGGTTGGTAAGCTTTGTTGGAGCGATTGCTGGAGATGGTAGACGCCAAGCTAAGCATTTCAAATGGGGACTGAAGAAGTGGGTGTTGGACCGACTGCTTAACACTGACTATGAGGATGTGTCGGCCTGCAATGATGCAGCTCGTAACATTGAGATCTTTCATGAGGGTTCAGGTTACAACAAGCGTAATCGCGATGGTGATTGGATTCAAGGTAGGACTCAAAGTAATGAGTATAAGGGAAATACTAGCAGGAGTTATGATTCGAGGGGACAAGTGGATAAGGGTTATGATCAGCGGGGTCAGTCGGGAAGGAATGTGGACTCTAGGCGCCCTGAGGCGAGGGGTCAGGATAGCAGAGCTGCTGGTAAGAATGGAAATGATCGTCAGAATCAGGGTAATAATAACCAGCGTTACAACAAAGATCAGTCGACTCGAGGATCGAATCAGGGTCGTGCTTCAGGATCTTCTGGTCAGCAAAGGACAGCTGAAGTTTTGCCTCCCCCACCTATCTGTACTACTTGTGGAAAGGCTCATCCGGGACCGTGTTTCAAGGCCACTGGTGGATGTTTATCTTGTGGTTCCACTACTCACAAGATCAAGGATTGCCCTAAGAGGAACCCAGCGATTCCTGGAAACTATACCAAGCCGCCACCTACTACTGGACGTGTCTATGCTACTACTCGGAATCAGGCGGAGCATACTTCAGGTACCATTACGGGAACTCTTTTCATTGATGATTTTGCTGTCTTCGTTTTATTTGACACCGGCGCCACACACTCCATCATATCTGTCACATGTGCTAAGAAACTTAATATGAAACCACAACCACTAACGAATCATTTATCGATATCTACGCCTATGAAAAGTCACATGATCATTGATCATAAGTACGTTAAGTGTCCTCTTCGTTTTGATGATCGTATTCGCCCTGCACATCTGTATCCTCTCGATATGGTCGACTTTGATATCATTCTAGGCATGGATTGGTTGGCTTATCATAGAGCTTCCATCGACTGCTATGCTAGAACTGTGATCTTTGGAGACGTAAAACATCCTAAATTCGTTTATTATGGTTCTAAACCACTCAAATCTGTTAAGTTCATTTCTGCTATGAAGGCACGGACCATGATTGCTCATGGGTGTCAAGGTTTTCTAGCATCTGTTAAGGACACATCTTTGGAAAGTCCTAACATTGAAAATCTTTCTGTTGTGAGTGAATTCACTGACGTTTTTCCCGATGAACTCCCTGGACTTCCTCCAGCTCGAGAAGTTGAGTTTAGCATTGAGTTAATCCCTGGTGCTAAACCGATTTCGAAAGCTCCGTATCGTATGGCACCTGTAGAACTGAAGGAGTTGAAGGAACAGCTGCAAGAGATGATAGATAATGGATTCATTAGACCTAGTGTTTCTCCATGGGGCGCACCTGTGTTGTTTGTGAAGAAGAAGGATGGAAGTATGCGCTTATGTATCGACTACCGTGAACTCAACCGTATTACTATTCGGAACCGTTATCCTCTTCCACGCATAGACGATTTGTTTGATCAACTGCAAGGAGCTAAGTTCTTTTCTAAGATTGATCTGAGGTCTGGTTATCATCAACTACGTGTGAAGGAGCAAGATGTTCCTAAGACCGCGTTTCGTACCAGATATGGTCATTATGAGTTTCTCGTTATGCCTTTTGGTTTGACGAATGCGCCTGCTGTGTTTATGGACCTGATGAATCGTGTTTTCCATGAGTTTCTCGACAAGTTCGTTATTGTTTTCATCGACGACATTTTGGTTTACTCTAAGTCTGAAGAGGAGCATGAGCAACATCTCAGAATAGTGTTGGAGATTCTAAGGAAGAAGAAGTTGTACGCCAAATTCTCGAAGTGTGAATTTTGGTTAGGACAAGTCGCTTTCCTTGGTCATATCGTATCAGCTGATGGTATAACCATGGATCCGTCTAAGGTTGAGGCTATCACTAAGTGGCCAAGACCTACGACAGTGACTGAGGTCAGGAGTTTTCTAGGACTTGCTGGATATTATCGACGTTTTGTTGAAGGTTTCTCTCGTTTAGCTTTACCTTTAACCCAATTGATGAGAAAAGGTGAAAAGTTCGTGTGGACGGATGAAAGAGAAAAGAGTTTTGAAGAGTTGAAACGGAGATTGGTTTCAGCTCCTATTTTGACTCTTCCATCTGGTTCTGGAGGATATCAAATTTATAGCGATGCATCTAAGAAAGGATTGGGCTGTGTCTTGATGCAACATGGTAAGGTGATAGCTTACGCTTCAAGACAACTGAAACCTTATGAGGAGAATTACCCAACTCATGATCTTGAGTTAGCTGCTGTGGTGTTCGCGTTGAAGATCTGGAGACATTACTTGTATGGAGAGACGTGTGATATTTTCACCGACCATAAGAGTCTCAAGTATATTTTCACTCAAAAGGAACTCAATATGAGACAAAGAAGATGGTTAGAACTTCTTAAGGATTATGACACTAACATTCAGTACCATCCTGGTAAGGCTAATGTAGTTGCTGACGCACTTAGCAGGAAATCAGGTATGATTGCAAGCATTGAGATGGAGCCTAGGATCATTCGTGACTTAGAACGTTTGGATGTTGAGTTGTGCGTACGAGGTATTGGTGGATACTGGGCTAGTATGAAGGTGGAGTCGAACCTTATACTGCAAATTAAGGAAGCTCAGAAAGATGACGGCGAGCTGTGGGCCGTAGCTCAGAATGTTGAAGAAGGTAAGCAGACGAAATTTAAGGTTGATAACGACGGAATCGTATGGTATGAAGATAGGCTTTGCGTTCCCAATGATCAGGTACTTCGTGAGAAAGTTATGACTGAAGCTCATAGTTCTCCTTTCACTATCCATCCTGGTTCTACCAAGATGGATAGGGATTTAAAACAGTATTTCTGGTGGAACGGCATGAAGCAAGATGTAGCGACGTTTGTGTCGAAGTGTATGATTTGTCAGCAAGTGAAGATCGAACATCAAAGAGCTAGTGGACTATTACAACCATTGGATATTCCGACATGGAAGTGGGATAAGATATCTATGGACTTTGTGACTGGACTACCTCTTACTAAGAAGAAGCATGATGCGATTTGGGTGGTTGTTGATCGGCTAACCAAATCTGCTCATTTCTTACCAATTAGAAAGGATTATGGTATTGGCAGATTGTCAGAGATTTTTCAACAAGAGATAGTTAGACTTCATGGTACTCCGACGGCTATTGTGTCAGATAGGGATCCGCGTTTTACTTCTCGTTTCTGGAAAGGTTTGCAAAAAGCTTGGGGTACTCGACTTAATTTTAGTACGGCTTTTCATCCTCAAACAGATGGTCAGTCAGAGAGGACTATTCAGACCTTAGAAGACATGCTAAGGGCTTGTGCTTTGGAATGGACTGGCAGCTGGGATGAATATTTGTGTTTGGTAGAGTTTGCATACAACAACAGTTGGCATGCTAGTATTAAGGCAGCACCGTTTGAACTTCTTTATGGAAGGAAATGTAGATCACCTACTTGTTGGGATGAAGTAGGTGAACGTCTAATCGAAGGTTCGGAAATGATTGAGATCACTAATGAGAAAGTAGCTGTTGCTAGAGAGAAGTTAAAGGAGGCTAGGTCTCGTCAGAAAAGTTATGCCGACAAGCATCGTCGTGATTTAGAATTTCGTGTTGGTGATCGGGTATTTTTGAAAGTTTCGCCGTTTAGAGGTGTGAAACGTTTTGGAATCAAGGGCAAGCTTAGTCCTCGTTTCATTGGTCCGTTTGAAATTCTGGAACGTATAGGAGAAGTTTCGTATCGATTAGCACTTCCGCCTCAGTTATCGCATGTTCATGATGTGATTCATGTATCTCTCCTAAGAGGATACAATTATCATCCATTACACGTTGCTTCTTATCCGTTTGATCAGATTCGATCTGATATGTCTTTATCTGAAGAACCGGAAGCTATTTTAGAAAGACAAGAAAGAATCATGAGAAGTAAAGTCATTCCGTTCGTTAAGATTCTTTGGAAAAATCACCCAGAGCGTGAGGCTACTTGGGAGACCGAAGAGTCGATGCGAGCTAGTTATCCTCATTTCTTTGAATAGTTCGGTATGTTCTCATTTCGTTATCATTTTCGTTTCCGTTTCATTTCAATTTTCGAGGACAAAATTTTTTTTTAGAGGGGAAGAGTTGTAAAACCCGAAAATCTAAAACCATATAC
Source organism: Chrysanthemum seticuspe (assembly GCA_019973895.1). Taxonomy (NCBI): domain Eukaryota; kingdom Viridiplantae; phylum Streptophyta; class Magnoliopsida; order Asterales; family Asteraceae; genus Chrysanthemum; species Chrysanthemum seticuspe. The sequence continues at coordinate 45,294,070 of BPTQ01000007.1, forward strand.
AGCCTCCCCCCCTTGGCCCCCAGCAGCATAACATCGGAAAATCCCTTATACTCTTTCGCCATTCACCCCCTCATAAATCCAGCTTACGCCTTCAATTGTGTGCCCGCTGGTACGCCGCCGGCGTCCCGTTTGTCCCTCCGCTTTGGGCCGTTGTTTGTTTTCCTGGCCTGGTCTTTGTTTTGTTTTGCGGCCACCCCGCAGCCCGGGGGTTTGTTGGTGTTGTGGCGCCCCCGGGGGGGCGCAGCCCTTTTGTGCAAGACCTGGCTCGTCCCCGCGGGCGGTGGGCCCCCGCCCCCCCCCACCAAAACCTTCTAACAACACATCCACTTTTACGTCTCCTCACCTCCCCCCTCTCCTCCCTCCCTTCCTCCTTGCCCCCGTTTTCATTGTTTCTTTTTTTTTTTTGCCCTCGGCCCGCGCGCAGCACCCACCCACCACCTGTTCGGTGCTGTTTCTAGTCCGTTCTTCCCCTTAGCCACCCACACCCTTCCAGCTTCTTTTTTATTTCTACCGTTCCTGCAGTATCGTGGCCTCCTTGTTCGCCGCGTTTGTTTTTTGATGTCCCGGTCGGGGGGACCGCGCCAGATGTCCCCCCCCAGACACCCAACTCACCAGCGGCCCTGCAAACCCCCTCCGTTCTTGCCTGGCTTCTCGGAACGTGTTAACCGCGTGCCTCCAACAACCTACACATGAACCCCCCCCCAACAACGCGCCGGTCCTGGCTCTGTGCGCCGCTCCGCCGAAGAAACACACAACCCACCCGAGAAAACTTATAAGATGAGCAATACAAACGTTATAGATAGAAAAGAACAAATGCTAAAGCACACGAAAACAATCGGATCGAACCCCGAGTACATATGTACATGAGATTTAGACGTGTAATAAATAAGTAAGGGTTACGTAAACATAAACCCTAGTTTTAAAATATGTAAAGCGTATGAAGTATACTAAACCCTAATAACTTATGGTCACATGAAATCATAAACGTGTATGATAAAGTGTAAAAGTAAAGAAGGTTATTAATTACGTATTAGGTTAAGTGGAGAGTCGTTAAGACGTAACATGTAAAGTAAATGCATATTAATGAGATATTAAAGAGTAAGAACCCTAGAACGTAAATGAGAATATATTAGGGTTTGAGCTAAATATAGTAAGTTGTTATTTCGTGTGTGAGTTATGACTTATAAAACTATTTTCACATTTAACCTAGACTTTAATAAATGACATAACGAACCCTAATCTACGACATTAATTATAAAATATTTAAGACTCATTAATAAATCCTAAAAGTATGAAGATCATTAAAGTATGAATACTAAATATTAAAAAGACCATTTTGACGATTATGGAATCATTAATAACGTGGACGACCGTTAATGTCTATAGGTTCTGTGAAGAGGGAGTAATCCTTTGCTTTCGTCTTTCTGCTTTTTGATCATTTGCGTTGGAATAAGGTACAGATATTCTGACCTTTTCAGTAAAGGTTTCTCTTAATGTTTTCTTTCGTATTAGGTTTTTCCTAAGCCTTTGCTATGAATCCCAAATCTGATTTGTTTGAGCTATTGCTTATCTGAACTCTGATTTCTGAATTATGAAACATCTGATTTTGAATTATCTGATATGAAAACTATGATTTTGGAAATATGAATGATTTTCTGATAAATATGATCTGTGTCAGTTATGACATTCTGATTTGACCTAAGATAGTTTGACACCCGAGCCAAATATTTAACTAGTCATGGGGGTTCCATGTCCGTATCAGTGATGCACCTCTGATATGACTCTAGGGCAGTAGAGTGATGTTCTGCCACGTCTCTGGATGGTGAAGCATATTTGTGAATATGTAGGAAGGGGCGTATGGATGCATCCTAGATCTGTTATATGTTATCTGTTATATGTTATCTGATGATTGATGCTGCGTGCGTGCACGTCCTTCATAACTCTGGTAGGTCTCCCCTACAAATGTTGCCTTGTGTGAATATGAATATGATCTGATATAAGTTCTGGGCTCGTGGTAGTTGACTATAAATATCTTTTGAAATTACGATTTATGCTTATAAAATGATTATGATTTTGCTATTGCATTCACTTTATTTCATATCCGTTATCGTTTAGTTTTCGCTTTTGCTTTCATATCTGTTCACTGGGCTTTTGAAGCTCAGCCGCACTTTTCTTTTCTTCCGCGGCAGGTATCTAAGCATTTGGAAGCTGGGTTGCTTTGGGATGAGTGCTTGAGTGGACTTACCTTAGAGATTTTAGCTTTGATCTTATGATGCCATTTAGACTTATTTATTTCGGATATTATGTTTGAAGTTTATTATGCTTCCGCTGGGACCTATGTATTGAAGTCATTTTGACTTGGATTATTTTCCGCATTCATGTTAAGACTTTCTTTTGGTTATTTGTGTTTGCTTTGATATGACACCATTACTTGTGATTCCTTTACCCTTGGCGGGTCGGGGCGTTACAATAATTAAAAATAATACATGTGTAAGCCTATAATGGTATATGTGGTAAAGCTAGTAAAGATTTTTATGTGAAATCTATGTTGAGTCATAGTTTTGGTCGACAATGGGTAAAAAAAAAAGAAAAGGGTGGTGAATTTTATTAAGTAAGTGTATTTTATGATAATTGTAGTGTATATTTGATAAGTAAAGTAATTATTTAGTGTAGCGTTGGCTAGAAATCGATTTTTATGGAACAAAATAAAATATATCAAAGTTATAAAAATTATAAAAATACATTTCTTACAAGAATTTAGTGAATAAATAATTATCGAGTTGAATTTACGAAAACCGTCGTAAATATATATACATAACAATTTATATACAAAATAAATTGAAAACATCGGGTAAACTAATAATATAATTTTTATTGTCCTAAAATGAGTATAAAAATATATTAGGATAATTTTTGGAAGTGTCGGATCAATTATTCAAAATAAATGATTACGCGATAACGTTTATTTAATAGGAAAAATATACGTTTAATGAAATATGCAAACCATGCATGAACAAATATGACGATGATGTTACTAATGATATGTAGACTAAATCTAGTCTATATGAAATGTCCTCAATGATTTTTCATAAATTCGCACATAAACCATTATGGTTACGCGAATTTGATACTCGTAAACCTAGTTTACGAAAAATGATGAATAGTGAAAAATGAATAGTGATTTTTCTCCGGGAATGAATAGTATTTTGTGAATAGTAAAATTTTTAAATACGTTCTCAGAATATCAAATCGACTTAAAAAACGATGAATAGTAAAATGATGAATATTAACCGATGAATAGTAAATTCCCGAGATGAATAGTAAATTTAAGAAATGACCGGAAATTGAGAATTGTGACAAATCGCGTGCACAGTGTTCACCTATTTGTAAATACTCATCTAATGCATCAACTGATACCCCGTAAGCCAATTGGCGTAGGGCACATGTGCATTTCATTATCACACTAAAACTCATTACACCACTAGCATCGGGTCGAACTCTAAAGAAATCAAAATGCTTGGGAAGAGGATGATGAGTTTCAATATATGTTTCAATACCTTGTAATATTTGTAAAAATAGTCTACGGCTTATACGAAACAGACGATTAAAATTTTCGTCCGTATATTTTGGGTTGTCACCAAAATAGTCAGCAAGTAGACGTGCTTCAGCAATTTCACGTTTACGGGGGACGTATCGACGGTGGAATGAAGGACCGGCTTCTTGTTGTTGCAACGATTGCTCGTCCTCAAACTCTTGAATAAACATTTCTAGGTCCGCTATCTCTTCAATGTCACTTTCACCGAAAAAGATGATTCACTCATGTTTATATATGTAGATTTTATAGTGTGTAAAAGTGTGTTTATTTTGATTGAAACGGTTTAGTATTTATAGGTGGTATAAGTGTTTTTTTTTTAACGAATAGATTTTTTTCAAATAAATTTTATGCGTTTGGTTTGTGTTTTGTCAGAGGAGAGAGGCGCATTGTGCAGACAAAGAGCAACACCACGACGAGCTCCGCCGGTGTGACGGCGAGGGTCCATATTGGCACGGCGAGCTCCACGGCGAGACCACACCTAATCTTATTAGTAATAGAAACATTCCAACAGAAAAGGTTGGATTTAAGATAAAGTTAATGCCCAATTAGGCTTTATGGTTGGCACTTTCTTTGTGTGTTACTTGACATGAAACCGATCCTTGGGCTTTAATTTCTTTTTTTCATTCCTACACAAATATGATCAGAAAAGGTCTTCCACAAATGAAAAGATAAAGCTTTTATAAAGATTAACTAGCTTTTATCAAGTAATTTTTAATGCACAATTTTATGCTTAACATCACCATCGATCCTTATCAATCCTTTATATATAGGACATTAGGACCTTAACAAAAAAGATTTTCTTCAAAAAGATATCTCAATAACCTTTAAATATAGGAGGTGATTTGCACACTTTTCAAATTGATTGACACACTTTAAATTAGAATGTCTTGATATTTATACTCTCATAAGGTAAAAATGTGTAAAAGTAATGTGAAAGTATAAATGTCAAGACACTCTAATTTAGAATGTGCCAATCAATTAAGAGAGTGTGTAAATCACATCCCTTTAAATATTGACTTAAAATTCCTTATATATTTAACTTGTGATCTTATTTATGTCATTATGTCCTTGTGTCGTAAAAAATTACTCTCTTCATTTCAAAATAAATGTATATCTATATTACATATAATAGAAAAACGGTCAAACTTTGAAAAGTGAAAAGTTGAAAGTCAAAGATGAGATAAATGTATTGTGTAATTAATACTCTTATTAAAATACCTAATTACTTAAAAGTACAATAATTTGTTCACATTGTACAACCAATTAAAAACATATACACCAAATTTAAAACACCCAATTAATACTCTTATTAAAACACCCAGTTACTTAAAAGTACAATAATTTGTTCACATTGTACAATAATTAATACTCTTATTAAAACACCCAATTACTTAAAAGTACAATAATTTGTTCACATTGTACAACCAATTAAAAGCATATACACCAAATTTAAAACAACCAATTAAAACACCATTTACTAAAAAGTACAATAAAATTTTCACAATGTACAATTTAAACTAGCTACAACATAAATCTAAATATAAAATAATTAAACACACTAATTAATATTATTTTTAAAAACCCTAAAATGAAAAGTACATGTTATTATACACATTATACAAATTAATAAAACACACAAAACTTCATAGAAGCTAACAAGTTGATGGTACATATAGTTTTGAAAATCGGACCGGACCAACGGGTTCAACCGGAAATCGGTGTCGCCACCGGTTCGGCTAACAAATAACAGTCATCCGAAAACGAACTAGAGATGACCCGTTGAAACCGATACAAACTGGTGAATCAGGTCTCATCGAGATCTATTTCTCCAGTTAATCGTCACTCGGTACCCGCCGCCGCAACGCACGGGTACCCTGCTATACTATATATAAAGGAAAAACCAAAAAGTAAAAAGTGAAAATTTGAAACTATTAATATATATCGAAAACCGGGTTGACCCGGGACGCTTCAAACCCGGTGGGTTGACCCTATTTAATTTGACCCGTTTTGACCCAACTTGTCGGGTTGACTCGTTTAAATCGACCGGTTTTTCGACGGGAACGGTTCAACCGGTTGAACCACCTGGGTCGAACCCGGTTTCAAAACATTATGTTTAATCTCAAATCTTCAAACTTTTATTATTTTTCGTTTAGAACCCATAATTTTTTTTTTTAACACAAAACGATCTGTCGCTATATAAATATATTATATATATAAGTTTTTCTTCAAAAACGATCATAATGTTTTACAATTAAGAGAAAATATGTGCTCATTAGTGCACATTTAACTTTTCAATAGGCTAAATACGCACATTTAAAAAAAAATGGGCTAAATGTGCCCAAATCTTTTACATAATAGCCAAAATTAGCCCATTGTTTTTTTATTTTGGGCTAATCACATTCATGCTAATTTTGGTGCTTGCGTTCTTCTTAACAACGGCACCATTAATCTCATCCTTGTTAGTTTTTACGTGACAAGTAACGTGTGTTGTTAGTTTTTATCTCATAACTGATGTAATGTTTACTTTCATATTCATTAAATGTTTTTATTTGTGGTTTGATAGATGTTAAGAATTTTGTCTAGACTTTAGTTATCGTATAATACAACCGTTTGCAATTGCATTTTCATAGGTTCACGTTCTATTTTAAACGCTACACAAAACACTCACCACAATATCACAAATCATTAATTATCTAATGCTAGAAACCGTTGCCGCTAAGCTCGGGTACTCGCCTAGTTTTATAAATGCACAAAGTTTTTAAAATTTCACCAACTACATTTACAATATCTAATAATCAAATATCATTTTTACGCAATATTTTTTTTAGTGATTAAAATACAAAATAAATATTTATTTTAAAATATTATAAAATAAAAGTATGAACCGAGACCCGTGTGCATTCAAGATTTTAATAAGCTTGTACTTGATAGCATGACATATGAAGACTTGCCAAGTCCAAAACACCAAAGTCAAGATCATACAATTACTTAATTCATCTTCCAATTTCAACTTAAACAATTATATAACCAAACCCAAAATTCTATAATGTCAACAACAATCACCTAAACATGATCACTATTATATTCATTCATTTTATGTAAACAACTTCACACAAAATCTTGTTTCCTTAATCTATTTCACATAACCAATACATAATTCATATATGGGTCATCTTTATTCCAATAAAGTTTACATTTTTATATATCTTTATACATTAATCATCTCTTGTTATTCACATGAAGACGAGTCTTTTATTATTTCAAGATTTAGTTATAGTAAAACTTCACTCAAACCATTTGATTGGCGTTATATCAGAGGTAATTATTTTTGTGTTTTTGTTGGTTTATTGTTTTATGATTTATGGTATAAAAAAGTTTTGATCTTGGGTTTATTTGATTATGAGTTAGCTAAATCTTGATTATAATGTTATGATAGGTTTATATGTCTATGATTCTTGATTTACTGGTTTTATATGGTGGGTCAGGATAAAAAAGGTAGGAACTTTATGTAAAAAAAGTTTACTGCATGTTAGTATTGTTTTTCTTTATATGGAATTATGAAAGTCAAAGGAACCCTTGTCAATTTTTACTTTTTTAGTACTAGTAGTTGAAGTTTTTGAAAGATTCTATGGTTTATGATAATTTAAAGTTGATATGTAAAGGCAGCTGAATAGCTCATATGGATATCAGTCTGTTATATATGTTGGTTGTGGAATGTACCTTGATATTTTGACTTGAAGTATATTCATATGCTTTTGAATCATTTTATTGCAAAAAGTTTATAATCGGATACTATTTCATGTTTCTTGCAGTTGATTTACCGACATCATTTTCATCAATGACTGTTGCTTTGGAGTCTGATGTAAAACTTGTAAGCAATACTTTTTATGTTTTATATAATTACACAAGCATTTTTACTGTCAATGCTCTAAGAAATGTAACGTATGACTTGACGTGTAAGTTATTAGAAATTTTTTAACGAGTGATCAAATGATTTGAATGGCCCTTAATTAGGACAAAATAATGGAAATGCAAACCAAAATCGAATTTAGTAATTTCAAAGACTGTTTTTTACTTTTATGGAGTCGAAGTTTTTAGCTCCAGATGTTCCAAGTGTTTCTATGGAGTATCATGCTTTGCTTTTTGGCTCAGATTGTCCTTATCAAATTCAAAGTTTAAATGTGGACTTTTTCATCAAGGGGAGGGCTTCTGAACACTTCATTTTGTTTTGATATAAATTTAGGCTGTAATTACCCCTTAGTAATCATACTAGAATCTTCATTATTGAAAGCTTCTCAGACTTTTGGTCAATAGCCCAAGGATATTCAATCAGATTTTGTGTTGTTTTTCTTTATATTGTTTAACAAGGCTTCTTTGATTTTCAGAATAAAAATTATGTTAAGAAGGCCAGTATGTATAATCTACCAATTATATGTGTTCGTGAAGGCAGTCCTCCTTTGCCGGATGCATATAATACCTCTTTAACTGGTTTAGGTACAATGGTAAACTCTTTATTCAAAATATTGTTGTTACATAGATTGGTTTATAGTTTTGGGTTGTTATATCTAACAACTATTAATAGTCTTTTTATTTGGTATTACTGGTGACCTTATTCTGCAGTGTTGGATCCTATTTCTAACGAATCTTTGGGAACGGAAGGTCTTCAATTTGCCGAGAAATGTTATCCTATGCAGAACAATATACTTTTAAGACTAACAAACGAGCAGGTTGGATTTTCACTCTATACCTACATTCACAGACTACAATATTATATCTATTAAATGACTGAATGGATTTTATTTTTTTACAGATCTCTCCGGGTGTATGGTACTTTGGTCTATTTAATGGCATTGGATCGATGAGGACACAATCAAAGATGGTAGCCCTGATATAATTGCTAACTTTCCCTAGTTTTTCTTTTCGCAACATATTTTTATTATCTATATGGTGTTACAGATAAACCGAGGATCCGGGTATTCTTTTAGTGGCAATGTGAGCATTGAAGGTTGTATGGGCCCATCTATCTCGGGCCAGTTCTGTAACAAAACCGTTGACCAACTTTCTTGCATTGACCAGAATTCAACACAAGAAAACGTTGTTTCTTGCATTAACAATCACGAAAGCTCTTGCAGCGGTCAGAATGAACCAAAAGTCTATTCCTTGGACTTGCTTAGTATTTCAGAAAGAATAACGATTTCAGCTGCAATTGTTAAAGTCAACCGAAGTCAACTTCCAGATGGTACAAGTAATTATAGTAGCATCGGTTTAATGTGTTATGTCCGGCATGGTGCCATGCCGTCGCCATCTATTCATGACTATTCGGGTAATATCAATGATGCCCCTTTTGCTATACATTCGCCAAAAGTTGGTATGTGGTATATTACCATTTTACCCCTGGACCTCACAAATGGAACCATGGGGAACATGAAGGTTTGCTATTCATTGTTGTGGCAAATAAATCAATGTCCTCAAAATAAAGCTGGTTCCAACTGTATGTGGGAACGCTACATGCTTCAGGTTAGTTATAACTATAATTAGCTTCATATTCCATGTTATTTGTACATCTTTTTTTCTGTGAATTAATGCTATAGATAGCAAAATGATCCGGTCAAAATTGGCCGTTGACCCGTCAATGTTTATTGGAATTATGAATTATAATAAATAAATCATATATGATTAAGAAAGACTACTTTTAAACAACTGACCCAAATTTGAAACTTTTAAACGTTTGAGTATTTATTAAAATTATTTACCCGAACCCTAAATGACCTATTTAACTCTGATTGTTTATATCTGCAGACTGTTTTGAGGAAAGATCCTTCTCTTCCTTTCGAATCATATTATTTACCTGTGGCCGATAAAGGATCTTCCCGTTCATCTAATTTTCTTCTCGAGCCGCTTCTTAGCAACTCTTCACTCAGTCAAAGTCAAGATTTTGCATGGACTTACTTTGCAGTAGAAGTCCCGTCTGGTGCAGCTGGAGGAAGCATTCATTTTCGAATTAATTCAGATACTAAGTTGGATCACGAAATTTATGTGTCATATGGTGGATTACCATTAGAAGATAGATGGGATTACTTTTATGCGAACTCAACCAGTAACAGCAATGGTTCTATGTTCTTTAAGTTGTATGACTCAGATGAAAAAACTATTGGTTTCTACATCGTCTATGCTAAAGGAGGAACTTGGAGTTTTGGTATAAAACATTTGACTTCTTCGCGTACAAGTCAAAGTCAGACTACTATGTCGATTTCTGTCGAAAGATGTCCAAGAAAGTGCTCTTCTCATGGAACATGTCAAAATGATGTTGAGATGAGTGGACTGTCAATCTACAGGTATTGCACATATTGTCTGTGATCATATTTAAATAAATAGCTTGATTTGTTAATGCTCTTTTTAGTTGATTGTTACGGAGTATATGATTAATTCTTATAATTTACTTTCAGCTACTGTTGGTGTGATCGTACCCATGGAGGCTTCGACTGTAGTGCTGAACTTGTTTCTCATCGAGGTAAACTTTTTATGATCAAATACTATAAAATAGACAAACAGGAAATAATTGTTTCTTTTTCAATATTTATCATAGCAAGTATATGTGACGGACCCATTGTCATTCCTTATTATTCATTTCATGTCAAGTAACCAAAATACCCTTCTTCTTTCAATATGGTTGGATCTTTTTCACGGTAGACATTTTTATCTAGAAGGGTAATCTTGGAACTCTAAGAATCTTTTTAATTGGGTATGGTTAATGTGAAAGTGGCTGTGGGTGTGTTTTCGTATAAGCTTGTGTGGCTCTGTGCATATGTTACCTCTCAGATTGTACTTTTTCCATCGTATCGTTGGCATGAATTATGGTTTCATATGATGTTCAATGAAATCTCTTGTAGGGCATATATTGCAATCTGTTTCGCTTATCGCATCCAATGCTGCATTCGTGTTTCCTGCTTATTGGGCCCTACGTCAGAAGGTAACAATATGTTAAGTTTTTTGATACTACTTAAAATACCCTATTTATCGAGTGTTTGACTATTTTGCAATTTTTATGGGACAATGATGTACATGTTTGTCTTTAAAGTCGAACAAAATAGTTCCCAACTCAAATCAACAGAAACTCTTTACTACGATTAATAAGTGCACAAACATCACAAACTCTTTACCTTTTTACAACATTTTTTTTTATGTTGTGAAACATATAAACAGTACCTGATTTAATGTGGTTATCGATACTTTTTTGTAACCCTGTTATTTTACATATCTGTTAATACAGGCATTTGCAGAATGGGTCCTATATACATCCAGTGGTATTTCAAGCGGCTTATATCACGCGTGTGATGTTGGCACTTGGTGTGCATTATCTTTTCGAGTTTTACAGGTTTATTAATACTCCCATGTGACACGTGCCAACACACACACACAAGTATGTTATGAACTTGTAATAAAGTCTGTTGTTGATGTAATATCAGTTCATGGATTTCTGGCTTTCATTCATGGCTGTCGTGAGCACATTTGTGTACTTAGCTGCCATTGATGAAGCTTCAAAGAGGACAATTCATACAGTTGTTGCCATTCTTACGGCACTCATGGCCGAAACAGGAGCAACAAGGTATGCTTTACGTGGTATACTGTTTACATAGGAATTTGGAAACTTTTTTGGACAATTACTCTCGAAGCTGTGAGATATCATATGAACAGCAAACAATGATGCATGGGTGTTTTTTTCTTCTACAGATCATCCAACATTGTTCTTGTTATAGCAATCGGAGCAATCGGTCTTCTTGCTGGTTGGTTGATAGAGTTTTTTGCACGTTATAAACGAGGATCATTTTCTGCCAAACTTCTACTGAATATGCTTCAAAGGTACGAATGTGAGATTCTACTTTATATGAATTTTTTGTGTTACAAAAAAGTAACTTGTGCAAATTTATGAAATGTTTTAGGTGGCAGAGTAAAGGATGGTTTCCTAATCTTGTTAAGAAGGTCCTTAAACGTTTTCGGTGGTTTTTTGTGCTTGCGGGTTTCGTTGCATTAGCAATGGCTGCCATAAGCTGGAGTCTTGAATCAACCGAAAGTTATTGGTTTTGGCACAGGTTAGTTAAAGCTACTTGCTTTGTGTGGAATTTTAGTTAACCTCGATAATGTCTTAAAGTACATGACTTGGTTTGCAGCATGTGGCATGTATCAATATACACTTCTTCCTTCTTTTTTCTATGTTCAAAAGTGGATATTATCGACTGTGGGAATCAAGAGTCTACAAACACAAATTATCAGTTGACTCGACAAGATTCTCTTTCAAGAGGTGAAGACCAACCGGGCAATGCGTAGCTTATAGTTTGATGGTCTTTATAAGAGGTCGGAGAGGGTTTATAGGTGGAAACAAAAAATGTAAATCAGAAAGTTATAGAAAATGGATATTAGAAGTTTAGGATGCGGGTGATTTTGTCGTTCATGTAAACTTCTGGGGGCTCTTGTAAATCCGCATCTTCTAGTATAATTTTGAGTTTTAGCTTTTTCCTTCAAGAATGCCCAGAAATACAATGAGCCTGGCTTATGCTGAGAAAACATATTTTAATTATTATTCAGAATTTAGTATGAGTATATAAAGATTTGCGTTCACTTGAAATTTTAAGATTATTACCTTTTAGAAAATTATTTGATTTCAATATGTTGTAATTAAAGTTTATTTGTGTGAACATTCATTTTCCAAGTGTTATTTAAAGTTGATGGATTCCTTTTTTTTACTGTGAGGAAAATGAAAGTGACGATGCGTACGTTTTATGTTGATGTAACTACTTTATATATGATTGTAGGTAACTATAAGTGTGTCACATGCAATGTAAAAAGTAACAATGGTTTTATACAACAAAGTAGTGTATAACATGATTTGATAACTTGATGTCTATAACTTAGTCCCACATCGGTAGCAAGTAAGGATAAGGAGATGTATATAAGTAAAAGTATGATTGTGCCATGCAATCACAGAAGGGTGTGTGCTACAAATAGTTATTTGTGGTGCCTCTCTTTCTCTGATTTTTTACATTTTAACATTTGTTCTAATTGTGATGTATATCGAATGAAACATATCTTTTCATTCCTGTTTATTTCTTTGCTATTGGTTGTAGACTCTCGTGCACGCGGCTTTGGAATACTACGCATAGTAGGGAGTTTCGACATAATTTAAATTTAGTAAAGATTCGAATATATATTTTATAATCGTGCGTACATGGTGTCCAAAAGGCAATTTATAATCATAATAAATCTATACTACATATACCCTCAGTTCTCGAGTTGAAATGGAAGATGAAAGTAAAGGAAATGGAAAGTTTTTTGTGTTCTTGAGTCTTTTTTAAAGGAGGAAAAGGAAATGGAAAAGAAATAGAGATGAAGATTTGTTAATTAAATCTTCCTCCCACTTTTGGGAGGAAAGGGAAAAGAAATGGAACCGTATGTTGTATAAAGACTAATATACCATTTTAAAAACATTTGACATTAACAATTAAAAGGCATATATGTAATTTCACCAAGCTATTTTCCTTTTTCACTCACTCAAGAACATGATTATGATTACTTTCGTTTTCCTTTCCACTATCTCAAGAACATAACAACTAACACTTACTTTCATTTTTACTTTCTTTTTCCATTCCTATTCTTTTTCATTTCCCTTCCCTAAAAACTCGAGAACTGAGCGATAAGGTAAAAATGATCAATGTTGAAAAATGGTCAAACTCATGACATTTGAAAAGGAAAGTATTGATAAATATTAAAAAGTGAAACTATGACTTATAAGACATATGTTTAAAAAAAAAGAAAAAAAAAACATTGAAAACCGGGTTGACCCGAGACGCTTCAAAATCGACGGGTTGACCCAGTTTAATTTGATCCGTTTTTTGACCGGAACGGTTCAACCGGTTGAACCACCCAGGTCGAAGCTGATTTCAAAACATTATATTTAATCCCAAATTCTCAAACTTTTATTGTTTTTCGTTTATAACTCATAAACTTTTTATTATCACGAAAAATATCTGCCGTTATAAAATTCCGTGGCTATGCACGGGCACTCGTCTACTTTATAAATGATTGTTATGTTTAAAAAAGTTGAAGTTTAAGTCTTGTGTATTTATTTGCATATATTAATAACCTTTGTTTCAGTTTGCATATATTAATAACCTTTGTGAAACATATAAACTTTTTATGATCAAATATAAAATAGACAAACAGGAAATAATTGTTTCTTTTTTAAAATTTATCATAGCAAGTATATGTGACGGACCGATTGTCACTCCTTATTATTCATTTCATTATACAGATGAAAATGAAAACGTAATTGAAAATGAAAATATCAAGCACCTAAATGAAAATTATTTTTTCAAGGGTAGTCTTGGAACCCTGATAATCTTTTTAATGGACACATGTTTGATGTTTTCAAATGTATGTGCTATCAAGTGTCTTCTTCCAAAAACAAGAAAACTCATATTTCATGTCAAGTAACCAAAAGACCCTTCGTCTTTCAATATGGTTGGATCTTTTTCACGGTAGACATTTTTATCTACAAGCGTAATCTTGGAGCTCTAAGAATCTTTTATGGTTAATGTGAAAGTGGCTTTAGTGTGTTTTCGTATAAGCTTGTGTGGCTCTGTGCATATGTTACCTCTCAGATTGTACTTTTTCCATCGTATCGTTGGCATGAATTATGGTTTCATATGATGTTCAATGAAATCTCTTGTAGGGCATATATTGCAATCAGTTTCCCTTATCGCATCCAATGCTGCATTCGTGTTTCCTGCTTATTGGGCCCTACGTCAGAAGGTAACAATATGTTAAGTTTTTAGATACTATTTAAAATGCCCTATCTATCGAGCGTTTGACTATTTGCAACTTTATGGGACAATGAAGTACATGTTTGACTATTCCCAACTCAAATCAACACAAACTTTTTACTACGACTAATAAGTGCACAAACATCACGAACTCTTTACTTTTTTACCACATTTTTTTTATGTTGCGAAACATAGTAACTGATTTAATGTGGTTATCAATTCTTTTTTGTAAAAAAGTTGGTTTGTCTAAGTCATAAGCAGACATCTTTCCTGTTATTTTACATATCTGTTAATACAGGCATTTGCAGAATGGGTCCTATATACATCTAGTGGTATTTCAAGCGGCTTATATCACGCGTGTGATGTTGGCACTTGGTGTGCATTATCTTTTCGAGTTTTACAGGTTTATTAATACTCCCTTGTGACACATACCCACACACACACACACACACTGACACACACACGTATGCTATGAACTTGTAATAAAGTCTGTTATTGATGTAATATCAGTTCATGGATTTCTGGCTTTCATTCATGGCTGTCGTGAGCACATTTGTGTACTTAGCTGCCATTGATGAAGCTTCAAAGAGGACTATTCATACAGTTGTTGCCATTCTTACAGCACTTTTGACCGAAACAGGAGCAACAAGGTATGCTTTACGTGGTTTACTGTTTACATAGGAATTTGTAAACTTTTTTGACAATTACTCTCGGAGCTGTGAGATATCATATGAACAACAAAAAATGATGCATGGGTGTTTTTTTTTGACAGATCATCCAACATTGTTCTTGTTATAGCAATCGGAGCAATCGGTCTTCTTGCTGGCTGGTTGATAGAGTTTTTTGCACGTTATAAACGAGGATCTATTTCTGCCGAACTTCTACTGAATATGCTTCAAAGGTAAGAATGTGAGAATCTACTTTATATGAAATTTTTGTGTTACAAAAAAGTAACCTTTGCAAATATATGAAATGTTTTAGGTGGCAGATTAAAGGATGGCTTCCTAATCTTGACTCGACAAGATTCTCTTTCAAGAGGTGAAGACCAACCGGGCAATGCGTAGGTTATAGTTTGATGGTCTTTATAAGAGGCCGGAGAGGGTTTATAGGAGGAAACAAAAAATGTAAATCAGAAAGTTATAGAAAATGGATAGAAGTTTAGGATGCGGGTGATTTTGTCGTTCATATATGTAGGGGATATAGGGTAATAACGAACACCAATGGATATGCTTAAACTCTGAAAGGCGTGTGAACACTTTCAGATCGAATCAATTCGGCGGTTCTACCGAAGTATTCAATCGGATACAATTCAGAGTTGAGAATTTTCTGTATGTTTTGTGTATAAGATATATTGAACCGTTATATGATAATGACCAAACAAACCGTATATAACATGTTACGGGATAACTGCCAATGGCAGTTTTAGGGTTTCCAAGTTGTCAAGTTTTGTCCCTCAATTTCCGAAAGTTAGTTTCTGATGAACAACACTTCAGCAGAATCAATGGCTTCAGCAGAATCCATTGTATTTCAGCAGAAATACAACTTCAGCAGAAACTATTGTATTTCAGCAGAAATACAACTTCAGCAGGAACTTCAGCTCGACCCCAGCCAGGGGCTCTGCCCCTTGGACCCTGCCAGGGGCTGCCGCCCCTTGGACCCTGCTACCAGGGGCGCTGCCCCCGGACCCCCGTCCCTTAGGGGCTTCGCCCCTAAGATCATAATAAATTCAAGTAGGTGTGCACTCCGCACCTCCAAACCTAAATGATGTATTATTATGATGAAATTGGTCAAAACAAGTTAATCCAATTACACTAAAATATCCAACAATATAAACGTATGGGGCTCTTGTAAATCCGCATCTTCGGTTATAATTTTGAGTTTTAGCTTTTTTTTCTTCTTCAAGAATGCCCAGAAATACAATGAGACTGGCTTATGCCGAGAAAAACAGATTTTAATTTTTATTAAGAATTTAATACAGTATATAAAGATTTGTGTTCACTTGAAATTTTAATATTATTACCTTTTACGAAATTATTTGATTTCAATAGGATGTAACTAAATTTTATTTGTTTGAACATTCATTTACCAAGTGTTACTTAAAGTTGATGGATTCCTTTTTTTACCGCGAGAAAAATGAAAGTGATGATGCGTTTTACGTTGATGTAACTACTTTATATATGACTGTAGGAAACTATAAGTGTCACATGCAATGGTAAAAAGTAACAATGGCTTTATACAACAAATTATATTCAGATGATTTGATAATTTGATATCTATAACTTGTGTCCCACATCGATATCAAGTAAAAATAAGAGAAGTATATAACTTTAAGTATAATTTTCCAATACAATCTAATAAAGCTTGATGTGCTACAAATAATTATTTGTGGCATGTCACTCTTTGGGATTTTTTACATATTTAACATTTGATGTAATTGCGATGTATCGAATGAAACATATCTTTTCTTTTCATATTTTTTTTTACTGATTTTAGACTCTCGTGCACGGCTTTGAAATACATCGCATAAAACAGTGTTTGGACATAATTTAATTTTAGTAAATCTAAATATTTGCATATGTATCTTATAATCTCGTGCCTACATGGTGTCTTAGAATAAAAGTCAATTTAATTTCATAACTTGCCGGGTATTCGCGTGCGATTATATTTTTCATCTATAGCAAGTTTTTTCGATTGATTGCTTTTATAGAAGGAAAACAAATGTCCAACATAGGTTATTAGCTCAAAATTAACTTGTTCTCTTGCTTATGCATTTAGACTAAATGATTTATTAACATTATAAAGAATTTTTATAGCACGATACCAGCGCGTTATGGCTGCGACCATCTATGTAATCAAATTTTTTGTTGAGCACTTATATGTTTTTTATGATGCTAACTTTACGTGTAGCGATAACTTTAGAGAATAACTTTATCGCACACTATTTTATAAAAGAATGACAGAGAGCTCGTGCATCACGATGCAACGACGATACAAAAACGGTGGTCACTACTATTGCTAGTTGTTTTGGACGTGTAATATTATATAACGTTTAAACATATAGTATGTTTTAAAGTAGCAGTTTTAGCGCCATTAGCGCCATTTAATAGTGTATATTGCTAAGTTATGGTCGTAAATTAGTTGCTATTGTTTTAGACTTACAATTTGATATCCATTTGTTCTAAATATCTTTTTAGTATTGATGCAACTACTTTATATATACGATGATTGTAGGAAACAATTAGTGTGTGTGTGTCACATACTCACATGCAATGGTACAACAAATTAGTGTATAAGATGATTTGATAATTTGATGTCTAACTACAACTTGTGTCCAGTATCCCACATAGATGGCGAGTAATGATAAAGAAATATATATAAGTTTAAAGGGGTAGTTTACCAAATTAAGTTGTTTCATATGAACCACTTAATTAGCTTATTAAAGGGGAGGACAAAACTTTAATGGGTTTTTCCATTAAGTGGTTCATATGGAAAAAAGAAACCCCCTAAGTATGATTGTCTAGTGCAATTTGATGGAATCGGGCCACAAATATTTATTTGTGGCGTGTATCTCTTGGATTTTTTACAAATTAACATTTGTTCTGATTGTGATGTATCGAATGAAACATCTTTTCTTTCAAGTTTATTTATTACTAGTTTGAGACTCTCATGTACGTGGCTTTGAGAAATACGTCGCATAAAACAGAGTTTGGACATAATTAATACTATAGTGAATATTTTTATATATATGTTACGTAGTGGGATTATAATCTTGTGATGTTCGAGACAATGGGCTAAGGGTGAGGTTGGGGCTTAATTATATTTTAAACGAGGATCATTTTTTTTATCAAACTTCTACTAAATATGTTTCGAAGGTGCGAGTGTGAGATTCTACTTTATATGAAATTTTTGTGTTACAAAAAAGTAACTTGTGCAAATTTATGAAATGTTTTAGGTCGCAGATTAAAGGATGGCTTCCTAATCTTGTAAAGACGGTCCTTAAACGTTTTCGGTAGTTTTTCGTACTTGCGGGTTTCGTTGCATTAGCAATGGCTGCCATAAGCTGGAATCCTGAATCAACCGAAAGTTACGTTTTGGCACAAGTTAGTTAAAGCTACTTGCTTTGTGCGGAATTTTAGTTAACCTCGATAATGTGTTAATTACATGACTTGGTTTAATTGGTTTGCAGCATGTGACGTGTATCAATATATACTTTTTTTTTTTTTTTTTTTTTTTTTTTTTTTTTTTTCCCTCAAAAGTGGATATTATCGACTGTGAGTATCAAGGGTCTACAAACACAAACTATCAGTTGACTCGACAAGGTGCTCTTTCAGGAGGTGAAGACCAACCGGGCATTGCGTAGGTTATAGTTTGATGGTCTCTATAAGAGGCCGGAGAGGGTTTATAGGAGGAAACAAAAAATGTAAATCAGAAACTTATAGAAAATGGATAGAAGTTTAGGATGCGGGTGATTTTGTCGTTCATCTAAACTTATGCGGGCTCTTGTAAATCCGCGTCTTCGGGTATAATTTTGAGTTTTGGCTTTTTTCTTCTTCAAGAATGCCCAGAAATACAATGAGCCTGGCTTATGCCGAGAAAAACAGATTTTAGTTATTGTTAAGAATTTAATACGAGTATATAAAGATTTGTGCTCACTTGAAATTCTAAGATTATTACATTTTACAAAATTATTTGATTTCAGAGTATGATGTAACTAAAGTTTATTTGTGTGAAAATTTTATTTACCAAGTTTCATTTAAAGTTGATGGATTCCTTTCATTTTTACCGTGAAGAAAATGAAAGTGATGATGCATTCTACATTGATGTAACTACTTTATATATGATTGTAAGAAACTATAATGTGTCACATGCAATGGCAAAAAGTAACAATGCTTTTATACAACAAATTATATTAAGATGATTTGATAATTTGATATCTATAACTTGTGTCCCACATCGATAGATAAGGAGATGTATATAAGTGTAAGTATGATTGTCTGATGCAGTTCTAGTGAAGAGGTGTTGTACAAATATTTATTTGTGGCATGTCTCTCTCTTGGAATTTTTAAGTGTTAACATTTGTTCAAACTGTGATGTATCGAATGAAACATATATTTTCTTTCATGTTTATTGGTTTGTTATTGATTTTAGAGACTCGCAGCTTCAGATTATGTCGCATAAAACGGAGTTTCGACATAATTTAAATTTAGTAAAGATAGATTCGAATATGTATATTATAATCGTACGGTACAGAATAAAAGCCAATTTATAATCATAATAAATTTATAAAAGATTGTAATGTTTAAAAAAGTTAAAGTTTAAGTTTTGTGTATTTATTTGCATATATTAATAACCCTTGTTTCAGTTTGATAATTATAACATGTACATATACGAAGTTTTTTGGATTATACTCAATGTAATAATTGTTTACGTATGGTACGTATTGAGGGTTGAAGTTAGTCACTCGTATGCTTTCTCACGTATGGTAAGGACCTCAAGGGGTGACTAGAGTCACGAGTTTGGGTAACGCTCACGAGGTGACTAGTGTGTGTAAGATGAATATGTATATTATAATCGTACGGTACAGAATAAAAGCCAATTTATAATCATAATAAATTTATAAAAGATTGTAATGTTTAAAAAAGTTAAAGTTTAAGTTTTGTGTATTTATTTGCATATATTAATAACCCTTGTTTCAGTTTGATAATTATAACATGTACATATACGAAGTTTTTTGGATTATACTCAATGTAATAATTGTTTACGTATGGTACGTATTGAGGGTTGAAGTTAGTCACTCGTATGCTTTCTCACGTATGGTAAGGACCTCAAGGGGTGACTAGAGTCACGAGTTTGGGTAACGCTCACGAGGTGACTAGTGTGTGTAAGATGATTTGATAATTTGATATCGATAACTTGTGTCCCACATCGATAGCAAGTAAGGATAAGGAGATACATACAAGTTTAAATATGATCGTCTAATGCGTTAAAGAGTGGCCGGGTGGGCTACAAATATTTATTTGTGGCGTGTTTTCTCTTTGATTTTTTTACATATTAATTAACATTCAATTTGTTCTAATTGTCTTGTGTCCAATGAAACACATTTTTCTTTCATTTTTATTTGTAACTGGTTTTAGGGTGTGTTTGATGCAAAATGTTTAAGAGCACTTAAGAGCGGTGAGCAATGAGGGTTGAAGTAGCATTTAGAGCTGTTTTAGGAGCATTGTACATTTAGAGTTGTTTCGGATGCTCATTTTTCAACGCTGCATGAAGTAGCATTTTGGAGCGTTGAACATTTATGAGTTGTTTTATATATTATAATTACACCTACAGCTACGTTACCAAAAAATTTCCAACGCTACATGAAGTAGCAATGGTTGTCATAAGCTGGAGTCTTAAATCAACCGAAAGTTAATGGTTTTGGCACAACTACTTGCTTTGTGTGGAATTTTAGCTAACCTCGATAATGTGTTAATTACATGACTTGGTTTGCAGCATGTATCAATATATACGTCTTCCTTCTTTTTTCTTCGCTCAAAAGTGAATGTCATTGAATGTGAGAATCAAGGGTCTACAAACACAAACTATTAGTTGACTCGACAAGATTCTCTTTCAAGAGGTGAAGACCAACCGGCCAATGCGTAGCTTAGAGTTTCATGGTTTTTATAAGAGGCCGGAGAGGGTTTATAAGAGGAAACAAAAAATGTAAATCATATAGTTATAGAAAATGGATAGAAGTTTAGGATGCGGGTGATTTTGTCGTTTGTGTAAACTTATGGGGGCTCTTGTAAATCCGCATCTTCTGGTATAATTTTGAGTATTAGCTTTTTTTCTTCTTCAAAAATTCCTAGAAATACAATGCAGAGAAAAAACATATTTTTATTATTATTAAGAATTTAATACGAGTATATAAAGATTTGTGTTCACTTGAAGTTCTATAATTATTACATTTTACAAAATTATTTGATTTCGGTATGATGTAACTAAATTTTATTTGTGTGAAACATTTATTGAACACAAGTGTTACTTAAAGTTGATGGATTCCTTTTTTTTACCGTGAGGAAATTGAAAGTGATGATGCGTTTTACGTTGATGTAACTACTTTATATATGATTGTAGGAAAGTATAAGCGTGTCACATGCAATGGTAAAAAGTAACAATGGTTTTATACAACAAATTAGTGTATAAGATGATTTGATAATTTGAAAATTTGGTGTCTATAAATTGTGTCCCACATCGGTAGCAAGTAAGGGTAGGGAGATATATATAAGTTCAAGTATGATCAGCCCATGTAATCAAGAGAAGGCAAGACAAAAATAATTATTTGTGGCGTGTTTTTCTCTTTGATTTTTTACATATTAATTAGGGTCCTACTATGGTTGCACCCCTTAGGGATAGGGCCCACCATGCGCAGTATTGTTTCTCTCTCCACATAGTTATGCTGCTACTTTTTTTTTTGTCCCTTTTAGTTTTTTGTTTTATTAGGCTATGTTTTATCCGGCGGCTATATATATATATATATATATATATATATATATATATATATATATATTTTTAACTTTTTTAATTGTCTAGTATTTATTTGTGTGCTATATTTAATTTGTGTAGTGTTTTTATATGTATAGTGTATTTATTTGTGTAGTGTTTTTATATGGTATTTATTTTACGTTATTTTTTATAAACTTTTTTTATAAAAAATTTTATAAAAAATTTATAAAAAAATTTTATAAAAAGTTTATAAAAAAAGTTTATAAAAAAAAGTTTATAAAAAATTTATAAAAAATGTTTATAAAAAGTTTATAAAAAAAGTTTAAAAAAAGTTTATAAAAAAAGTCTATAAAAAAAAGTTTATAAAAAATTTATAAAAAAGGTTTATAAAAAAAAGTTTATAAAAAAAGTTTAAAAAAAGTTTATAAAAAAAGTTTATAAAAAAAAGTTTATAAAAAATTTATAAAAAAGGTTTATAAAAAAAAGTTTATAAAAAGTTTATAAAAAAAGTTTATAAAATAAATATCATATAAAAACACTACACAATTAAATACACTAAACATATAAAAACACTACACAAATAAATACACTATGCATATACCCTAAACATTACACAATTAAATAAAAAAACAATATATAAAAAAAAAACAAAAAAACATAAAATAAAAAAAAAATAATAATAAAAAAAGAATCTAATCATTGGCCCAATGATTGGGACCAATGATTAGTCTATTGGGGTGCAAAGGAAGGATTTCATGGGGTGCAATATTAGATCACCCCAAAATAAAACGCCCCATTGAAATGCAACTGATTGAAGATTTCATATTTACACGGAAGATTTCTTATTTGTTTTTTTTCAACTTGTATGCTATTTTTTATTTTTTACATTGAAATGTACAATGCTATCAAGAAATAAAATAGACACTTTCACACTTTTTATCCTTTTACATTAAAATGTACAATTCAATCATAAAACAAAATTGGCAATTCAATCATAAGAATCTTTCAATTATAAGAATTTTTCTTTTACAAGTTATAAATATGTAATCATACTAGTATTGAGTCATAAATAAATAACACACAAACATTACTCAAGTAAAAATAAGTTGGTCGGAGTATTTTCAAGACTTTTTTCAACAAGGCGAAAATGAAGCCAGTAATGAAAGTGGGTATTTTCAACATGAGGAAAATTAAAACAAGTATTTTCAACATGAATGTCATTTTTCATTGTGATGTTGGTGGTAAATACACAAGTAAAAAACCCTCAACTAGAAATACTGGCACAAAAAAAAGTGATTGTCCTTTTGGTTTCGAAGGAAAGTATTTGTATGACGATCGTTGGTCGTTAAATGTGATATGTGGCAAACATAATCATGAACCTGCATCACATCTGGAAGGTCACCCATATGCACGAAGATTGTCTGAAAGTGAGTCTAAATTAGTGAAGGATTTGTTTGAAAAAAATGTGAAGCCACGAAACATCTTATCTACTTTGAAAAAACAAAATCCTCTAAATGTGTCTACTTTAAAAACTATTTACAATGCATGCCAATACTACCTCTTCAAAATGCCGCTCCGTTCGAGTCCGCCACCGTGGTACGATCATAAATTCATTACACTTGGGTATGTTAATAATAGTCATTATGTCAATGTGATATTGCAAGGAGACTACCCGATGCCTACGATCGCATCTCAATGGGTTCGTTACATATCTGAATGTGCTGTCGCATGGATTACTCCGTACATAGAGCGGATAAACTATTACGATCAATTGCTTCGCTCAAATTGGTCAAACTGTAAGGCTTGTCGCAGTCGAGTAGGTTGAGATCGGTTGCCAACAAAAAATCCATGCAACAACCGATGTTAACATCGGTTCAAACGAATGCGGCAATCGAGTGTGACATCGGTCGAGTGAACAATTTTTGGAATATCGGTTGCAATAAAGACCGATGTTAACTCTTGTTTTCCTACTTTCCAAAGCAACATTTAATACAAATTCCTCGGGTCGTCGACCGGGGCATCCGGGTTGTACCAGGTCGTTGGAGAGAGAAAGCTGACGTGGCGCAGGTTGTCCCAGGTCGTCCCAGGTTGCGACTGGGACCAGCCTAATGTTGAAGAGGTAGTATTGGAATAATTTAAGATGTGCTATGTAGGTCTTTATTTTATTTGTGTCATTTATGTTGTATTGTCTAATGTAATAAATATGTTTTTAATATGCAATGAACTTAGTTATCATATTGTTTACATCTCTTACTATCTCTTATTTTTCTTTTTTATGTTATTATTATTTTTTTAAGTTTTAACATTATTTTTCGTAAATAACCAAGAGTGCCTAAATAACCAACATATACACTTTTTAGAATTTTTTGATAAAACTTACCGTAAAAATTAAAAACTTCTTTTATAAAAATTAGACGATTTTTTTAAAGCAAAAAATGTAAATGTGCAAAGTACTAAATGCTAATGTATATATTTTATATTTATTATATACAACGTACATATTACATTTGTAGATATAGTGTTACAAATATAAGAGCCGTAATACATGTACTGAAGAAATGTTACTAACCCAACAAATTCAATTTACATAGAATACTACTCCATAATATAAAAAATAAAATAATATAAAATGATGAATATAAGATTGTGAGATGAGGTTGACGGTTGACTGATGGGATAGAGTGGGAATAGCAACACCATTCCTGGCAATGAGACCGGTCAAACATTGACCATGCAGAAATCACAAGTGGTGACGACCATTTCTTTACAAATCTTATAGTACTATTTTTTATTAAGCAAATAATCAAGGTTTTAAAAACCGGTTTTTTAGTCGACCCGGTCGAGTCATCGGGCACCGGTTCGACCGGTTCAACCGGTTCGACCGCCGGGTCAACCGGTTTTTCATTTTTTATTATTTTATTTTTTCTGACCGGGTCAACCGGTTTGATCACCGGGTCAACCGGTTCGACCGCCGGGTCTAACCGGGTCAACCCGGTTTTCATAAAAAAAATTTGAAAAAATATAAAAAATATTTAAAAAAAAAAAAAAAAAAAAAAAACGAAACCCGGCCGGGTTTCATGACCCGGGTTGACCCGGGTCACTCAAAACCCGGCGGGTCTAACCGGTTGACCCGGTTTTAGAAAACCGGGTTTTTTTGACCCGTTTTAGTGCCCGGGTACCGGTCCGACCGGTTTGACCGGCCGAGTCGACCCGGGTTCGAAAACATTGCAAATAATTAATAGAGGCAATATTTAACGGATAGAGATCCTCTGATGTTGAGTTTAACATGACTAGTCATGTTGTTTCACATAAGAGATAGTTGTTCTCATAAGATGATCTACTTTAAATTTAAAATAAAAAAAACCATTAAATTTTATATTAGAAAACATGACTAGTCATGTTGAACTCTAACATTAAAATATGTCAATCCTATTTAAACACTACTGGATTAGTTATGAAACTACAAACCTAATTTTTTTTCAAAACTGTATATTGATGTCATTGACCGAAGTTGAAAAACAGCTCATATATTCTTGCTTTGATTTGGAAAGAATCTAATGATAATAGAAGCCCCAACTGTTTCGTACTCCATATATTTATGGGAAAAAATATTTCTACCCCTCATATTTTTTTTGAGTAATGTTATTTAGACCTAAAACACAAACCTAATTATAAGCCTAATGCATAAATTATTTGTACATTTACATTAAGTATTTTCTCTCTCCAAATTCCCACCAATCATTTTTTCAAATCAACCAATCAAATCATTAGGTTCATTTGTAGGCTTCATTAGTAGGCACAAAAATCATTTTTCTTTTTGTATTTCTCCCTTCTTTATTTTTTTGCATTTTTTTATTTTTTTTTATTTTTATAATTTTGTTTATATCAAAAAACTATAAACCTGAAAATGCGGAACATGAAATATAAAGTTTAATAAGTAAAACGCTTAAAACTGTCAAAAATACGGAACAAAAACTGACAAAAAACTGTGTTGTACAAAAAACTTCTAATAGGGAGGGTATGTATAGGGTATCCCTTTATATATACGCTCATTTGTGAAGCCCCTATGGAAATGTGCCCCAATACTTATGGAAATGTGCCGTGTTCTCAAAAAATATTATGTAGCAGGCCGGGTTTCTTTTTCTTGGGCCGTATCTCCCACATATTTCGGTTCCTACACTTTCCACCAAACTCAAGACAGGTAGGTTTTCCAAATCCGCTTGGGTTTCTTCTTTACGTGCATGTTTATGGTTTGTTTTCCATGTTTCTTCTTCGTTTGTGTGTTATGTGCAGAGGTTTCAGTTGTGGTTTTATGTGTTGCATGTCCTTTTTTGGTTTTGTTTCGTTCTGCATGTTGTTTCTTCTTCTTAATTTTGCATTATTCATTAGACATGTTGCCTAACGTTGTTATTTGACTTTCCCTGATATGTTTCTAAAAGTGTTATCCCAAGTTTATGCCTCCTATGTTGTGCGCCTGTTAGTTTTGTCCATTTGTTTGTGTCCAATATTGTATCCTGTAATGAGATTAAAAAAAAAGGCTGTTCCTAGGCGTGGCTGTGGCCATGATAAGTCATGTGACATGGGAGAGAGGGTTGGGGAATTTGTTGGCCATGCTGGTGTCGAACGGTCATTATCCGTTGGCGTTTCGACTGTCCCATCGTTTGTACCTTTGCAACCTGAAGAGCCTCGTCCTGTGCGAAAACGAGGCTATTCGGATGAGGGTCAACATGGCAGGCGTGTTAGGAGAAAGACGTATAGTGACGAGGGTTGTTCCGTTGTACATGCACAAGGTTGGTCATCTTATTTTTTTGATCTTATGTTACTTTGTCTTTGTATCTGTGTATTCCTAATATGTATATGTGGCCTTTCAGGTTTCCCCAACGATGTTGACATGCAACCGTGTGATAATGAGGTTCGGAAAGTGTATAATGATCTTTTCAGCTTCATGTTCCTGTGGATATTGCTTAGGTTGTCGATTACCAGCCGCTGTGTTTTGCAGGAACCTTTGCAGCCGATAGACCACCCTTTCGCATCTGAGTTAAAGGACCTCTTAAATGAATATGAGTGTGTAGATGTAGATGCGTTAGATACTGGGATAAGGGATGTTGTGTGGGATTTTGCAAGTGGTTCATTTCAACATCGTCGGCTTTATTCCGGAGATGCTACATATCATGTGTCAGAACCAGACAATCGTTTAGCAGATATTCCACACAGTGTTGACAATGTTTATTGGCCATTATCTCACCAGTTTCCTACAATGAACACACACCTGTTTCCAAATTCATGTATGTCCACTTGGTTGTTGTTATGATAGTTTGTTTGGTGTTGCTTTCTTTTTCCATTAATTTATGTTGCCTTATTACGTATCGTTTTCTTGGAATTTCAGCGAATATAGGACCAGCAGTGGTACGTGACATGGAAAATCCACTGGCGGGTAACTGTTTTGGTTTTGGTGTCGTTTACAGTTATTTCGTTCATTTAATGTTTTAGTTTTATAATGCCTTTGTGTTGCTCAATGATCCATAGGTTGTCAAGGTGAAAAGCAGAATAGTGTAAAAAGAATTTTTGGCCAGTTTCGTTCAGGTTCATCTTTACCCTTTGCTGCAAATTTATGTCCTAGGGATGCTCATACATGCACAAAATTTTTTAACCTTTTTATTGTGTCAGTAACTGTTGGGTTCAGTAAATACCCAAACCTCTTAATCTAGGATTTGAATAGAAAATAACCTAAGTGTTTAATCCGTTAAACACTATCAGGTCACTGAGTGCATAGTCTCTCAGTGAGCCATCTTCAGGTTACTCAGTACGAGGCAAAGAAGAAGCCTCTCCACTCAGCAAGGCGGAACTTAATGGGTGAAGACTAAGTCAAGAAGAAGATGGTGGATTCAGTGAGTGATGACAATAACTCACTGAATCCCTAAGACTCCTCTCCAACTATTAGCACTGAAGACAAACTGAAGGAAGAGACTGAAGGCTTTAAAGACTGAAGAATGAGCGGGACTAGGCGGGAAAAGTTTATCCAGATAAAACTAAGCCCCCAAGTGCTTTACCCAGATAAAACTAAGTCCCTATCTACTAAAGCCATATCTTCCCATTTATAGTAATCGGCGATACTAAAGGATTCTCTGTTAAGGAAAGAAGCTTCGCCGCCTGACTACAAATAGCAAAGTAAACAGTAATCGAATATATCTATATTCGGGATTACTGTGATCAATGTTTTTGTCTTCTAGGTTAAAGTTAAATATCCATACTTGTATAAATAGCATAAGAGAATGAGTGAAAAGTTTAAGCTTGTGAATTGTAAAAAAAACACACACACAAGCCAACTTTTCACTCTTCCAAATACAACTTTATCCTTGAGATAGCTCAGTGGGTTCTAAGAGTTGTGCTCAGACTTAGCCTGAGCTTAGAGAGGAGTCACCCAAACTTTGTCATTTCAATCCCAAGTACTATTCCGCAAGTACTTGGGTAACGTATTCTTTTGATTTATTTCTAATAAGAATATGATGTTGAAAATTACTTAGTGTGTTTTACTTACGTTAATTTCAGTCATTATTCACTATTAAATTGTTTTAAGTACTTAATTGTTTTTTAAACTATAGTGAATAGGGAACAACAAGTGGTATCAGAGCCAGGCTGATTATAAAACCTTTTAAGCCGCTCTAAAACGTTTTTAAATCAGGATTCCTATGGCTGAAATTGATGTACCCCAACTAGTCGATAAAAAGGGTTGAGCTTATTCAGCTGTTACCCCTAGACTTGAAGTTGGCAAATTTAACAAATGGAAAAAGCGTATGCTTTGCTATTTGATTGGGATGGAACCTTATTATATCAAGTGTATAAATGAAGGTCCATTTATCCCAAAGACTGCTGAAGGTTTGCCCAAACCTGAAGCTCAGTGGACTAAGGATGAAAGGAGAGTGGTCAACCAGGACCAAAGACTCAAAAGTATCATCATATCATGTCTTCCTGATGATATAATGGAGTCAGTTATAAGCTGTAATACAGCTAAACAAACCTGGGATGACCTAGTCCATAGCCATGAAGGCCCATCTGATACCAAGGAAAACAGGATTATGGACCTGAAACTTGAGTATAATACCTTCAGGGCTAGGGACTCTGAAACTCTCTCACAAACTTACACCCGATACAAAACTCTTTTAAATGAACTGGCTAATGATGGTGTTAAGTTGTCCAAACATGAGATTAATGTTGGTTTTGTCAATTGTCTCCCTGAGAAGTGGTTGAACTTCTCTCAGGGACTTAGAAATGCAAATCACATTCAAAATCTTGAACTTCCTGAAATTTATGGGAAATTTGTCTATGAGGAAAACCTCATCAACAGACGATACCCTGACTTAAAGAAGTCTCAGGAAGTCAAGAAGTCCCTGACCATCACCTCACCTATATCAACTGCCTTCTTTTCTAACAATGTGGTTCAAGATTTTCAAGAAAATTCAGATGATGAGCCTGATGAGAGATCAAGTGAGGAGTACCTAAATGACCTGAACGTTGAATTTCAGGAAAGGGAACTCCTTGCAAACTCTCGAAGGTTTATTAAAAGAAACAAAGGTTTTTCAACTGCTAAAGCAAATGAGGACACTGAATGCTTTAAGTGTCACAAAAGAGGCCATTTTCAAAGGACTGTTTTTCAAAAACAATTTCTGAACCCTCTTACAGACCATCAGGGTCAAATCAGTCCTCAGGCTTTAGCAAATTTCAACCTAAAATCTATCAGTCTCATCAAAACTTTCAGAATAAATCTGACCAGAACAAAATAATAGATTTTGAAGCCAAGTATAGGAAGATCAAAGCTAAGCTTGCATTACTTGAGGCCAGTCCCTCAGAACCAAAAAGTGTTCAATCTGTGCAGGGTAAAAACAAAGGTCTTGTTGCTGAAACCTTCGACTGAGATGAAGAGCCAGTCTCATCAGATGATGAAATGGTGCATGTCAGCGCACTGATGGCCCTCTCAGAGGAAGACAAGCTAGCTGTTGGAAAGAATCATGCCAGAAATGGAGAATGGGTCAACATCACAATGAAGAAGGTAAATATTCTACTTTCTATGGATGATGATTCTGATTGGCAGTCCTATATGAACTATATCAATGTTGATCTTAAGTTTGTAGAGGAGCAAAGACTAAATCTTTCTTCTAAGTACAACAAGCTAAGTTTTGAATTGAACAAGTGTAGGGATGAGTTACTTGTGTCAAAACAAAACAAGCATGAGGCTATCACCTTACAAATTCAAAACACTGAATTAGTTAAAAGAAATCAGGCTCTTCAAGATGAACTTAAGAAAGAAAAAGAAATCATTGATAGTTGGACCGCCAAGAATCCAAGAGTCTTTGATGCTGTGGGTGCCCCCAGTAGCAAAAAGAGAGTCATAGGCTTTGAAGACTGAAGAATGAGCAGGACTAGGCGGGAAAAGTTTACCCAGATAAAACTAAGCCCCCAAGTGCTTTACCCAGATAAAACTAAGTCCCTATCTACTAAAGCCATATCTTCCCATTTATAGTAAGCGGCGATACTAAAGGATTCTCTGTTAAGGAAAGAAGCTTCGCCGCCTGACTACAAATAGCAAAGTAAACAGTAATCGAATATATCTATATTCGGGATTACTGTGATCAATGTTTTTGTCTTCTAGGTTAAAGTTAAATATCCATACTTGTATAAATAGCATAAGAGAATGAGTGAAAAGTTTAAGCTTGTGAATTGTAAAAAAAACACACACACAAGCCAACTTTTCACTCTTCCAAATACAACTTTATCCTTGAGATAGCTCAGTGGGTTCTAAGAGTTGTGCTCAGACTTAGCCTGAGCTTAGAGAGGAGTCACCCAAACTTTGTCATTTCAATCCTAAGTACTATTCCGCAAGTACTTGGGTAACGTATTCTTTTGATTTATTTCTAATAAGAATATGATGTTGAAAATTACTTAGTGTGTTTTACTTACGTTAATTTCAGTCATTATTCACTATTAAATTGTTTTAAGAACTTAATTGTTTTTTAAACTATAGTGAATAGGGAACAACAGTAACACCGCTGGAAAGAACATCTGACCAAATGTTTGTTGGAGAATTCCCAACTAATTGGCCTGAGCATCGACCATCTTCGAGTATTGCATAGGTGCCATAGGAACAGGTATACGAGAAGCAGAAGGTAAACGTTTATTTTGTGGATAGGTTTCAGCTTTCCTTAATGATTCAACAACGTTTCTGCTATATGGGTGACGCAGTCATCAAACATTTTCAGGTGTTGCGAGACTTGACTTTCCAGATGTCCTGGACACTGATGCGCGCCCCATCAGGAGAAGGAACCGACGTAACTTGAACAAGATCAATGATGATCCTAATGTGGGTGGGCCCAGTCAGCGCAGTCATCCTGAATGTGGAGCGTCTTCAAGTACCGTTCAACTGGCGCAGGGACCAGTTTCACGGGAAATAGAAGGTAAACATTAGTTTTGTTGATGTCATGTACCTTTTCTTAATGATCCAATTATGTTTCTGAAATGTGATTGGCGCACCCATCAGACGTTCTCACCTGTTATAAGATTTGACTTCCAGATGTTCCGGGTACTAATGTGACCCGGGTTAGGAGGAGGAGACAAGCTAGTTTGAACAGGAACAATGGTGATCATAACGTTGGTGAACCCGTTCAGTGTACTGTTCCTGAATATGGAGCATGTTCAAATATTGCTCGACCGGCACAGGGACCAGCTTTACGGGAAACACAGGGTAAGCATTTATTTTGTCGATATCATGTACCTTTCGTTAATGATCCAGTAATGTTCCTGATATGTGGGTGGCACATTCATCAAACGTTCTTACCTGTTGTAACACATGATTTCCAGATGTCCTGGCCACTAATGCGCCCCCCATTAGGAGAAGGAGGCAAAATAGGTCAAACAGGAACAATGGTGAGCCCAATGTAGCTGGCCCAAGTCGGCCCACTGGGTCACAACATCGTCGCGCAGGTTTGTAGCACTCAACTATTACTTATCTTTAAGGTTTACCAAACTTTACTGTTATCCGATTCTTTTTTTCCTTACCACGTGAATTGCTCATGATATTAATATTTCTTATGTCGTTTACCAGGACCTCCGGTAGAGTACATTCCTTTTGGTCCGTGTACATGTGTATGTTCCCATTGCCATGCAAGGTTTTGGTACGAAGAGAGGTTGAGTGCCTCAACTAGGTGCTCGGGTCCTCTTTATCATCGTTGTTGTATGGGGGAAGGGTACAGATATTTGTGCCGGCAGAGTATCCTGCATATGTTCGACAGCTTTTCAGCGACTAACATTTCATTGACAACATCAGGGCATATAACCATATGTTTGCCATGACATCTCTGGGTGCAAACATAGATGAATCGGTCAACGTAGGGAGGGGTCCTTATGTCTTCAAGGTTTTGGGGAACATATACCATCGCATTGGGAACTTTGTCCTGAACCTGGGGAAACACCAAGGTTTCTACAGTTATATATTTATGACACTGACAATGAGGTCGAAAACAAACTCACCCACTTTGGTGAGAATGCAAGAGCGATGCTTAGACCGAATATCGTTGAGGGCCTTATCCACTTCCTTGATCATAAAAATGCATTGGTGCAGCTATTCAGAACAACAAGGGAAAAACTGAATGATGACGATGTTCCAGAGTTTAAAGTCAGGCTATTTTCTACAGTTGGTTCATCACGCCATGAACTACCCACAGCGGATTCAATTGGAGCGATCGTATACGAAAGTGGCCCAGATTCTGCTACAGATTTTGATGTTGTCATTCAATTACATTCTGGTGAACCGGAAAGGATCAACAAATTGCACCCCTGTTACATGTCGCTACAATTCCCTTTGTTGTTTGTATACGGTGAACAAGGATATGACAAAGACCAGAAGTTGATTGACCGCACGGGGGACGATACAGACACTGAGAAACGGGTAACAATGAATGCATATTATGCATACATGTTACATGATCGTGTCAACAAGTATGGTCTGTTGATGAGGGGCGGTCGGCTATTCCAACAGTATGTCGTGACTGCATATTGTGCCATTGAACAAAGCAGGATGGACTTTATCAGGAAGAAACAGTCTGACATCAGAGGCGACTTTCTAAGGGGTGTTTATGATGCCATGTCAAGAGGGGACAATGACGACTCTGATGTTGGAACCAGAATCATTTTGCCCGCTTCATTCACCGGAGGACCGAGATACATGTACAGTCACTATCTGGATGCCCTTGCAATCTGTCGCATTCATGGGAATCCTACATTTTTTGTTACATTCACATGTAATGTTCGTTGGCCTGAGATACAAGAATTTATGGAGCCATTCCGGACCCTCACTACTGCAGACAGACCGGATGTTGTTGATAGGGTGTTTGAACGCAAGATACACCTGCTTATAAAGTATGTACGCGACCAGCGGCCTTTCGGAAGTATATGTGCAGGTGAATGGCCACACGTTCCTTATATCGTTCTTTTCATATTTTGATGCCTTTTAATCTATTGTTTCCAAAATATAACTATCCGTTTTAACTCCAATTAGTGGAATGGTTCTTTTTATATTGCAGCATATTTTTTTGAATAATTTTCATCACATAACTTATTAACATGTATCTCCTATGCAGTTTTATACACGGTGGAATTCCAGAAACACGGGCTTCCCCACTGCCACATGCTTTTCTGGAACGATGCTGCTTCAAAAATAAGGTCGCCAGAGGATGTTGATAGATATGTCTCAGTAGAGTTGCCTGACAAGGACAATGATCCCGAGGGTTTCAGAGTGGTATTGGAGTTTATGATGCATGGGCCATGTGGCGCGGCAACACCCAACGCTCCATGTATGCGTAACCGTTCAGTGTGCAAAAAATCATTCCCAAAAGATTACTGAAACAATACTTACATCGACAAATCAGGGTATGTGCACTATCGAAGACGGGACACAGTCATTAGGTCTATGAGAAACAATATGCGCCTAGACAATGGCTATGTTGTTCCCTATAACCGGTCACTGTCAATGAAGTTTTACGCTTACATAAATGTAGAATGTTGTGGTTGGACGATGGTTATAAAGTACTTATTCAAGTACATATCTAAGGGGACTGACAGGATCGTCGCTCGAATAACAAGGACAACAGGCCCGTTTGCCGTCGGCAATTCACAACCATCAACATCAGCGCCTGCAACCAATGGTCATATTACAGTGGTTGACGAATGATAACTCTCAGATTGTACATGTTTTTAGTAGCGTTATGTGTGCTTTTGTATATGTTATTTGGTTATATTTGTATGATTTTAGTACTCAATCGCATCAAAAGATGTTTGCCTAGTATTTATAACCAAGTGCAGGGAAACGGAAGGAAAAGTAAAAGAATGTTCAATAAATAGAAGATTCCCATTTCAATGAAGCATGTCGAGCACAAATCAGTATTTCAAGTGCCATAGAAGACCAAGATGATTGAAGAACCAAGCTCTACAAGTCATATAAAGATAAAGGTAATTTTTCCGTCACTCAGGAAGACCAACCGAATCGGTTGCAACCGCAACCGGATCGGCTGGATGATGGTCAAAAGTACCTGAGAAGCTGGACCAACCGATCGGTTGCCACCCGCAACCGATTCAGTTGGAGCAATGCTAGAAGACCAACCGAATCGGCTGGATCTTCGACCTATCCGGTTGGAAGACCTGTTTCTGCCAAATCTTCATCATTAAGCTTCCCCATTGTATCTAAACGATTCTAGGTCCTTCTGTTGGTGTATTCTAGTCCTTTCCTAACTCATTGGAGGCTAAGTTCAACAATTAATACCCTAGGCCTTGGAACTAGTATAAATAGAGACCTCTTGTGAGCATATGAGACACATACTTCAATACAACTATCTCTACTCATCAAACAAAGTTCTTACCTCTCAGTTTCTTTCTTAGAAGTCCAGGGAAGTTTGGAGTTCTAGAAGTACCACATTTATACTTTGGGAATCATTACTTCACCATTTGTAATCTTATTCCAAGCATTGTAAGACTTTTAATCATGTTTTCTAATATTCAAAGTTCTGAGTTTATGTTTATGCTTGCTATGAGTGGCTAGTTTCTTTATACACTTGCTTAAATGATGTTGATTATCATGTGATTAGTTTGTGATTGTGTTAACATGTTTTAATTCAATTTCAAGTTGATTCTAAGATCCAATTGTGCTAAAGTTTCATAGTGGCATTTGTTAATCAAGTTTGACTAGTTGGTAGTAATCGTAGAGGTCGAAAGAACTTATTGTTATTCAACTAGTTCTAATCATTTTGTCTATGGATGATTGTTTTTACCCATTATTCTTGGTTAATCAAAGAAACTAAAGTGTGGTTGTAATAAGAACGCTTTTTGATTATCAAGTTGAATTGATTGGAAACATCTAAAAGGTCGTAAGATTAGTTGTTTACAATCAATTGTAACCTTTTGTCTATAATCGGTTACCTTTTGTTTTGACCATTTCTTAAGCAAATTTGATAAGGCAAATGGATGTTTTTGTGTTTAAGTTTGTGAAAGTAAACTTATGAAACTTGAATTGATCTTAAACTTATTGGTTAAACTTAATGCTTGTTTTTATGAACTAAAATCTTGACGAAGGTTTAACTTGTAAGAGCAATAGATTAGTACATCAACTAATTATCATAACCAACATGTTAAGAGGTTAACACAATCATACTAATCAAGGATAAGAAACTAGTTTAAGCAAGTGTAGTTTTTAATCGTCTGAATTTCATTATATCTATTTCCGTTGTTATATGCTTTTGGATTGCCTTAGTTGATTTAGACTTGTTAATTAGATTCACTCAAATCCCTACGAACGATCCCGACTTACCTTCAAAATATTGCTATAACTGTCACACCCCCAAATTACCTGTTTTGCAGCGGAATGGAATACCTGGGGATGACTGTCATAACATCAAAGTTACAGTTATATCGAACCACCTAAAGTGTCATTTTGAAAATATCGTTTGATTAAGTAAAATAATCAGAGTGTACAAAACATAGGTCCCAAAAGATTTCCAAAAGTACCAACATGAGTTTGTTACAACGATAGTTAAATGCGTAAAATATATGTGAGACGCGTTAGCTCAGCGACTCTATGATAAGTCCACATGCATGCCATGAAGTGAATACCTTAGATACCTGAGATAAAACATGCTAAAAGTGTCAACACAAAGGTTGAGTGAGTTCATAGAGTTTGGTTGAATTGTAAAGCCCTTAAAGAACGTACATGCACGTTTCATATAATATGAAAACTCTTAAGAGAGAGTCTAAGTTATTGGTCATTGAGAATAGTCCACAAGGAAAATGCATTGTAAATCCACTCAGTTCCAAGTTCCGCCCATACAAAACTTGCAACCTGTGTGTTCACAACCCACTGCCAAAAGTAGTATGTCTAGTAGTCAAGTATACGTTGTCATAATAGTTCATAATATAGCACCACGTATATAATAAATAAAGACTGCTCTGAACAAGGGAGACTTTATAGTGCTGCTCCGAACATGGGAGACTTTATAGTGCTGCTCCATTCACATAGGGAGACTTTATAGTGCTGCTCCGTTCACAAAGGGAGACTTTATAGTGCTGCTCCGTTCACATAGGGAGACTTTATAGTGTTGCTCCGTTCACATAGGGAGACTTTAGAACGCTCCACCAATAAGGCGAGACTTTTAGGTCATAGCACGCACGGTTCAATAAGTTCAAACAAGTCATAAGTTCGTAACTAAGTTCAAGAGTTTAATTCAAGTTCAAAAGTTCAAATAATAGTGTTCATAAAATAGTAGTCAATTTAGTCGAGTATGATTAATTACTTACTAACATAAGTAGTGAAACAACAGTTATTTAAGTTCATATAAGTGTAAAGTAAAAGCAAGTAGTTGAGCATGTATCTCCCCCAAAGAGTTTATAAAACAATTAAACGAGTAAAAGTGGGGCTACGAACTCACCTGATGCAATGATTATGATGACAAAAGTGGATACACTGAAATGAGGTGCAATCTCTATCTGCGACCCAATATGAATGATATGCTCTAATGTAAGTCATGAAACAATGTCGTGCATGCAACTCATATGATATCCATACCACTTGTACATTTTTGAAGATAAAGTGTATCGTCGAAATATGCGTTTGTGTCATATTGTCAAGTTTATAAAATACTTTACAAGTATTTACTTGGAACAACATCCTATGATAGTCGTTAAGTGATAAATCAAGAAAATATAGTTTATGAGTAATTTTCGGAAAAGTTTGAGTGATTGTATATTATTCGTTATAACTTCGTTTGACGAACGGTTGAACATTTTGGAAAATAGGCCAGGTGAACTCACTTTTACTAGAAGACATCGCTATCTCAAAAGTATTCTATCGATATGAAAAATGGCTCCAAACATTGTTACTTGCGATAACCATTTTGGTCTAGTAGAAAATATGTAAGTGTTATTACTTGCGTACAATAGTTACGATAGCCATATTTAAAACGCGTGTAACTTAGTCGTTATAAGTCCGTTTTCTACGTTTTATATATCCTTAGTTTCGTGTTAATGTATACTAATATATTTTTGATAAATCGACTCATTTATATAATGCTTAAAACTCATTTTTGCCCCTTAAATAACCCTTGACAGCTTGTATTTTTCGGAAAATCAGTTTTCGTCATTAAACTTGAAAATAGCGTAACTTCTTCGTTATAAATCCGTTTTAACCCGTTCAAGCGACCACGGTTTCTTTTTAAAGTCTATTTTCTGAAAATATAAACCAAAATAATCTATGACCTGTCGAAATTTCCAGATTTTACAAAAATGGACAGCCCTTAATTATATGTTGTCGAAAATGATTTTTCTAGTGTAATACTTGTTCTAAACCTTTCCAATCAACACCAAAACTATTCTAAACCTACCATACACTTTCTTAACGTGTCATGGGTTCCTAAACTTCATAAACAATGATAGGTTTCATGGGAATAATTATAGGATAGTTTAAACTAATAATAAGTAATAAAAATCATATAAAAGTGGTATGGATCATAGTATATTTGTATGTTTTTCTTACTAGATCATAAAAATAAATCAAGTAATAGTATGAAAGATTAGGAATAGAACACTTACTTGAGTGATTGAAGAGTTTTTGGAACTAGAAACTTAATTAATCTTTAGGTTTTTATTTCAAAACCTTGAAATAGATTACTAAATGAACTTATTAAACACTAGGATCTTGAAAAATATATGGTTTCTTCTTGGTTTCTTGCTTGGTCGATCATCACAACAAAAATGAAAGAGTTTTTCTCTAGTCTTCACCTTTTAGTATGTTTTTGTAGGTGTTTTATTTTTGTAGAACTCTTGTATAATATACAATATCTAGTCATAAGAAAAATGAGTATGTGTAGTTTTAGTCAATAAAATATCAAGAATTGGTGACTTGTAGGGGGGAGGTCGGCGAGGGGGGGGGGGGAGTGGAAGTATTTGATGTATTTTTGTTAATTAAGTGTATGCAAAGTTAAGTATATTGTATATTTTGTACATATAATTAATTATTAAATGTAACGTTAGCTAGAAATCGATTTTAACGGAATAAAATAAAATATATCGAAGTCATAAAAATTATAAAAATACATTTCTCGCAAGTATTGAGTGAATAAATAGTTATCGAATCGCATTTACGAAAACCGTCGTAAATATAATTTTTATAGTCTTAAAATGAGTATAAAAATATATCAGGATAATTTTTGGGAGTGTCGGATCAATTTCTTCAAAATAAATGATCGTACGATAGCGTTTATTTAATAGAAAAATATACGTTAATGAAATATGCAAACCCATGCAGGAACTAATATGAAAATGATGTTACTGATGATGTACAGACTAAATTTAGTCTATATGAAATGTTCTCAATGATGTTCCAAGAATACGCGGCTAAACCCTTACGGTTACGCGAATTTGATACTCGTAAACCTAGTTTACAAAAATGATGAATAATAATCGTGAATACAAAATTTTCTCCGGGAATGAATAGTGTTTTGTGAATAGTAAAATTTTGAAATAACCTCTCAAAATATCAAATCAACTTCAAAAACTAGGGGTGGCAATTCGGGTCGGGTTCGGGTTCACGGGTTCGGGTTGGTGGGTTGCCGGGTCAGAAACCTTCAACCCAAACCCGACCTGTTTACATAAACGGGTCAGTTTTCTCGACCCTAACCTGATTACTTTCAACCTGAACCTGACCCATATAACCCGTTTAATTAAACAGGTTAACAGGTTAATCAGGTCAAACAGGTTACTCAGGTCGAACCGGTTTACATGTCAACCATTTTAAATGTATAAGCATAAGTGCAGGTGCATGATATCAAAACAAGTTGCAAATCTTATCATGTTACATAAAACATAACTTCAAAGCATGCTACAAAGAGCATACTGTAAGTCTGTAACCATATTAGACAAACTAATTAACATCAGTTGCAATATTACAAAGTTCTTAACAAAATAACACAACACCAAAAGTGCAAAGTTCTTTCCAACGTTCCTAAATAAAAAGATAAATTTAAAAGACAATACCACAACCAAACATTAAACATGATGTCTCAAAACAAAGTATCCAAAAGACCAAAATACATCATCAGTTCACTACACCACAATACTCCTCCGACCATCATTCTTCATCTTTATTGATATCCAATGTCATGATATTTTCAGTTATCTCTTCAAGATCAGCATGTGACACCACTGTAAATACAAAATTTAAAGAACCAAGCATAAGTCTTCAATTACAATGCAAGCAAACCAAAAAAGTTACATTTATATTACCTTTTTCTAAAAATAGCCAATCCCTAGTGCATATTAAAGCTTCAACAGTGGGAGGCTTCATTGAACTTCGATATTGATCCAGAATTCTTCCACCAAGGCTAAAAGCCGACTCAGATGCAACTGTTGAAACAGGAACACAAAGGATATCCATTGCCATCTTAGCCAAAATAGGATATCTATATTGTTGAGATTTCCAAAAGTCAAGTACAAAAATAGAAGAAGTTGTTGCAGCTCTTGGTTCTTTTAGGTAAAAATCGAGTTCACGCTGCTTTTCATTTGAGCTCGAAGATTCAGTCTTATCAAATAAATCAAATTCCTAATGTACGAAGAAAATAAGACAAATTAGTAAAACACATACGTATAAACTATAAGAAATATTGTAGACATTACCTTGAGAATACTTTGAGTAGTGCCTCCGTCTCCTTCATCCACTTGAGAGTTCATCTCACCACCATCACCACCTGATGTCGAGTTTGTTGCAGTTTTTGAAGCAAGATTATATTCATCAAAAACACCATAAAGTACTTCTTTAACCTTTGCTAACTGTGGTGAGTCCTTACCATATAGCTTTGCATAGCTAAACCCAAGAAATGAATACTTATACCGAGGATCAAATACTACGGCTACAGCTAGCAAAAGGTTAAAATCAGCCCAATATTTGTTAAACTTAGTCCACATTTGATTAGCTATTTTCCTCATATAAGCATCCGGACTTTGCAACTCTTTAAGCAACTTCAAGTGAATGAGAAATACTTTAGGAAAGTACAGATTCGAAGTGGGATAAAGAGATCCAGAAAATTCAAGAGTAGCTTTATAAAAAACTTCAAGTAAGTCACATATCTTGTCAACCTTATCCCATTCATCCATAGAGGGACAACTTTGATAATTTGAGTCACTCATGCTAAGGTGAACTAAGGCAGGACAATAGTAAATGGCACTTGAAAGCATCTTATATGTAGAATTCCACCTAGTAGGGACATCTTGTGACAAAGCTTTTTTGCAATCTAAACCAGTTTGTGAACAACATTCATGAAACTTCACTTTTCTTCCATGAGAACCCTTAATATATTTCACAGATACTCTAATTTTATCTACTGCATCATCTATTTGTTTCAAACCATCTTGGACAATTAAGTTAAGAATGTGCGCACAACATCTTAGATGAAACATCGTACCATCATATATCAATGAATTGGTCAAACGAAATTGATTCTTTAGCAAGTCAACACAAAGATCATTGGCAGAAGCATTGTCCAATGTGATTGAAAATAACTTCTTTTCAATTCCCCAACTTTTAACTAAACAAGTGAGTTTTTCAGCTAAAGCGATACCCGTGTGTGGAGGTGGGAAAAAAGAAAAGTTTAAAATTCTTTTTTGTAAGACCCAATTTTTATCAATATAGTGTGCTGTCAAACTCAAATAACTATCAGTTACAATGGAAGTCCAGGGATCGGAAGTTAAACATATTCTACTAGGACAACAAAGCAACTCGTCACGAAGTCTCTTACTTTCAACTCCATGTAACTTTAACATATCAGCCTTTGTAGTGTTCCTAGTAATATGAGTAACATCAGGTTCTAGGTATTTAAAGACATCTCTAACTCCTTCATATTCTGTAAAAGAAAATGGCAAATCATGTCTAACTACTGCATGCACCAACAATTCCCTAAACTTCCCCTGGTTAAAATTTGTGTTTCTAGCTCCTATAACACCCTTGTTAGAACTAATCGTGTATTGGCCAATATCTCTTGTAGTACTTTTAAGACATACCTTTAGATGACGTTTTAGATTACCAGTACCACTATAACTTTCTGCCGAATAAATCTTATTGCATTTTTTACACTTACAAACTAGAGGCTGGTCGGGCTTTTTAGGATCTTGGTCAATCAACTCAAAATAATCCCAAACCTTGGAGATAAGTTTTCTTTTCCGTTTGTTTGGCCTCGAGGTACTTGCAACACCTTCTGATTGAGTTGGCTTTCCTATTTCCTCGACCGAATCATCACTTTCATCATCGATATTCATCGGATGTGCGTCACCATTATCCATTTTCTAGATACAAAAAAGACAAGAAACACAAAATAATAAATTAGTACCTTTCATTTTTTATGAACCTACGCAGTTAACAAGATCCATAGATAATTATATGTTACATTATCATACTTGCATGCATATATGCAACAAAAAAGATTGCATATAAAAGTACTACTAGATAAAAACTAGCCATACCTAAGCAAGTGATATTGTAACTTGGAATTTGATGGCGATATGGCGATCTCCGGTGAATATATAATGTGGATTTATGAGAGAAATCAGTGGTTGGAACTTAAAATAGATAACTATGAAAGTAAATCTATGATAATTTTAATAGCACAAATAATTTGATATGACTATTGAAGACAAAAGATACATTTCCAACTTCCAAGAAATGACTTTTCAATTTCTACAGCATTTCAACTTTCAAAGTAACTCATTTTTATATATTTCTTGTAACTACTCGTCTTATTTGAACTAGAAATTGAAGCATGTGTATTTATTTTTAATATTGTTTAAAAGTTAAACGGGTTGTCGGGTCGACCCGGTTATATTATCCTTGACCCGAACCTGACCCATTTAATAAACGGGTCAATCAGGTCGACCCAAAAACGACCTGAACCTATTTAGCATCAACCCTAACCTGTTAATTTTCGTGTCGGTCTCAGGTCGGGTTTCGTGTCGTGTCAGAAATTGCAACCCCTATCAAAAACGATGAATAGTAACCGATGAATAGTAAATTCCTGTGATGAATAGTAACTTTTTTTTTAAAGTTTGCAAAATGACCGGAAATTGAGAATTGTGACATTCTTCCCCTGTTAGAGGAATCGCGTCCTCGTGATTCAATTATTGATAACTATAGTCAGAACCTCGACAAGGGTTCTAAAAGTTCATGCTCGTGTGAATAGTCTAAGTGATGATGTCAATGCTCATGTATATGGGTTCCTCATCCAACTAGGTACGTTCTTGTGCCATCGTGACCATTTCCCATTCTAAAGACATGCTCTCTTATGGTTAGGTTTGTTGAGGCAAGCTTTCCCATTCTCGAGCAAAACCCTCAAAAGACTTTTAGGTAACCGATTTTTACTTAATCTCACAACTCATCAAACAAGAACTGTCATGAGATTAGGCTAAATCGGTTTGAGTAACAACTTGACTCTTAGCTTGATTTTCGTAACTCATTAGACAAGAACTGTCACTAGAATCAAGCTAGGAAACAAGTGGTTTTGAAGAAAGTCTTTTGAAAATTTGGCTCAATTATGGAATTGATTACACATATAAGAATGATACTTCTTTCATTGCATGATTCTTCCTGAATTAGACATAGGTGATCAGGCTATGTATAATTTAGGAGTAACTATGCAATGCTTGGACTAATCGACTCATATGATGTTTGGTGTTGAGTCAACTGATGTTAAAATTGTGATATGGGATGCCAAGGTATCTTCCATGTTAGAGTCTGAAGAAAGGATAACAGAATGGGTATCTGAAGACATTTATGTGAAATGAAAGTAAATAACTCGCATAATGTGCGTATAAAACCGCATGTATAATGAGTATGCACTTATAATGATATGATGAGATGCTATGATGATGTAGTTATAGTCTAGGGTCAATGATGCAACCTAGTTCTCTATAACTCTTGCTCTGATACCAATCTGTCACACCCCCAAATTACATGTTTTGCAGCGGAATGGAATACCTGGGGGATGACTGTCATAGCATCAAAGTTACAGTTATATCGAACGACCTAAAGTGTCGTTTTGAAAATATCGTTTGATTAAGTAAAATAATCAGAGTTTACAAAACATAGGTCCCAAAAGATTTCCAAAAGTACCAACATGAGTTTGTTACAATCAAACGATAGTTAAATGCATAAAATATATGTGAGACGCGTTAGCTCAGCGAATCTATGATACGTCCACATGCATGCCATGAAATGAATGCCTTAGATACATGAGATAAAACATGCTAAAAGTGTCAACACAAAGGTTGAGTGAGTTCATAGAGTTTGGTTGAATTGTAAAGCCCTTAAAGAACGTACATGCACGTTTCATATAATATGAAAACTCTTAAGAGAGAGTCTAAGTTATTGGTCATTGAGAATAGTCCACAAAGCAAATGCATTGTAAATCCACTCAGTTCCAAGTTCCGCCCATACAAAACTTGCAACATGTGTGTTCACAACCCACTGCCAAAAGTAGTATGCCTAGTAGTCAAGTATACGTTGTCATAATAGTTCATAATATAGCACCACGTATATAATAAATAAAGAATGCTCCGAACAAGGGAGACTTTATAGTGCTGCTCCGAACATGGGAGACTTTATAGTGCTGCTCCGTTCACATAGGGATACTTTATAGTGCTGCTCCGTTCACATAGGGAGACTTTAGAACGCTCCACCAATAAGGCGAGACTTTTAGGTCATAGAACGTACGGTTCAATAAGTTCAAACAAGTCATAAGTTCGTAACTAAGTTCAAGAGTTTAATTCAAGTTC
Organism: Chrysanthemum seticuspe; assembly: GCA_019973895.1. Taxonomy (NCBI): domain Eukaryota; kingdom Viridiplantae; phylum Streptophyta; class Magnoliopsida; order Asterales; family Asteraceae; genus Chrysanthemum; species Chrysanthemum seticuspe. The sequence continues at coordinate 45,338,314 of BPTQ01000007.1, forward strand.
AAAAGTTCAAATAATAGTGTTCATAAAATAGTAGTCAATTTAGTCGAGTATTATTAATTACTTACTAACATAAGTAGTGAAACAACAGTTATTTAAGTTCATATAAGTGTAAAGTAAAAGTAAGTAGTTGAACATGTATCTCCTCCAAAGAGTTTATAAAATAATTAAACGAGTAAAAGTGGGGCTAAGAACTCACCTGATGCAATGATTATGATGACAAAAGTGGATTCACTGAAATGAGGTGCAATCTCTATCTGCGACCTAATATGAATGATATGCTCTAATGTAAGTCATGAAACAATATCGTGCATGCAACTCATATGATATCCATACCACTTGTACATTTTTAAAGATAAAGTGTATCGTCGAAATATGCGTTTGTGTCATATTATTAAGTTTATAAAATATTTTACAAGTATTTACTTTGAAACAACATCCTATGATAGTCGTTAAGTGATAAATCAAGAAAATATAGTTTATGAGTAATTTTCGGAAAAGTTGGTGTGATCGTATATTAGTCGTTATAACTTCGTTTGACTAACGATTGAACATTTTGGAAAATAGGCCAGGTGAACTCACTTTTACTAGAAGACATCACTTTCTCAAAAGTATTCTATCGATATGAAAAATGGCTCCAAACATGGTCACTTGCGATAACCATTTTGGTCTAGTAGAAAATATATAAGTGTTATTACTTGTGTACAATAGTTACGATAGCCATATTTAAAACGCGTGTAACTTAGTCGTTATAAGTCCGTTTTCTACGTTTTATATATCTTTAGTTTCGTGTTAATGTATACTAATATATTTTTGATAAATTGACTCATTTATATAATGCTTAAAACTTATTTTTGCCCCTTAAATAACCCTTGACAGCTTGTATTTTTCAGAAAATCAGTTTTCATCGTTAAACTTGAAAATAGCGTAACTTCTTCGTTTTAAATCCGTTTTAACCCGTTCAAGCGACCACGGTTTTGTTTTAAAGTCTATTTTATGAAAATATAAACCAAAATAATCTATGACCTGTCGAAATTTCCAGATTTTACAAAAATGGACAGCCCTTAATTATATATTGTCGAAAATGATTTTTCTAGTGTAATACTTTTTCTAAACCTTTCCAATCAACACTAAAACTATTCTAAACCTACCATACACCTTCTTAGGGTGTCATGGGTTCCTAAACTTCATCAACAATGATAGGTTTCATGAGAATAATTATAGGATAGTTTAAACTAATAATAAGTAATAAAAATCATATAAAAGTGGTATGGATCATAGTATATTTGCATGTTTTTCTTACTAGATCATAAAAATAAATCAAGTAATAGTATGAAAGATTAGGAAAATTATTTAAAACACTTACTTGAGTGACTGAAGAGTTTTTGGAACTAGAAACTTAATTAATCTTTAGGTTTTTATTTCAAAACCTTGAACTAGATTACTAAACGAACTTGTTAAACACTAGGATCTTGAAAAATATATGGTTTCTTCTTGGTTTCTTGCTTGGTCGATCTTCACAACAAAAATGGAAGAGTTTTTCTCTAGTCTTCACCTTTTAGTATGTTTTTGTAGGTGTTTTATTTTTGTATAACTCTTGTATAATATACAATATCTAGTCATAAGAAAAACGAGTATGTGTAGTTTTATCAATAAAATATCAAGAATTGGTGACTTGTAGGGGGGAGGTCGGCAAGGGGGGGGGGGAGTGGAAGTATTTGATGTATTTTTGTTAATTAAGTGTATGCAAAGTTAAGTATATTGTATATTTTGTACATATAATTAATTATTAAGTGTAACGTTAGCTAGAAATTGATTTTAACGGAACAAAATAAAATATATCGAAGTCATAAAAATTATAAAAATACATTTCTCGCAAGTATTGAGTGAATAAATAATTATCGAATCGCATTTACGAAAACCGTCGTAAATATATATATATAACAACATATATATACAAAATAAATTCAAAACATCGGGTAAACTAATAATATAATTTTTATAGTCTTAAAATGAGTATAAAAATATATCAGGATAATTTTTGGGAGTGTCGGATCAATTATTCAAAATAAATGATCGTACGATAGCGTTTATTTAATAGAAAAATATACGTTAATGAAATATGCAAACCAATGCAGGAACTAATATGAAAATGATGTTACTAATGATGTACAGACTAACTTTAATATATATGAAATGTTCTCAATGATGTTCCATTAATACGCGGCTAAACCCTTACGGTTACTCGAATATGATACTCGTAAACCTAGTTTACAAAAATGATGAATAATAATCGTGAATATAAATTTTTCTCCGGGAATAAATAGTGTTTTGTGAATAGTAAAATTTTGAAATAACCTCTCAAAATATCAAATCGACTGCAAAACAATGAATAGTAAAATGATGAATAGTAAATTATTTTTTTTTAAGTTTGCAAAATGACTGGAAATTGAGAATTGTGACAATAACGGACGAGTGCACTTGTTCGTATGTGTTATTGGTAAAATTGGTAAATCGTCTTTTATAAATTTAAAACTTGTACACGCGTAGCACATCAACGAAATTAAAAACTTTGTTGATCTAAGATACATAGGCCCGCACGAAGCATGTTGGCGTATTCTTAATTTTGATATCCATAGTAGAGAGCTAGCTGTTCAAATCCTTGCAGTCCACTTGGAAAACATGCAACGGGTCACCTTCAGGGGTACACAATCGCTGCAATCAGTCATCGATAATCCAGGAACACATAAGACAACACTTACCTAGTGGCTGAGTTTTAACCGCGGTTCCACTATTGGCAGGCACCTTACATATGTAAATTTTCCCTCGGAATTTGTCTGGTCGTTGAAGGACAAAGAGTAGTATCTGAGGCAGAACACAAATAAACCATCAATCGGAAGATTGACATACATCCATCCAGCTGCAGGAGACCTTTTCTTCCAAAGGCTGTTGCTTTGTCATCAAAAAGGATGCACTTCCTTTCCCAGTATTCGGACTCTCAACAACTGTGTTAGCCTTAATAGTTTTAAAGAAGTGATTGTCATTCACATTTAGGAACTTTGTAACGTGTGTTAGATATCGTGCTAGAATAGTCAACGGGCTCGTGGATTGGGCTAAGCTAATTGGCTATAAGTTAAGTTAAGCTAGCCTTTATTCATGTATTATCCAATCCAAGTCCACGAGGCCCAAGCCAAAGCCCATTAGGGCGTTTATGTAAGGAACTATATAAACCCCTCAAAGTCTCATTTGAGGAGTGTGCTTGAGTGTGTGTGTGTGTGTTTTTCTTTCAAGTAATACAACTTTATTGTTTCTTCTTTTCTCTCTAACATACACAGTTCATATCTTAAGTCACCATCTTTCTCATCCTTATTTCTACGCTTTGTTTGTGTTTGTGTTTAACGTGTTATACGCATAACGTGATATACGTGTTGGGTTTGTGATAAGGTTGATAAAAGTAAGGTCCTACAATTGGTATCAGAGCCTAACAATGGTTTAGGAGTGTTTGTGTTTGTTTTGAAGCTTGGTACTGTATGCGTAAAAGCTCTCGTTATACATCTTTGACACGCATAAAACGTTAAATTTTTCACTTAAAAATTCAAGATTCTTGTGGTTTAAGGTTTATTTGGTGCTAAAGTTTCAGTTTTTTGCAAAAAGTTCGAAGCTTTACGTGTTCTTCTTCAGTTTTAAACTCGTACGAATTGGGTAGGTCATTTCTACGCATAAGCTACCTAAGCACTTTGGGTGAAAAAGGTCAACATTTTTGTGTTATTCGAGTGTTTTTAAGGCTGTTTGTGCAAGAGAAATTGTTTGAATCACTAGAAATTATTACGCGTAGGTCAAAACCCTAGTTCTACGCGTAAGAAAAGTCAACACCCTATTTCTACGCATAAGAGTTTTGTGCAGTTTGTTCGAGCTATAACGGTGACTTAGTGCTTCCCTCACTTGGATAAGTTTGTGGAACACTTCGACTTTTGGATATCTTTTACACTGTGATAGTGTAAAGGATTTTTGGGCAAAACCCTAGATTTACGCATAAGCTAAATCTTACGCGTATAATTTCTTACGCGTATAATTTCCTACGCCTAAGCTTGTCTTACGCATAAGTAAATCCTACGCTTAAGGATTCTACGTTTAAGTTTTTTGTCTACGCATAACTCTATTGTTACGCGTAACTTGGGTATTACGTGTAAGTTATCTCTACGCCTAAGCATCGTCTACTCGTAACTTCGTGTGTCTACGCCTAAGCTCTTTAAAAAAAAAAAAAAAAAAAAAAAAAAAAACCGTTCAATTTTGGCAGGAAAACTTGAGTAAAATTTAAATTTTTGAGGAGACTAAACGTTCAATTTTTACGCGAAATTCAAATTTTGGTGTAACTTGGAAAATTTTGGTCAAAAATTCAAATTTTTGGACCCAAATTCAAATTTTTTCGGTCATATTTGGCGTCAAAATTGTCATAACTCAAATTTTTCATACAACCTTAAAATTGATTTTTATAGTGAATTTCAAATTTTGGGAGAAAAATTTTTAGGCCTTAGAACCAAGTTCACAAGTACGACTTTCCGAAAAACTTCAAACGGCAATATCTTATTAAACACAACTCCTTTATCGTTGAATCGATCATACATCAACTTTATCAAATCATACCTTCATCAATGGCAACTCAACAAGACATTCATGCAGCCGGTGCTGAAAACCGTCCTCCTATGTTGGAAAAAGGTGGTTATCTTCAATGGACAAGTTGAATGCTTCGTTACATCAAGACAAAACCTAATGGAAAATTGATGATCAAATCCATTCAGGATGGACCCTTCATACCTCGACAAGTCCAAGACCCTGGAAATGCTGATGCACCACCTCTCGTCCCACCATTTTTTCGTCTTCAAAAAGAATCGGAATACTCTGAAGAGGATCAGAAGCAAGTCGAAGCAGATGACATGGCAATTCATATTGTCCAACTGGGTTTACCAAGAGACATCTTTGTTGCTATAGACAGTTGTGAAACTGCTTTCGATATGTAGGAACGAGTTAGACGACTTTGTCATGGAACTGAAATTGGTCAACAAGATACGGAGAACAAGATGCTAACTGCTTGAGAGAAGTTTACATCTACTCCAGGAGAATCCATTGAATCCTACTATGGAAGGTTCTGCACTTTAATGAATGAGCTGATCAGAAACAAGTTGACACCCAGAACTATCGTGAGCAACATCAAGTTCTTGAACAATCTACCAGAAGAATGGGGACGATATGTCACTATTGTCAACCAAACAAAAGACTTACATCAAGTGAACTTTGATCAACTCAACGATTTTCTGAAACAAAACCAAAATGAAGTGAATGAAGTCAGGCAAGAAAGATTAGCAAAGAATCATGATCCATTGGCACTCATTGCAAAGACTCAAACTCCAGTGAATACATAACAACAAGCTTCATCATCTTCCACTAACAACAACTTGCAGCAATACATTCCACAACAACAAGCTGTTACACCAGAACAACAACATTACCAGAACAAGGAATCACTGATCTTGAAATGGAACCCGAAGAAGCTTTGTTACAAGTATTTTCTTTATTGGGTAAAGCATTCAGAGGTCGCTATTCCACACTAACTAACAACAACCAAAGGATTTCATCAAACACTCGCAACAGGCAAATTGCACAGCCGGGTGTGAATATGGGTCATCAAGGACAAATGGTTGGAGTTATTGGGAATCAGCAGGGATATGCTACTGGATTTCGCATGGATAATCAAGCGGTTCCGAATAAGGGTAATCAGTTGGGTCAGAATGTTGGGAATAGAGCAGTGGGTAATCAGAATGGGAATGTTGCAGCTCCAGTCGTTGGGAATTATGGAAATGTGAATCAGGGTAATCAGGTTAAGTGTTATAACTGTCAAGGAGTGGGTCACATGGCATGAAACTGTCCCACTAAGCCATACAAGAAGAATGCTGAGTTTCTTCGGAAAGCTATGCTGTTAGCACAGAAGCAAGAAGCAGGGATGCAGTTGAGTGCTGAGGAAATGATTTTTATTGTGGATGATTTGGAAGACTTCGAGGAAATCAATGCCAACTGCATCTTCATGGCAAATCTTGAGGAGACTAAGTACGACACTGATTCTGACGCACCTCCTGTCTATGACGCCAACGCAGTATCTGAGGTACCAATCACTGATCCATGCTATAACAATGTCATATTTGATGTGTTTACTCATGACGAACATCATTCTGTGACATCAACACCTACTTATGATACATACCTGGACAATCCGAGTTGTAGCAATACTAACTATGAGACTCCAGATGTGGATCCTAGTGGAGACTGTGTGGCACAAAATACTGAGACTGATGAGGAAACACGTGCTTACTTTGAATCATTAATCAATAACTGTGGCATTGAAATTGAGAAAGTTAGAACGGTCAATCGCGAAGTTAAGGCCGCAAATGCTAAATTGACCGCTGAGCTTGAGAGTTACAAGGAGAACGCAAAAGCCTTTGAATTTCAGAAAAACAAAGAATCAGAATTAGAAATTGGTTATCGAAATTTGGTTTCTAAAGAACAACTATTGCAAATCAAGTACAACATACTCGATGTGAATTTGAACTTGAAAATTAAATCTTTAAACAAGAAAATTTCTGATTTAAATAACCAACTTTCTAAACAAAAAGAAATGTTTTCTAATTTTGAAAAAGAGAAGAAGCAGTTGATTACTGATTTTTCAAAACGAGAAGATTCTCTTCTTGATGAAATTCTTGATAAAAATGAAAAAATCAAAACTTTGGAAAATTTGCTTCTTAAAACGGGTCATTCTGCTCAAACAATCAAGATGCTTTCTAATCAAGTAAATCCGCGTTTTCATACTACTAATAGAATGGCACTTGGTAACGACCCTTCTTCGTTCCTCAAGAAAGCTCAGAAATCTCAGAATGTGTTAAACAATGGAAATGTTTTGTATAAACCCATAATTGTTCGTGATTCTCTTGAAACGTTAGAACTATCTGAGGAGAGTAGATCAAAAATGAAACAAAAGAATTCGGAAATCAAACCAATTGATTATAACAAATGGAACAAAATTAACGGAATTAATTTTGTTAATCAAAAAGAAAAGTAAAAGTTTTCCATCACACCAAGTGTTTCAAACAAAGAGTCAACACCTGTTTCAAAATCTGTTTCAAAACCAGTTGTTGTCTCAAATTCTCTTTCAAACATTGAACAAATGTCTTCAAACAATCCTTTTAACACAAGTGATGCGAGAAGTATTTTAGAAAATGTGAAAACTAGAATTGTGGATCTTCAAGACACTGTTAAAACTAAAACCAATATTACAACAAACATCTGGTTTAATAGTTTTGATAATGAAAATAAAAAGTACTTTGAAACTCAAATTGCCCCTCAGCTGAATGCCATCAGTGCAAGGGTAATTCATTTTGAACAAGCATTTTTGAAAGAAACAGTTGACTTTGTCAAGGATCATAAATCCCTAGTAAAGCAAGCTAATGACTGTGTTGAACAAATCAAAGTTTTGGAAAATTTAAATGACTCTCTCTTCGAAGATGTTCTGACTACTGATATTATGTCCATTATTTTACAAACATATTCTGTTGAAGATCATGAAAGACTCCAGTCTGAGACCTCCAAAATTGTTTCAAAATATGAAAAAGCACTTGAGAAACTTGAAAAAGAAAATGTCTCATATTTTAAACAACTTGATCGAAAAACTGAAGAATGCAAGTATGACAAACTGTCGTATGAGCGTGCCTAAAATGACATGAAAGCGAAAAATGATCTTTTGAGGGCTCAGCTGGAATGTCAAAAAGGAAAGGCATTGGATACTAAGATTTCAAAACCATTGACTGCGGAGAAAGCAAATGTTCCCAAACTGGTTTTAAAACCAAAAATGTCTGTTTCTATGCCTCCTCCAAAAGTCAATGAGAAAAATGATTTATCAAAATCAGTCACTCCACCTGCCTTGCCTAAACAACATGTTGACAAAGGAAAAGCGGTTATAGAGAAACCAAACGTTTTAGCTCCTGGCCTTTTTAAGATGAGTACCACTAATGCGTCTGCCTCCACATATAAAACATATGGAACAAACGACATAAGTTCAGAAAAACACTCTAAAGAGACTAGGAAAGCTGAAACCACTTCTCTAGATAAAAATGTGAATCCTAATGAGTGTGCCTTACCTTCTACAGGACTAGGAAGCATCTCTAGGAGTAGTAGACTAAAGCCTAAGAGCAATACAAGGAACAATAGAGTCTCGCTTGCCTCTAAGAGTAGTCACTTGAATAAAGAGAAGAAAGTAGAAGAACACCCTAGGAATTTACCTCTTTGTAATAAGAAAGACATTTCATCTGAATTTAATGAACCTATGAAACTTGCTAAGTCTAATGAATGTGTTGAATCTGTTTGTTTAACTTACAAGAAATCTTTAACTAATGTTCATGAAGATTGTGTTTCTAAGAATGAGATTGTTAAGCCTGTTAAGAAGAATGTTCCCAAAAGAACTTATGCTAAACGAATAGGAAGACTAGTTGCGAGACTTAGGCTTTACACTACTGATAGGGAGCATAATGTTTACTTTAGGGATGACATTTGGAAACCCACGGGTAGAACTTTCACACTCCAGAATGGTAGAATGAGTACTGAACCTATCTTACCAATAGATGACTTCTATGAGTGTGATCAGGATTTTACCTCTAACCCAAAGGAACCAAAATCGAAACGGTTTCCAAAATCTTCTTCTTCTGTTATTGGCAGGTTATCGAAATATGTCTTTGGATCGTCGACTCGGGTTGCTCCAAGCACATGACCGGGAATCTGAAGCTGCTGATCAATTTCGTTTGGCAATTCATGGGAACCGTACGTTTCGGAAATGATCATGTAGCAGCTATCATGGGTTATGGAGATCTACCTTTTGGAAATTATTTGATCACTCGGGTTTACTATGTCCAAGGGTTGGGACACAATTTGTTCTCAGTCGGGCAGTTCTGTGATGCAGATTTAGAGGTTGCTTTTAGGAAAAATGCTTGCTTCATTAGAAACTTGGATGGCACTGATCTCTTAACTGGGAATCGTGATACAAACTTGTATGCTATCGACATCAATCAAATGGCCTCTTCATCACCAATATGTCTTATGACACGAGCATCTGGAACACAGTCCTGGTTGTGGCATAGAAGGTTATCCCATCTCAATTTTGACACCATCAACAATCTTGCCAAAGACAACATCGTCAATGGACTTCCAAAGTTCAAATACACCAAGGATCACTTATGTCCATCATGCGAACAAGGAAAAAGCAAAAGAGCATCATATAAACTCAAAACCGTACCTAGTTCGGAAGCAAAGTTGCATATGTTGCACATGGACTTATGTGGCCCAATGAGAGTTGAAAGCATTAACGGGAAAAAGTATATTCTTGTCATCGTCGATGATTATTCAAGATATACATGGTTAGGTTTTTGAGATCAAAAGACGAAGCACCAGGCATCATCATCACCTTTCTGAAACGTATTCAAGTACTTCTTCAAACTCCAGTAAGGGTTGTGAGAACAGACAACGGCACAGAATTCACTAATCAGGAGTTAAGAACTTTCTTTGAAGATGTTGGAATCACTCATCAGACATCAGTTGTTAGAACTTCACAGCAGAATGAGGTAGTTGAAAGAAGAAATAGAACTCTTGTGGAAGCTGCTCGCACAATGCTAATCTATTCTGGTGCACCGTTATTTCTATGGGCTGATGTTGTTGCCACTGCTAGTTTCACTCAGAACCGATCCCTCATCCATCCAAGATTCAATAAAACCCCATATGAGCTTGTGAACAACAGAAAACCGGATATCTCTTACTTTCACGTGTTTGGCGCTTTGTGCTATCCAACGAATGACAGAGAAGATCTTGGAAAACTGAAAGCAAAAGGTGATATTGGAATCTTCATTGGATATTCAGATAACTCGAGGGCATTCAGGGTGTATAACAGAAGAACTAGGAGGATCATGGAGACGATGAATGTGAAATTTGATGAACTTTCACATATGGTTTCTGAGAGACTCGCTCTAGAACCCGCACTAAACCAGCAGACTTCTGGACACATCAGTTCATGACTCGTACCTCAAAGAGCTCAATCAACTTCGTTTGACAATCCTAAAGAACAAGAATGGGAGAATTTCTTCGAGTTAATGTTCGATGAATACTATGGTGGAACTTCGAAAAATGCATCAAACCATCATTCCGCTGCACCCGCTCAAAATCATCCTCCACCACCAACAGAAGATGCATCTACAACGGTCGAAACCAATGCACCAACTCCATCAACATCATCTACATCTACTCCAGTTCTTACACCCGTTCTACCAGCAGTTGATGAGCAAAACCAACACCAGAACGACGCAACGTTAGATGAAGACTTATTTGAAAACCCATTTGCTACGGAATCAGCTGAATCATCCTCAAGCTTATGAGAACCATCTAACTCGCATACGTTAAACCAACGGTATCCTTCTACTCTGAAGTGGACAAAAGACCACCCAATTGAACAAGTTATTGGTGAACCTTCAAGGCCAATTCAAATGAGACGCCAACTTGCCACCGATTGTGACTTGTGCATTTACCTTTGCTCAATTAGCAATATAGAGCCAAAGAACATTCGGGTGGCAATGGCAGAACCCGCATGGATAGAAGCAATGCAGGAGGAACTTCTCCAATACCGTCTACATGACTCTTGGGATATGATTCCAAGACCAATTGACGTCTGTGTCATTGATCTCAAGTGGTTATGGAAGAACAAAAGGGATGAAGAGATGACTGTCATTCGCAACAAAGCTCGTCTTGTGGCCAAAGGATACAGACAAGAGGAAGGGATAGACTTTGAAGAGTCATTCGCGCCGGTAGCCAGACTAGAAGTAGTCATGATATTCTTAGCCTATGCAGCTCACAAAAACATCACGGTTTATTAGATGGACATTAAGGATGCGTTCTTGAATGGAACTCTGAAAGAAGAAGTGTACGTGAGTCAGCCAGAAGGCTTCATCGACTTGGAACATCCAGACTACGTCTACAAACTCAAAAAGGCAATCTATGGATTGAAACAAGCTCCGAGAGCATGGTATGATGAACTGTCCTCTTTCCTTATCCAAAACAATTTCACCAAAGGAACAGTTGATCCTACCTTGTTTACACAAAAATGCAAAAACGACATTTTGATTGTTCAGATTTATGTGGACGACATCATCTTTGGGTCCACTAATCCGAAACTTTCAAAACATTTTCAAAATCTCATGAAAAGCAAATTTGAAAGTCCATGATGGGGGAACTAAAATTCTTTCTTGGTTTACAAATACATCAGTCCCCACGTGGAATTTTTATAAATCAAGCTAAATACACAACTGAGATTTTGAAAAATCATGGTATGGATAATTGTGACTCGGTCAGAACACCAATGGTAACTTCACCAAAAATTGGAGCCGATTTGTTTGGGAAACCTATTGATCCGAAGAAATATCGGAGCATGATTGGTTCTCTCATGTACCTTACTGCTAGTCGACCCGATATTCATTTTGCTGTTTGCTTATTAGCACGGTTTCAGGCAAAGCCTACCGAACTGCACCTCAAAGAGGTTAAAAGGATCTTTCGGTACCTGAAGACATCCATTCACATGGGACTTTGGTATCCGAAGGAATCCGGATTTGATCTAATTGCCTTTTCAGATGCAGACCACGCAGGTGATCAAGTTACAGCAAAAAGTACATCCGGAGGAGCATAATTTTTGGGTGAAAAGTTAGTCAGCTGGTCTTCAAAGAAATAAGATTGCACTGCACTTTCAACCGCTGAAGCTGAGTATGTGTCTCTATCTGCGTGTTGTGCTCAAGTTCTATGGATGAGAACACAACTCACAGATTATGGCTTTACTTTCGATAAAATACCTATGTATTGTGACTCGAAAAGTGCCATAGCCATATCATGCAATCATGTTCATCACTCAAAGACTAAGCATATGCGTGTCCGCTACCACTTCATCAAAGAGTACGTCGAAAATGGTACTGTTGAATTATTCTTCGTGAAGACTGATTACCAACTCGCCGATTTATTTACTAAAGCCCTTCCAAAAGAAAGGTTTGACGATTTAGTTCGACGAATTGGAATGCGATGCCTAACCCCTGAGGAGTTAGAACGTCTTCTCGAATCTTCTTAAAAATGATTTTTCCAAAAAGCTTCGCTGTAAATATTTTTGAAAAACAAAATACAAAATTTGAAAAACCAACAAAAGCAAAATATAAAAATATAAAACTTTCAAAAAATTCAAAAACAATAGAAAATCAAAAATTCAAAAATATTCTTCTCACGACATGTCTCTCGTATAATCGATATTCTGTACGTTTCTAGAAATGTCATTCAACAATGATACGGGCATGTACAGATGCTTGAGCGAGAGTTCTTTAATTTGTTTTCAAAACATGTCATTTCTCAAAATTTCTTCATAATAATGGCTTTCGTATACATCAGTACGAAACCCGGACCGAAATGATGACTTTTGATTATTTACAAATCAAAACTCGTGTTTTTTTAAAAGAAAAAATCAAGTGTATGCTTCAGTGCACTACATTTAAAAATGGTGAGAAATCATCATCATCTTGAGCACCTTTTCAAGATTGTTCAAAAAGATTTTTCAAAATCTTTCAAAATATTTTGTGCTCAAGATAACTCCCTCTAAAACCCTTTAATTGACTATGCTTTATTGAAAGGGGAGTATAAAACAAAAATGTTTCAAATTCATGCTTAAATCAAATCTGTTTGTCTCCCCAAAAGATTCTAAAATGTTGTTTAATCCATTGATATCAAAAATATCACGAATATGCTATTTTTGAGGGGGAGGAGACGTGATTAAAATGTGATCAAAAAGTTTAATGATCGTTGTTTGAATCTCAAAATGAGCTCGACTCAGACGGAACCAATGAATTGACGAGGAATCATGTACCATTTCGAGAGTCTTTCTATGGACTTGACCAGGATGGGTAATAATTTCAAGCTAGTTCTCTAGTGATGTAAACGTGTCTCGAATCGGTCTAGCTCATTTAAAGTCGATCAATTCAAAAGTGCGAACTCTACCCTCTATGTGCAGATTTCTATCAAAACTTATAAGCACATGTAAAGGGGGAGTGTTTCTGAAAATATAAAACTCTCAGAGTGTTCCAAACATGTTTTCAATCATAAACACTTTAAGAGATTTTCAAGGATAATGGTTTTATGACAACATGGGAATATCATGGAGTTATAAGGTATCTAAGGATAGGAATATTCATCCTATGATACGCCAGGCCGAAGGGATCTACCCAAGGACATCACAAATAGTTAGTACTAGAAGTCCTTAGGAATGATTGAAAAAAGGAGTAATGTGAGAAAGAAGAAAGAAGGGGTTGAGAATTAAAAAGAAATGTAATAAAAAGGGTGAAAAGAAATAGCCCTCCATATTCAACCTTAGGGCAGAAACCGGGTTCAATTCATCTACTACTGGTTGTCACTAGATGACACTGGTATTGAAGACAAAGACGTCATGGACCCAGTGACGCACTGCACTAAACCTTCTAGCCACTCAATTCCTCTCAAAAGGGATTTGTTTCATTCTCACTGGGAACCCTACATAATCTATCGACTTTATCTTAGAGATCGTTGGTATTGAAGAAGGAGACCCTCTCCCTAGTCTCCGCTCAAGAAAACCAAAATGCACATATCAAGTCTAGAGCCACGAGATTCATCAAAAGATCTCATAGGAACACTTGACATGACATCGCTTGTTGTTCATCAATAAGGACACAAGTGATATATTATAGAGTCCTACGCAGATCTTAGCAATCTGCCAGAACATTTATGAAAAGTTTCACTTCTGTGATCTTCAGTGATTGAATGGAAACTCCTGCCAGGGTCAACATCAAGCAGCCCTGACAGCAGGTCACTTCGGTAACTCCCCGTGGATTACGCTTAGTGTGTCTCAAATGGTCTACAGTCGTGGAGTGAGGCTTCGGTGTACTTCATCGACTCATCTGAACTGTAGATGTACTTCGGTATATCGTGTTATCTCACTTGTGGGACTCCAGTTCAGGAACGGCCTTTGTAAGAATTAGAGATGTGTTTTCACACTATGCTGTTAACATCCTCGAAATTCAAACTTGTAAGTGCCGGAATCCGCTTATTACTAGCCTGTTTTTATGTTTTCTTCTTATGGAAGCTCCGGAGCGGATTGATCGTGCAGATTCTCCACATGCTCATACCAACAACACATGAAAGTTCTCATCAAAATCAAAGGCAACACAAAGTTAAAGATGATTCTGCGTCAATGTCAAAGAATCTACAAAGTATAAAGACTCGAGAACTACATCATTGGTAACCTAAAGACAAATAGAAGTGTGAGCATGGTGGAGAAAGACGTGGAGACACCAAACCAACGAAGTTAACAATGGCAGACAACCACATTAACTGATCACAAAGCATGAAGGAACAATGAATCAAGACTATTCTATATCTACGCACAAAGTTCAAGCTCGAGAAAAGTAAAGACCAAATCAAGTGGAGCATCTTTTGAATAACCACCCCTTAGGGGGAGATTGTTAGCCTTAATAGTTTTAAAGAAGTGATGGTCATTCACATTTAGGAACTTTGTAACGTGTGTTAGATATCGTGCTAGAATAGTCAACGGGCTCGTGGATTGGGCTAAGCTAATTGGCTATAAGTTAAGTTAAGCTAGCCTTTCTTCATGTATTATCCAATCCAAGTCCACGAGGCCCAAGCCAAAGCCCATTAGGGCGTTTATGTAAGGAACTATATAAACCCCTCAAAGTCTCATTTGAGGGGTGTACTTGAGTGTGTGTGTGTGTGTGTGTGTTTTTCTTTCAAGTAATACAACTTTATTGTTTCTTCTTTTCTCTCAAACATACACGGTTCATATCTTAAGTCACCATCTTTCTCATCCTTATTTCTACGCTTTGTTTGTGTTTGTGTTTGTGTTTGTGTTTAACGTGTTATACGCATAACGTGATATACGTGTTGGGTTTGTGATAAGGTTAATAAAAGTAAGGTCCTACAGACTGCACCTACCCCACAAACAGAGCTGCTACAGAGGCGATGGGGCTTTTGGAAAACAACGGTGAATGGTCTATTGCCTTAGAAGAGGCGGCCGCAACAGCAACTGCATCGGAGTTGCGTGCACTCTTTGTACATATACTGATCTTTTGTGATGTTTCGGATCCAGTTGCGCTACTCAATTCCTTCTGGGAACACATGGCGCATGACATACCTAGAACACTAGGTCAACTCTTTGGGACGCAAGTCATACATCTAAATGAGCCAGAACTAAAAGGGGGAATACTCTATGAATTGGAATCGTCCCTCAATTTTTACGATAAATCCTTAGAAGACTTTGGAATATAACCACTGCCAGAAGGTTTATTGAACATCCTGACTAACAAGTTGATAATGGAGGAAAAGTGTTATAACAGAGAAGAGTTAGCGAAGGAAAGGCAACTTTTGGTTCCCAGATTAAACAGTGAACAACGGCAAATATTTGAAATAACAATGCATTCCGTCAATCACAGGATACAAGAGCTCCTGTTTGTATATGGACACGGCGGGACGGGCAAAACATTTCTATGGAAAACTATTATTACAACTTTAAGGTCAGAGGCAAAGATCGTTTTAGTAGTGGCATCGTTAGGCATTGCATCCCTACTGCTACCGGCACGAAGGACGGCTCATTCCAGGTTCAAGCTCCCTTTAAACCTAACTAACGAGACCTTATGTAGCATAGAGAGAAAGACACAGTTAGCTGAACTATTGCAACAGACAGATCTTATCATTTGGGACGAGGCACCCATGAATGACAGACGATGTTTTGAGGCTCTTGATCGCACATTGCGTGACCTTTGCGAGACACCGACGACATTGTTTGACGGCAAAACAATCATGTTTGGTGGAGACTTTCGACAAACAATGCCAGTAAAAAAAAGACAACAAGGGATGAGGTTATTGCATCATCCATCTCCGAATCGTATTTGTGGCAACATCTGAAACTTTTTTTTTTCTGGAAAAAAACATGCGTCTACAAAGAGATGGTATGGACGCAGCACAAAGGGCAGACACACATGCATTTTCAAACTGGCTACTAGACATTGGTGACGGTGACATGGGCATACCAGATGAGAGTGATCCAGAAAATACGTCATGGATACATATCCCAGACATATATTGTTATCCACCAACCGAAGAAGGCAAGTGGCAACTGATATAGTTTATATACGACAATCGAACACTACATTCCCCTTCAGCAGAATCATTTCAGGACAAAGCTATAGTATGTCCTAAAAATGAGACTGCCCTACATGATCAACCTAGAGATTTTAAAAACGTTACCGGGTGTAAGTAAATATTACACAAGCAATGACCACGCCGTCCCTATAGGAAATGATGGCGGATCCTCAGAGTTATTGTATCCTGTTGAATATTTAAACTCCATCAATCTGAGCGATATTGTTAGTCATTTTGGACGTGTAATGTTATATATTGTTTAAACATAAATGGTTATTTAAAATAGCGATTGTAGCACCATCTAGTGGTGTCTATATTGCTAAGTTGTGATGGTAAATGGTGGTCCGTTGCGTGGTCAAAAAAGGTGGTGTCAGAAATTTTAACTACATAAAAGATTGGTTTCTATGATCCGCTGAATGATTTGTAAATTTTGTTTAGTGGGTGTTTCAAAGAAGAAAGAAAATATAATATGATTTATGCACTATTGTTTTGTACCATGTGTTATACTTAAGTGTACTTTTAAGTGAAGAGGTATTTTAATAATATCATTAATAAATTGTAAAAATTCATTTAGTAGGTGTTTTAAAGATATAAATGATAAAATGATTTTTGCATTATTATTTTGTACCATTTGATATATTAATTGTATTTTTGAGTGATGGGTATTTTAATTAGGTTATTAATGATTTGTGAATTTCATTTAGTGAGTGTTTTAATAAAAAAGAAAAATTAGATGATTTATGCATAATTGTTTTGTACCAAGTGCTATGATAATTGTACTTGTGAAGGGAAAACATCAAGGTGTCCAAAAAAGATTACTTGATATAAACCCAAGAGCTTTTTATATGCCATGTGGCTGTCATTGTCTTAATTTAGTATTATGTGATATGGCAAATTCTTGTGAAAAAGCAAAACTCGTTTTTGGAACATGTCAAACAATATACACTGTCTTTTCTAGTTCTACAAAGCGGTGGAGTGTTTTACTTGAGTATATTGATGAATTGACTCTTAAATCATTGTGTGCGACTCGATGAGAAAGTCATATGGAAAGTGTTAAAGATATAAAAACTCAACTTTCTCAAATAAAAGAAGCTCTAAAAAAATTAGCTAAAGTAAGTGAAGATGGAAAATTGTGTAGAGATGCTTTATCATTGTTAAATGGTGAATTTTCAAGTTTTGAGTTTGATTTAAGTTTGGTAATTTGGTATGATATTTTATTTAGAATTAATATAGTTAGTACGAAGTTACAATCCAATGATATGCTTGTTAGGTCACTAGTTTTACAACACAAGCTTAATAGAAAGAGATAAAGGCGATTGAACAATAAATCAAACACACACACACGATACAAGTAAACGGTTATGCGTAGAGTATATGTGAAAGAAATAAATTGAACAACCAACCCTCAAGTGAGGGTTATACAAGAGTATATATAGGAGGGAAGCTAGGGCAACACTCCTAGTCCATTCCGTTCTCCTATGGGCTTGGGCCTAAGCTTATGGGCCTTCTACATAAGCTTAAGGCTAATAACAAACATAAAGGCCATAATTAAGCTAACTATTACATATTAATTACTAACACTTGATTTAGGTTTATGAGTGATTCCAACAATCTCCCCCTAAGTGTTAGTGATGAAGAATATAAACGGTGAAGGCGTTGATGTAATAGTAGCTTTGACGTCTTCTGACATTCTTCTTTCTTGTGAGAAGAATTGCCTTGATTCGAACAATCTCCCCAGTGTAGAGAAATTGTTTTCTTTAAACAGTTTTGCTTTGACGTCATCTTTTAACTTTGTTCTATGATCATTGTTCTTTGTGATGGTAGTGATAGTATGTTGTTGTTGTCTGCATCAAGTCTGCCTCAGGTCTGCTTCGCTGCTACAGTGTCTCCACGTCATTCTTCAACATGCTCACACGCTCTTTAACGTTGGATAACAGTACTGATGAAGTTCTTTAAGTCTTTAACTTTGTAGATTCTTTGGATTGACGAAGAATCATTCTGACTTTTGTGTTGCTGTAGGATAGAACTTCCATTAGTGATGATGTTGGCATGAGCATGTGAAGAATCTGCACGATCATTCCGCTCCAGAGCTTCCATAAGAAGGAAAACATGAAAACGGTTAGTAATAAGCGGATTCCGGCACTTACAAGTTTGAACTTCGAGAGTGTTAACAGCATAGTGTGAAAACACAACTGTAATTCTTACAAAGGCCGTTCCTGAACTGGAGTCCCACAAGTGAGATAACGCGATGTACCGAAGTACATCTACAGTTCAGATGAGTCGCTAAGGTACACCGAAGCATCACCTCACGACTGTAGACCGTTTGAGACACACTAAGCGTAATCCACGGGGAGTTACCGAAGTGACCTGCTGTCAGGGCTGTTTGATGTTGACCCTGGCAGGAGTTTCCATTCAATCACTAAGGATCACAGTTGTGAGCCTCTCATAAATGTTCTCGACAGAATGCTAAGATCTGTGAAGGACTCGATAACGTACCACTGATGTTCTTATTGTTGAGCATCAAGTGATGAAATGTCAAGTGTACCTAAGAGATCTTTTGATGAATCTCGTGGCTCTAGACTTAATAGTGCGTTTTGATTTTCCTGAGCGAAGACTAGGGAGAGGGTCTCCTTCTTCAATACCAGCGATCTCTAAGAGAAAGCTAATAGTTTACGTAGGGTTCCCTGTGAGAATGAAACAAGCTTCTGTTGAGAGAAGCTTGAGTAGCTAAGAAGGTTTAGTGCATGCGTCACTGGGTCCATGACGACTTTTAATCTTCAATACCGGTGTCACTAAGTGACAACCAGTAGCATATGAATTGAACCCGGTGTCTTCCCTAAGTTGAATAATTTGGAGGGCTATTTCTTTTCACCCTTTTCTTTGCATTTCTTTTTAATTCTTCAACTCCTTCTTTCTCCGATTCTCATTTTCTCCTTTTTATAATCATACCTAAGGACTTCTAAGTACTAACTATTTGTGATGTCCTTGGGCAGATCCCTTCGGCTCTGGCGGATCATAGGACGGTTATTCCTAACCTTAATCACCTTATAACTCCATTGCCATAAAACCATTTTTCATGAAAATCTCTCGAAACATTTGTGAATGAAAAACATGTTTGAACACTTCAAAAGTTTTAGATTTTCAAAAATACTCCCCCTCCACATGTGCTAAGGAGTTTTTACGGAAATCTGCACAGTGAGGAAAGAGCGCGCACTTTATGAATTGATCAACTCAAGATAGACAATCCCCCGCGAGACACGGTTACGTTACATAGTTAAAGAGTTACATTGTCAGCTTTTAGGTGACAACTAGCTCTAATAACTACCTTGAAGGTGTAGACAAACCTCGAAAGGTTGTCAAACTCGTCAGAGTTCATGTCTACCAAGAGTTTCTCGAATGGTACTTTCTACTCGGACAAGTCCTTTGCGAGACACGTTTACATTACAAGCGAACTAGCTTGAAATTATTACCCGTCCTGAGCAAGTCTTTTCGAGTTACTAACAGTTATGTACCGTCAATTCTTTGGTTAAGTCTATAGCACAAATATTCATTTGCATTTACACAACATATTTCTTATCAAATAATTTTCTCCCCCTCAAAAATGGCATATAAAATGTTATTTTTGAAAAGTTGAGAATAAATATGACCATTTCGAGTGTTGTGGGAAGATGACCACTGTGAACAATTTGTGAACAAAGTTTTAAATCAAATACTCCCCCTCAACAAGTGATATAAACGGTTGAGGTTTAGAAAAACATACGGGGAAGTACTTGTTCTTTTGAGCAAAACCTTCAAAAATGAAAGGTTTGATAGTTTTTACTCAAAAGTAAGAAGCTTTCGCTCCTTTTATAAGGATTGTGGCACTGAAGCGTACCACGGGGTCCTTTCTTGACAAGTACGGGTTGTACACTGATATGTGTGCACAAGCCATAGTCATAATAAATCATACATCCAAAATATTATGAAATAGAAGCAATTCAAGGGGTACCAGGAAGTCCAGTGATGTTGCCAGGAGTACGAACAGGGCGTTAATAGCCGGTGATGTTAATCCTGGGTCGACCACCAACAAAGCTTTTCAATGTTCTGAACTGATCCCTTCGATACAACCTTTCATCAATCATTCTGATGATCCTCTGCACATCCCTTCTGTCCTGAGAGTTCCATCGCTTTTGAGACCCTATGCCTTCATATATCGCCTTCAACCGATAAGCCAATCCGTCCCTAACCTTCTTCAAAGTGTGATCACCAAACTTGTGAAGATCTCTACATGCCATCAAGCAATTTCGTTGAAGTTCACTGCGATAAACGATGCCGAATGGTTTGCTGACGAGTGTGTATTGTGGAAGCTGGTTGATGTCGGGAAGATCTAGCTGAGGTGGAGTGAAGTTGACACGGGTCTGATATGATTCAACTGCAAGCTGGAGATCTTCTACACGTTCCTGTATGACTATGCTTCTGATGAATATTAGCAAGGACTTGATGTACTCACGTTGTACTTCAGTCGAGAATTGTCTCATGCGTCCCTGTACTTTGGCAAGATACAGATCTTCAATGTCGTTGAGAGACAAATTCTGAAAGTCCGCTTCACTGAATGCATAATCTCTTTCGTCTTGTCTTTTGACCACGATATTCTTTAGAAAAGTGTAGTCCCATTTAGACGAAAGATCAACATGTTTAACAACAACGATTCCTTTAGTACTGAACACTTCATTTTGAGACTTCTGAACTTGGCAGCTTCTGTAGTAGATTCGTCGGCGTTCCGGCAAATGGTGAATCCCATACATTGCATCACGGTCATACAATTCCACATTGTTAGAAAACATATGGGTAGCCTTTTCCTCGATGGCTATGCAGTTTGAGTATATGGCTGCCGGGAACGGAAGTGTCAGAGATGTAGCATATTTCCTTGAATCATCACTGCCGTGTAGAAGAAATTCCAAGTCTTTGTTGAAGAAATAGCGAAATGGAATCTTAGGCTGATCTGGTTGGCCAATTGTCGGTAGACGTTTAGACCAGTCGGTGTAATATGGAGGATTGTCCCGTTTGGTGAAGTCGATGTTTGCTTCTGGGTTGAGCCAATCCATATTGTTAGACATTGCTCGTGCTATATTGTCTAGGTGATACTCAACTTCAATAGCACTTTCCGAGCTGTCTTTTAGAAGTTGAAATGCTTCATTCTTGATTCGCTTCAACTCGGATTTCGTCATCTTCTTCACACGGAATTTTTCTTGCAAGAACTTAGCATGCTCCAATGTATTACCGTCTACCAGTTCTTGACCTTCAGCTGGATAGGGGGTGGAATTAACAAGTGTAGAAAACCATTCAAATTCTTCTGTGTCATCTTCATCTAGCCATGATACGACGTCAGTCGTAGGCGCCTTCTTCTTCTTTTTCTTAGGCCTAGATGAAGATTCTGGTTTCTTAGCTTGTTTGGAAGAGGTGGGTTATTGTAGGGGCTCACAGAATTCCTCATCGTCACCACCCGTATATTCAAAGTGATCACCGGTTTTCTGAGTCAGGGGTGGTAATTCAGAAGAGTCTTGAGGTTTTTCAGTAGAAGAACGAGGAGGAGACCTTTGTTGAGCTGTAGTCTGTTGGGGTGGAGGCTGCATAGAAGATAATTCACCAGACTTCTTCGGGTGTTTAGGCTCGATATCCTTATCCTGATCTTTGTCTTCGTCGTCTCTTGAACGTTTAGGCCTTACAGCTTCTTCTCTGTATGCTGACCTGAGTTGGTATTCCAGCAATGCTTCAAACAATTTAGCTTCGTGGGAGGAAAACGTTGCAGAGCATTTCGACATTTGAGCTACTAGCCGGTTCACCAATTCATCATCTGAAAAGACTGTGGGTTCAACTGGATTGATGTTCACATTCATTGGAGTTGATTTCATGGTTTGCTTGGCCAGATGTAATAGATTCGGATAAAGTTGTCTGGTATACATCTCCTTTGTCAGTTTAGGAACGACGTCAAGAAGGAACTTGTGAGTGTATCCTTTGATCATCTCGTCTATTTTCCCTTGGAGATCATCTTTCATGAGCTTCTGGACATACTCCCTTTCAACTTTCATCTCGTCATTCTCGTAATGAAGATATTGTATTTCCCTTGGAGATCATCTTCCTGTAGAGCATGTCTTTCTTTCTAACTTGTTTGACAACATTCACAATTCTTTTATGAGTATGAGAAATCCAAGATCGAGTTGGCTTCTTCACTGATTTGGATGTTGATTTGGTTGATCTTTTTGATGGTGGTGGTGAGGAGTGAGAAGATGAATCCGATGATGATGAGATGTGAGGAGATTCTGGGTCCTTTGGTGGTTCAGAAGTTTTCTCCTTAGACCGTACGGGACTGTCAAGAAGAAACTTTTCATAATCAATATCTTCATCATTTCCAGACTTAGCTTCTTCATCAGCTCTATCTTTCTCAGACTTCTCCTTTTCTGGTTCCTCAATGTTATAATCAGTAGAGTCCTCCACAAGCTTTTGCTGTTGCACAAGAGTGGTGGCGCCAGTTCCCTTATCGGGTCGATTAACCGCATTAGGATCTGGTAAAGAGTGGACACCACCACTCGACCCTCTGGGGCCACGCATTTGATCTTGTTCAAATTCTTTAGCTTTTTGTAGGTGTCGAACGATTTTAAACTTCTTCCTGTATGATGTATCCAGTGCCTCTTCATCTGAGCTTGAGCTTTCATCATAAGGTACAAGTACTGGAGTCTTCCCTTTTCCTTGAATAGCTGGAGGACTGGGAGGTTTGGCTGCTGAAGGATTAATGTCGGTTGCAGTTTCAGAGAAGAAGATCTCTTCGTCTGATTGTGTATCTTCAGAGCTTTTGTCCACAAGCTCTCTTTGTGGTTCAGATTTGGGAATGGGAATAGGTACAGCTTCCTTAGCGGGAACAATCCTTTTACGTGGAGGATTCCTTTTGGGAAACTTCCTCTGACTCTCAGTGCTTGCAGCACTCCCTGCACTGCCTCTTCTGGTTCTCCGTGTAGGTGTCCCAGAAGGTTTCTCATCAAGATGACCAACTTTGCCTTCTTTCACTGCTACCAGATATCTTTTGTATGTCTCGAGCTTTTTGATTTTGTTTGACAGAAGGTGATCAGGTAATACAAGACCCTGTTTCTTTGTTGACGATTCCTTTATTCTGACAGTTAAAATAGGCTCAGTCAACATGTCATTATTGTCGGGGTCATTGAGCCTCTTGGGAATATCAGGATGAAGTCCAAGTGCTCTCTGGATCAACAGTTTAGTGTATCTGACATAGGGAATCTTTGAGCCAAGCTTTTTGAGAAATGTCATCATGTCATCCCATATCAGAGCTTCCAATTCGATGTGCTTCATGTTGATTAATGACCAAAAGATTTGCAGTTCCATGAGCTTGGGATGCTCATAGCCACTATCACGACCAGAGACAGATTTGGTAATGATGATGTAGAGTGTTCTCCACGGTTGAGGAATGTTCTTAAGCTCCACATGAGAATGCTTAGTGATAATTCTTGACGCTTCATCATAGCCAATATCAATTAAGAATTACAAAACTGTCTCTTCAGTAGGTGTGGCATAGAAGTCGGTTGGCTCGATGTCAGGGATGAGAAGAACAGCACGTAAGTCTGCATGTGTGATGGTGACTTGTTTGTGATTGAGCGTCACAGTCACTGCACTTTGACCTTTGATCCTCTGCATTGAATTCCAGAACTGTTGGATGTAGATCTCCGGTACTGCAGAAGAATGTGAGAGCATGTTCTGGTAGGGATGATTCTTGAGAATATCCATAGCAATCAAACAAGAAGATTCTGAGCAGGTGAGAGTTTCAAAGTCAACCCGAAGGTTGTTCTTTCCAATCTTCCTCGGATAGCCATTAGGGAAGATATCGGCCATTGTGAGAACATCTGGTGCATCCACATTTATTTGAGCAGCCATGTCGTGATCTGAAATAACATTAGCCAAAAGAACCAACATATCGAAAGACATTATGTTAGTCAGCAGAAGGTTTTATTGTCTAATTATTGAATGTACAATGTAAATGATTGTTACGAGTCCAAAGTCACTTATGTGTCCAATAGTCCAATGACGTTGTGATAAGTTTCGTGAGTTAGTTAACTTTACCTTTTAAAGTTTATGTTATCACTTATTTTACACAACATATTAAACATTTAAGCTTATTAGTGACATTATTGGTTTCGTGACGTTATGATTTGTTTATTTACAAGATTGCACGCGTAACAATTCATAATTAAGGTCAATCAAGACTTAGGCGTAAAAGTGGAAAAGTTATGCGTAAACAGTAGTGGTATACGCATAGATGAAAGCTTATGCGTAGGATCCTGACTTACGCGTAAGAAATATTACGCGTAGGAACAGGGAACCTTATGCGTAGAGCTTACGCGTAGGCGTATAAAAACCTTATGCGTAAGGTATACTCGTAAGAGTAGACCTTATGCGTAGAGGTCACTGTTTACGCATATCCTTAACAGGATACGCGTAGTCCCATTGTAGAACCTTATGCGTAGACGCTACGCGTAAGATTACTCTTACGCATAACATGCTACGCGTAAGGTGATCCTTATGCGTAGTTTGCTTAGAACCTTGATTCTGAATTCTCACTTGTAACAAACGTGAAATAAATTCATCATATCATCAATATTAACACATACATTCATCTTATAACAGATCATGGCATGAATTTTCATCAAATAGTTTACGCGTAAGATAACTTATGCGTAGAACTTAAACCCTAGAGTTCATGAATTACGCATATGATTTCTAGCCATAGGAATTGCACAAAACTTTTTCTGGTAAGTCTAAGATGCCTATTGAGTTGTCTTAGCCAAGTTTTAACATCAAATGTGTCAACAATCAAAAGTACCCAAACCGTATGAATATAAACCCTAAATTCCAATTAATGAACAAT
This sequence comes from Chrysanthemum seticuspe, assembly GCA_019973895.1. Classification (NCBI taxonomy): domain Eukaryota; kingdom Viridiplantae; phylum Streptophyta; class Magnoliopsida; order Asterales; family Asteraceae; genus Chrysanthemum; species Chrysanthemum seticuspe. The sequence goes on from BPTQ01000007.1 coordinate 45,363,515, forward strand.
TAGTGTTACTGGTGATATCTTGGCCTGGATATTATCAATTCAACTTGACAACAACCTATTACAACAATATTTATTACCAAAAACGTTCTCATTTGAAAATACCCAAAACGACTCATGAACCCTAATTTTGAAAATCAATCAATTCGTGTTTCTAGGTGGATTTTGAGGATAAACATAGTATCATTGATATTAAAGAAACGTTTTGACCCATTTATCTTAACCTAAAAAACACAAACATGATCATGAGTTCTTATGCGTATGCGTAGAACACAAACTCAACCATATACGTAAATTTAACCGTTGGATTCGTTTGAAAATCAAAACCAATGTTTAAAAACGTGTTACACACACAAAATCACTTACAGATTGATGATCAAAATTTCGGATTTCTTGAACGATTTATATGCGTAGATTATGGTTGGTTGTGAGTAATAAATGTGATGGATAAGTTAGGTGGAGTGTTTTTATGAAAATAACTTTGAGCTTTTGACAACATTAGTCCCTCCACCTTTTCCATTTTCATTCAAAGCCTTTAACTTCCATTTTGGTTACCAAACGAAGAATATTTTGGAAATAACATTGACGACACTCCCCCTCGACTTAAGAAATAATGAAAGGTTATAAATTTTAGTCCGAGGAGTGTCAGTAAACCAGAAATGTTACCACCAATATTGTTGAAACAGACGGGATAAGGTAACATGCAAGTACACGGTTAGTTTGAAACAGTTAAGAATTTATTTTCTCCCCCTCAACACTTGATCGAAAAAATACTGAATTTTGAAAGATTTGAGTGTTGACGGAAGAAATGTACTTGCCATGTTTGAAGAAATATAGATAGAAGAATATTTTTGTTGTTTTATCAGGTTTTATATTTTTGTATTTTGTTTTTGAAAAATATTTACAAAAGAGATTTTGGTGTTTGACTGGTTTTAAGACTGTTTTAAGAGTTCATCCAATTCCTCTTGAGTCAAACATCGCATACCAATCCGGTGGACCAACTCATTAAACCTAGCGGGAGGCAAGGCTTTGGTGAGTAGATCTGCCAATTGGTATTCTGTACCCACGAAGTATAATTCAACTGTACCCTGTTCCACGTGGTCCTTGATGAAATGATAGCGAAGATCGATATGCTTTGATTTCGAGTGCTGAACTGAGTTGCACGAGATCGCAATGGCAATCCGATTGTCGCAGTACATTGGGATTTTGTCAAATACGTAACCATAGTCTTTGAGTTGTGTTCTCATCCAGATGACTTGAGCACAACACGCCGACATGGCTACATATTCTGCTTCGGTTGATGACAGCGATGTACAATCCTGCTTCTTCGATTGCCAGGACACCAGTTTATCACCAAGAAATTGTAGTGCTCCTGAAGTGTTTTTTCGTGAATCTAAACATCCTGCGTGATCAGCATCTGAAAAAGCGATTAGTTCAAAACCAGAATCCTTCGGATACCAGATCCCCAAGTTAATGGTTCCCTTGATGTATCGGAGGATTCTTTTAGCCTCAGAGAGGTGGGTTTCAGTTGGTCTTGACTGATAACGGGAGCAGAGATAAACGGCAAAGACAATATAAGGTTTGCTAGCTGTTAAATACATGAGAGACCCAATAATACTTCGGTATTTGGTAGGGTCCACTAATTTCCCATGTAAATCAGCGTCTAGCTTCTTGGTATGAGTCATTGGTGTGGCATAAGTGTCACAGGTTTTCATTCCAAATTTGTTTAACAATTCAAGGGCATATTTGGACTGACTCAAGAAAATACCACGGGATGATTGATGAACTTGCAGTCCTAGAAAGAACGTAAGTTCACCCATCATGGACATTTCAAAATTTTTCTTCATTAGTTTTGCAAAAGCGATTGAGTACTTTTTATGTGTAGACCCAAAAATGATGTCATCCACGTAAATTTGAACAATTAAGATATGTGCCCCGTGATATTGTATAAAAAGAGTAGGGTCGACCGAACCTTTGGTGAAATTATTAGCAATGAGGAAAGATGATAGCTTATCGTACCATGCCCGAGGAGCTTGTTTGAGACCATACAGAGCTTTGTTCAGTTTGTAGACATGGTTCGGAAACTCGGGATCAACGAATCCTTCTGGTTGGCTGACATAAACCGTTTCTTTCAGTTGTCCATTGAGAAACGCAGTTTTGACATCCATCTGAAAGACCGTCATATTCATATGAGCCGCGAACGCGAGAAATATCCGAACAGCCTCAAGACGAGCAACCGAAGCAAAAGATTCTTCAAAGTCTATCCCCTCTTCCTGAAGATAACCCTTAGCAACTAGACGTGACTTATTTCGGATTACGTTCCCTTGAGCATCTAATTTGTTTTTCCAAATCCATTTTAGACCAATGACGTAGACCCCTGTTGGTCTTTCAACTAGTTCCCATACTTCAAGACGTTTGAATTGGTTGAGTTCTTCTTGCATGGATTCAATCCAGTTGTCTTTTGTCATTGCGTCTTTAATTTTTTAGGTTCAGATTGGCAGACAGTGAGTGCATAAATGCAATGTTCACCATCTGTGTGAAGACGTTTTCTCGTAACGACTGGTTGATTCGGGTTGCCAATAATATTTGCCAGAGGATGGTCTTTTTTCCATCGATGTGTAGAGGGTTGATGTTGGTATACATTGTGCAGATTCTGAGGATTCAAATGGTTTATTGATGATTCCGCGACATCAGGTGCAGCAGTTTCATTAGCAAACGGGTTAAAGAACGCATTTGGATCAAAATCTGCAGGTGGGGGTACTTCATTAAGAACATCATCAGCCGGTTCATCATTGTTGGAAGCGGTTTGTTCAACTGTTGTGGTGGAGTCAACTGGTGGTGCTTCGTCAACAGTAGTTGTTGTATCAGGTGTATCAGGTATAAGAGTAGTATTAGGTTGAGCAGCGGAAACAGCGGATACACCTGGAGCACGTTCATCAATATCGTCACTGAACAGTGGAGCAAATAACCTTTCCATTTGTTGACGAGTGAGCTGGGGGCTTTGTTCAGCTGATGATGGGGTTTGAGGGAAGTTTAAGCGGTTGGGACCAGGTTCCAAGCTGTTATACTCAGAAGCCATTTCCGTAAGTTCATCAAAAGGAGCATGAATCGTTTCCATAACCTGTTTTGTACGACGATTCCATATCCAGTAACCTTTAGAATTCTCACAATATCCAATAAAGACTCCAATGTCAGCTTTGGCTTTGAGCTTTCCAAAATCATCACGATCATTATTCGGATAGCAAAGGGATCCAAATACATAAAAGTGTTTGAGATTCGGTTTATGGTTGTGGACAAGCTCGAAAGGTGTTTTGTTGTGGCGTTTTGTAATCATAGAACGGTTTTGAGTATAGCATGCAGTAGATACAGCTTCTGCCCACAAGTAATCTGGAAGTTTAGCATTAATTAACATTGTTCTTGAAGCTTCCACTAACGTTCGGTTTCGTCTTTCAACAACTCCGTTTTGTTCTGGTGTACGTGCAATAGATGTTTGATGCTGAATTCCCACTTTCTCATAAAATTCATGAAGGGTTTGGTTAACAAATTCAGTTCCTTTGTCTGTTCTGATTAGTCTGACGGTGTTGCGGAGCTGAACTAGTATTTTTGTGAGAAAGGTGATGATCATCTTTGGATCTTGGTCTTTGCTTCGAAGAAAGTAGACCCAAGTCCAGCGTGAGTAGTCATCAACTATTACCAAGATGTAGCGTTTGCCATTAATCGTTTGCACAGGCATCGGGCCACATAAATCCATGTGAAGAAGATGAAGCACATGCTGAGAGCTGTGTTCCACCTTTGAAGGAAAATGAGCACGAGGGCTTTTCCCTTGTTTACAGGCTGAGCAAAGGTGATCTTTAGAATACCGGAATCGTGGGAGACCTTCAACTAGTTTGTGTCGAGCAAGATTGGTTATAGTTTGAAAGTTTAAATGTGAGAGACGACGGTGCCATAGCCAGGATTTTGTTGATGTTGCCTTTGAAAGTAAGCAGATGGGAGATGAAGCAACCATGTCTTGCATAGAGATAATGTAAAGACTTGAGTTACGCGAGCCAGACATAAGGTCGTTTCCTTGTTGATCACGAATGAAACAAGATTTCTCCCTGAAAGCAACCTCCAAATCTCCATCACAGAACTGACCTACTGAAAACAGATTGTGACCGAGGCCTTCCACATAATAAACCCTGCTAATTTCGATGTTCCCATTGATATAGTCTCCGTAGCCCATGATAGCTGCGAAGTGATCATTCCCGAATCTGACAGTGCCAATGAACTTTGCAATAAAGTTTGATAACAGTTTAAGGTTGCCTGTCATGTGTCGGGAACATCCGCTATCAACAATCCAGAGAATGATCTGTATCACCTGCATTACACACAGACGACACAGATGGAATAGAAGTAGATGTGGAACCCGAAATGTTAGAGGGTTCTAGAGCAGTTATAGTAGACATACACACATCAATAACTTTAGGCATCCATTTAAATCCTAGTGTGTTATATATCCATTTCTGCCATCTATAACTACTATTTACTTTAGTCTTAGTGAATGCACTAGGTGGTACTACATTCTTAGGAGGTGAAACTGGAGCTACAGGGACAGCAATGCGTTTCCTAGAATCTAAAGAGGGCGGTTTACCAAGCACAGACTTAGAAAGATTAGTGGGCCTAGAGGTATTCCGATTCTTAGGATTCCGTAAACGAGAGATGATAGCTTTAGCAACACATTTGTCATGACAATCATAATTCATACTTTTACGACAAATAACACAAGGTGCATTAGACTGAATATCAAAAGTACTTAAAGGTTTAGCATTCGTTACATCACTATTTCTATTACATTTGCCAGACGCAATATCTATAGTGGAAGCAACGTGAGTCTTATTCATAGTCCTAGGGTGTTCTGCTACTTTAGCATTCCTTATTGATCTTTTCTTAGGTCGCAACTTCCTATTCTTCGATGTAGTGCTCCTAGGCTGTGAAGTGCGGACATTTGGAAAAAAGGCAACTATTCCTGTTTCAGTAGAAGGAAGCACATTAGCAACTTGTGTTTTGGCAGAAGGCATTCTAGGTTCACGATTACTAAGTGTAACTGGTGATATTCTCTTAATCACGGTAGGCGGAAGTTGTTCATACTTTCCTAACATTTCTCTTAACTTAAAGATAGTGTGAATCAAATCTTGATTTTCAGAATGAATGTTACCTGCAAAATGCATTACTTCTCTAGTGTGTGCAAGATAGTGATCAAGTTCGTTTGATGCTTCATGACGAGTCTTATTGAGTAAATCAAATATGACACCATATTCCTGTTTAACTTTTACAAGTTCTTGTTCATATTTTGAGATTTGACTTTTCAAAGACACGTTTTGATCATCCAGTTGCTCAGATTTTGGATTAAAATTGTTTGATTGCAACTGGTGGATTTTGGTTTACAGAGCAAGTTCACGATTTTGACAATCTTTTTGACACCATTGAAGACGACGTTTTGCATTTGAAAGCTCGTGTAAGAGACGTTCGTTTTCAACTTTTAAAGACTCGATCTGAAGCACATTATTAGTATTCTCAACAGTTACAACATTATCAACAGTATCAGCAGAGATATAATCAGATGCATGTGACAAAGAATTCAATAACACAGCATTATGGACATCAGCACAGATAACATCTTCCAAGAGTCGATCAACATCTTTTCTCAACATTTTCTTTTTACGTTTAGTATTAGAAATAGATGTTTCTGTTTTCTCGAAAACGACCTTCATTAATCCAAGTTCCTTATGAAAGTCCCGTTCCCAAGATAATGCACAATTTTTCAAATTTTTAACATTTGGTAAAAGATTTTTCTGAAAAATGTCTCTTTGTTCTCGCGCCAGAGGCGATTGAAAGTGTTGAACTTTGATTTCAGAATGATATTTTATCTCATGTTCTAAAGTTTTGAGGTCAGCCATGAAAATGTCAAAATATCTAAGAATTTTGCGATTTTCAGGTTTTGAGTTTACTTCACTGATGGAAGGTAAAGGACCATAAATTTGTGCATAATCTGGTTGGGGATTAACATTAGAAGACTCAGACGTTTTTATGATAACCCTTGGTGTGTTAGAAGAATCCGTTGGTGTGACGAAAGTGACCGGTTTTGAATAAATAAAAGGTTTGTTGTAAACAACAGTTTCTAATTTTGATCGACTCTCGTCTTCTGCATCTAATTCCTCTTGACGATGATATTCAACAACACTCATAACAGAATTATCAATTTTATATTCTGCACTGGAAACTTCAGGATTTGGTTTGAATGCTTTGGTTGAAAGCTTAGGTTTGTAATCAGCAAGATTCGGTCCATATCCATCTGGATTTGGTTTTAAAGTAAACTTTTGAATAGCTGTGACTGACTCACCATGTTTGTAAACAACATTTAGAAACTCTTTAAGTTTGTTTTGCAAGCCGATAATTTCTTCAAGATGGTCATTTATTCGTTTCGTTGAATGCTTTTTGTATGCAGAGAACTGTTTTTGACAAGTCAACAACTCAGCCTTAGCTTTTTGATTTTCCAAGGTGAGAGCGTTAATTTGCTTTTTATGTTCATGTTTCAGTTTTTCTATTTCAGACAACAAAGCATTCTTCGAAGCGGCTAGATCATGCATCTGTCTCTCTAAATATTTTTCGTTTTGATGACATTTAGCAAAGGCGGCTTCAAAACCTTTTTCACGGTTTTCTTGAGTTTTGAAAAAGTTGAGTTGCTTTCGTAAACATTCAAAATCCTTGGTTAACAGTGCATTTTTACCTTTTTAGTCCTGATTTAATGCACAACATTCTTCAATTTGGGATTGCTGATCTTTAAGTAAGAGAGCAAGATCTGGATGAGGCAAAAGTTCGGCTTGTTCAACGGGAGTCACAACATGATCATTATTTAGATCCTCAAGTATAACCACGGAGTCAATTTGATTATCAAAGGAAACCATAAGGTCATCTTGATCGTCAAATGTAACTACGGGGTCTAATTGAAAATCGTCGGAATGAGATGTGGATGACTCATTTTAAACATTCTGAGCCTTGCCGGATTCAAATGTTGGCGGAGATATTAGATCAGAGATAAATATGGTTTGTTCGGGTACCTGAGACAAGCCATCAGTGTCATACACTGGGCCTGTGTCACTCATGTGTAACTCATGCATATTAGCCATCAACATAACAGCTGCATTGGCCTGCAAGTCCTCCATATCATCATCTGAGTCTGCATTTGCCATAAAACTCTGTTCTTTGTCTATGAGAGTTCCACCAGCTTCATCCTTAAGAGCCAAAAGAAGAGCCTCTTTGAAATAAGCACTGCCCTTAGTCCTCGGCTTTGGGCATGCATTAGCCAAGTGTCCCTTCTCATTGCAGTTGTAGCATCGAAGACCATTCAACCCATTATAAGCATTTCCGTGTTCCACCACTTGAGCTCTGTTGTTATTCCTTCCCATAGCATTAAACCCTTGACCACCGCCCATCTGACGACCATAACCACGATTCTGAACTTCAACTCGTCCATTGTTCACAACAGCCTGATTTCGTGTGTTAGATGAGGAACGAATATGATTGTTGGATTTGTTGGTATAACGGCTAAAAGCATTAGCAATCATAACAAATCCTTGTTGCAATGCTTCGAACGGATCAGATTCCTCATTAGCTTCACTGACAAATGCTTGAGCATTGTTGTTGTATGGAACCAGTTGATTATGTTGAGATTGTTGTGATTGATCATTTGGTGTGTTATTGGCAGTTGGTTGAGTTGCTGGTTGAGGATGATAACTGTTTTGAGCATACAAGGCAAGTTGTTGATTTTCCGGATGTGAAGGTGAAGCAATTTGAGCACGGAGAATCCTTTCCTTATCAACTTCCTTTTGATGAGGCTTCAAGTAATCGTACAACAATCCGTATGTAGAATGATGCATGTTCTTCGCTTGACGGAGAAAAATGACATACTTCTCCCATTCAGGACCAAGACTACTCAGGAACTTAGTATTAACTGCAATTCTTGGCATGATGATGTTGTGTTTATCCAAATCATTTATGATGTCTGAGAATCGATGATGATAAGACTCTAGTGTCTCTCCAGGTTCAATCATGAAGTGTTCATAAGCCAAGTAAATTTTGGATTCCATATCCTCCTGATTGAGTGCAGATCTTTCCATAAGAAGATGAATATGTTCCCACATTGCCTTTGCAGTCTTTTGAGCATCAACACTTCGGAGAATTGGGTTTGGTAATCCTAAAAGGATATATTGCATGGCAAGCTCATCAGCTTCATACTGTAGAAGTTCTGTTGGATTGAGGTCTGCAATAGTATCAATGTTTGATTGTTCATCTCTTGGTGGATTAGCATTTGGATCTCCAGGTACAATGACAGTAGGCATCTGAAATGGACCTTCCAAGATAACCTTCTTTAAGAACTTTCCATGTGGCTTCTTCAGATCACAAAACCTAAAGAACCTAATTACCCATTGATCGTAGTTTCCTGGAGTGAGCATTGGAGGTCTATCAAGTGATCCAGCCTCATAAATTGATTGTTGGCTGCTTAAAGCTTCACACATCTTTGCAAACCAAGTGGGTTCCTTCATAGTGTTCCTTGATGGATGTAGATTGAAATCGTTTGTGTAGGGTTGAACTTGAAGGCTTGGTGGTGTTTGAACCAATTGTGGTGGAGGAATTGCTCCAAGTTGTGGAGTATGTTGTTGATTAAATTATTGTTGATAAATTGCTTGTTGTTGATTCCATTGTTGATGTTGTGGACTTAGTTGTTGTTGTCGTTGAGAATAAGTGTAAGGTAAATAGTTAGAGTATGGTGGTTGTGACATGTTGAAAACTTGTGTTGGTAAAAATGGATCTTTGTAGTCGAATGAACCTTTGTTGATGAAGTATCCTTAGGCGTAGAAATCACAATAAACCAAGTGGCACTTATGCGTAAAAACACCAAAGTTACGCGTAACAGTAAGAGTTACGCGTAGGTTTAGCTTACGCGTAAGTATGGAAAAAGCACTAAAGTTATGCGTAAAACAAGAAGTTAGGCGTAGAAAACTTAGGCGTAGGATTACCTTATGCGTAAGACTAAGCTTAGGCGTAGGATTTTCTACGCGTAAGCTTTATGCTTATGCGTAGGATTTTCTACGCGTAAGCTTTATGCTTATGCGTAATTTTAGGGTTTTATCCCAAGTGATCCTTTACACTATCACAGTGCAAAAGATATCCAAAGTCGACGTATTTTCAGGCTTATCCAAGCAAGAAAACACGGAGTAAACCACGAAACTGAAGATCAAACCAAGGATAAAGTTACGCATAAAACTAGGGTTTTGATAAGCGTAGCTTTACTCGTAAAAATGATTTTGACCAAAGATGTTTCTAAACTAGATTTTTGTGATGAGATAGCTTCAATATCACCAAAATAACACAAAAGTGTGAAACTTGATGAACCAAAACGTCCAAAACAGTTACGCGTAGGATGAAACCCTCGTACAAAAACTAGCTTAAAAACGTAGATCCACGCGTAAAGTTTGAAACTTTTTGCCAAAAACAAGTATTTTAACACCTTAAAACATTGAAATTACAAGAATCTTGGATTAAAAAGTGTAAAAAACGTGTTTTTAAGCGAACCAAAGTATCAAGGCCGAAGCGTATGTTCTACGCATAGACCAAACAAACGTTCACCCAACTATTAGGCGATTGATACCACTGTTAGGTCACTAGTTCTACAACACAAGCTTAATAGAAAGAGATAAAGGCGATTGAACAATAAATCAAACACACACACACGATACAAGTAAACGGTTATGCGTAGAGTATATGTGAAAGAAATAAATTGAACAACCAACCCTCAAGTGAGGGTTATACAAGAGTATATATAGGAGGGAAGCTAGGGCAACACTCCTAGTCCCTGCCTTTCTCCTATGGGCTTGAGCCTAAGCTCATGGGCCTTTTACATAAGCTTAAGGCTAATAACAAACATAAAGGCCATAATTAAGCTAACTATTGCATATTAATTACTAACACTTGATTTAGGTTTAGGAGTGATTCCAACAATGCTAATTGATGTTGCATTAAAAAATTTAGAGGGACTGGTTAGTTATTTTGAAAAATATAGGGAAACTGGGTATGAAGATGTTATTTCTCAAGCTGAACAAATCGTAGAAACCATTGGAGTTGAACCTGAGTTTCCTGTAAAACGTGCTCCTTATAGGAAAATATATGTCATCTTTCTTGATTTCGAATACTGAAAGAGAACAACAATCTGCTAAAGAGAATTTCATAACTGATTACTTTCTTGTTTTAATTGATATGGCTCTTACACAATTAAATAGCAGATTTGAGCAAATGGAATATTTTAAATCTATCTTTGGTTTCATGTTTGATGCCTCAAAATTATTTTATTTAGATGATACCAACTTGAAAGAATGTTGTTCGAATCTCGAATCTGCTTTGACAATGATAAAGATTGTGATATTGACGGGAATGATTTGTTTATGGAGTTACAAATTTTGTAGGACATGTTGCCTAATGGAGCATACGAGGGAGAAAGACCTTGGACATCCATTCAAATCATGGAGTTTACGAAGAAAATGGATATGTTCCCGAATGTTTTACTTGCATATAAGATATTATTAACCATTCCGGTCACGGTAGCATCTGCAGAAAGAAGCTTTTCAAAATTAAAGATATTGAAGTCCTATATGTGGAGTACAATGAGTCAAGAGAGCCTCAACGGGTTAGCGATTGTGAGTATTGAAAGTAGATTTTTAGCAAATGTCGACTATGACAAGATGTAACACCCCAAAATCTCGGTACAGCGGAAGACTTAATCAATTTTTCTGGGCGTTACTATTGGATTGGTATTGCACACAAGTATATCAAAAAGATAGTCATTTAACATTCAAAGTCAATCCCAATTTAGTTAATCCAAACATTTAATCCAAAAGAGTAATTATTAGGCCCAAAACATAGTTTAATAAAATAGGTCCCCATAGTTTATCAGAGTCAGAAATGATCCTTGAACCACGCCTCCATGCCAAGCTTCCACTGATCAAGTAATCCAAACATCTCTCAAATACCTGAGAAATCATGCTAAAAGGTCAGCTTACGCTGGTGAGTTCATAGGTTTAAGTTCAACAAAATCATAGTGGACCTGCAGAGTTGATTTGCTATGCGAGACCTAAGATAGATAAATACCGTTTCACATCGATCCTACCCAGATCACCAATCATAACACATGTCCCGCATCCAGGGACTACTCGGGCCTAGCGACTCTAGTCCAGCACTGTCGTGGCAAAATCTAGAACAATTGCCAACCCCGGACTAGGTCGATGTAGAAGTCTATTCTTAGTTAGGCACGGTTAAACCTAAACTAAGGCAACAACTACCACACATCTATCTAAACAGTCAAGCATATAAGCAAATCCAAATAGTTTTAACGGTCCAAAAACAGCAGCATGATTCTCACCCCAAATAGTTCAAAACGTAGATAAAAGTGGGGCTATGAAACTCACCTCAAGCAATCAACGCAAGCAATCAACGCACAAATAAATACTAGCAGAAGATAACGGTATCACAGCACAACAACTATCGACTCGGCACAACCTATTAATGTAGACCAACTTTAATATATATATATATATTCCTCAAATCAACGTTATCTACCCCAATATGTTCCACTTCTTTATTTTCAAAAACGTCTCGTTTCACCATTAATCCTAGTGTTTGGTATTCCTCGTGTGGGTGTATCGACTCAATATGATGCCATGAATGCACTCAAACAACCAATATATAACTCAATGCGACACAATGAGACCTCTAAACGATAAACTCCATAGTCCAATAAGTTTCGGAATAAATAGTAGACCTTATCGAATTCGTCAACTCGATAAACTCATTTATTTATTCGTGTCACTTATTATCCCATAAATCAATCGTATCCTAAAGAGTTATAAGGATAATTTACCCATTAATAAGGTTACCCAACGTACCTAGCGAGCTCTTATTAGATTCGTCAACCTAATAAGTCCGCTACCCACGTGGATCAACAATATTAATGCTAGGTTATCTGTAACCCATGCACACAAAGTAAGCAAATAAATACTTAAACTAGTATTAAATGTCCACAATTGACATTTATTGATAAACGTGTACTCGAAACATTAATTACTTATTTATTACAAAATATTTCCAATTTAGTCGTTAGTTTCCATTTAAAAATAGTAAATAACAAGATAAGACTTGTTATCGACATTTTTGGTACAAAAGCCCATTTATTATTTCTATTTCATAGTTTATTAACATTTTCATATATATATATATATATATATATATATATATATATATATATATATATATATATATATATATATATATATATATATATATATATATTTCGTTAAATTCCAATATTAATCTCATATCGTTATTCGTTTCGAGTCCACAAGCACGAGTCATAACTTCTTGGCTTTTAATCAATCAATAGTCCAAATTATACTAAAGTCAATGTTACGACTTTGTCGGAGTCAACTATTGACTAAAAATTCAAAGTGACGCCGACGTAGCTCAAAGTCAACAATATATATATATATATATATATATATCAAGTCCAAATTAAATGTCACAATATCGCAATTCAATCCCAAACCAACTCAAAACAATCTCGCCAACCAATCAATCAACCAAAAGTACTCGAAACCAATGTTATGACCCTAATGGTCATGATACGGTCGCGGTCAAGACCACATGAACCACAGAAGCTCTAGAAGCTTTTCGACTCCACGCGTCTCATCCAAACCTCAACTACATCAACCAATAAGCAACCAAATAGACCCGACTCGGACCCTGTAACATATTGGATTTCACAAACACACTAAACCATAATCACAAGTAGGCGTACAAATGATGTTTTAGAGAGAGAAAGTTAGAGGTTGGGAACTTTAGTGAGAGAAAGAAAAATCTTATTATCAGCTCCAACTCTCTACCTTGGGAGGTAGAGAGTATTTATAGTTCTTACAATAAAACGCCACCTGACGGGCTGGGATCAGGCATACAGTGGGTAAAGACCCGTCCGTCCTCCACGGTGTTACTTAAACTAAATACTACTTAACTTATAATAACCTACGACTACGAGCTTTCTAATGATTACATATACTTAAGGTGACCGGCTCTTCAATAACTGGATTTACTAAATCCTAACAATCTCCCCCTAAGGGAGGTCACCTCAACCATATCTTAAAATTACAGGGAATACAAACAGATATAACATATTAAATTGTTCTTGCATTCTTGATGTAGTACTTTACTCTGAAGCTCGTAGTCATTGATTCTTCTCTTTGCATGTTTGATTAATCCAAGTGGAGGTCTTTTTACTGATCCACGTGATAATGAGATTTGAGCCAGTTTTGAGATCATCAGCAAACATCAATCTCTGACTCATCCATTGTGGTGTTGGTATTATGTGATGTTATGACAATTGGACCGACATGCTCACATTCTGGATCATGATATATTCTCATCAGAGTAGCGGAAGCTTTCGTTGATTCATGATATTGGCAGTAGCGTAGCAGAAGCATGGAGTGAAAAATATCAGAGTCATTGATGCACTAATCATGATTTCTTTCGAGATGAAAGTATTGAGTGAGCATGCGGCTATGGATTGACCGCTTCATTCTGATCAGCTGCAAACGTCAGGCGTACCTGCATACAACAGTTAGCAATAAAGTGCACGAAAGTGTCTTTGATCACTTTCACTGAATTGAGGTACACGGCCCACGGTTCCCCGTTGATCAGTATAAGTACTGGCTGTGATCAGGTATAATTTCGAAGAATTTCCTTGACAGGGTTTCGCAGCTGCTCTAGCTGTTCTCAAACCGGAACGTCTCAAAGAAGACAACACGGAGTGAGTGAACCAGCGAATTGAAATTCACTGATTGATAAAAAGAGATTTGAAAAACAATCGTGTATCGCACAATAGAAATTATTTTTGCAATACAACGAAGGTTTTAATGAAAATCAATTATCAATCATAAATACCTTTTATATATAAATATTAGTACACAGTCGATGTGCTAAAGAAAAGAGTTTTTAAGCACAACGATCGGTTTTTCAAAGGTATCCGTTAATCCATATCCTGAACCAGGATTGATTCAAAAGATTGAATCGCCCCATTGTTTCTGTTCAGTTGTCACATGGTTGATCTATTGAATAGATCTCACATGCCACCTACCAGGAGCTTGTTTGATGTTGGCTCCAGAAGGCTTTCCATCTTCATTGTGAATATGTTTACATATCACTCGGATGTTCTGGCAATATTACAAGGATTATACGTAGGACTCAAGATATAATCTCTCTTTCCACATTGTGTGAAACAGAGAGTCTTCATTGAAAGTGTCCTAATGAGATTTATTGATGATCTCGTGGCTCTAGACTCAATTTGTGCATATTTGGATCCTACATCGGAGACTAGGGAGAGGGTCTCCTTCTTCAATATCAACAATCTCTAAGAGAAAGCCGATCGATAATGTCGGTTCCCCGTGAGAATGAAACAAGTCCTTTTAAGAGGAACTTGAATGGTTTGGGAAGTTGAAGTGCAGTGCGTCACTGGGTTCATGACGTCTTGTCTTCAATACCGATGTTACCTTGGTAACCGCCAGTAGCATATGAAATGAACCCGGTTTACGCCCTAAGGTTGAATAATTGGAGGGCTATTTGTTTTCACCATTTTCTCATTCAATTCTTTTTCATTCTTCAACCCCTTCAGTGCTTACCGAGACTTCATAACTAGAACCTTGTTGTGTTTGTTCCAGTACTAGCTCAATCTCAGTCCGCACTCTTCCCATATCTCACTTTTCTCCTTTTTTTCAATATACCTAAGGACTTCTACACTATCTAGTGGATAGTCCCTGGGTAGATCCCTCTGGTTCTGGCGGATCATGGGAACAAATACCTAACCTTATCATCCTTATATCACCATACATAAAGTAAAGTTGGTCGGTCTATTTGGTATTGTTCATCTGCCATTGGAACCAATTGAAAACCATTTGAAAATTAATTCAGATACTTGTGATATATTAGTAAAGCATTTTGTACCTAAATTGTTTTTGATATTTTTAGAACAAGAGCTCCCCCTCAACGTGTGCTTCATGTATTTGAAATTGTTTGGCACACGGAGGCAAGAGAAAGAAATAACTTCTTTGAATTCCATTTTCTAAAAGATATCAACATCACTTCCCTAATCAAATCAAGTAGATAAAGCATTTTGGGGAAGGATGAGGTTTTCAGAAATTTGCTCCCCCTCAATATATGCCTCGAGGTATTAAAAGAGTTTTGCACATACTAGAGGGAAAAGAGTGCACATTGAAATAAATTGATCATGTTTCAGATCTTAGTGGTTTAAGATAGATGCTCCCTCTCAACATGTGCATGGAAAATTTGAAATCGTTTGGCACATGTGGGAAGGAGAGCTTGTACATCCTTATAAAACCATTTATCGAATTATCAGTTTAAATCCAATTTAAATCACAAATTCTACCCCGATCACAATTATCAAATCATTTGAGATTTGTGATCTCTGTAGATTTAAATTGATTTTGAAAGCTTTTAAAGAGAATTGTGACTTGATTATGAAAAACGTTTTAACTGATAAGGATCGGATTTTGAGACTATAAACTCCATTGATTAAACATGCATGAATATCTTTTGAAAACAATTGTATGACAAATAACCTTTTGATTTAATTGAAATCATTCTCCTCCTCAATCAATGACATAAGTTGTTGATTGAGAGATAGATATTTTGACAAACTTTAAGTCCAGATGATTTCCAAAAATAGAGTCTGAGTTATTTTTCAAAACAACTAGTTTTCATTAGATAGTAAGGATTTGTTTAAAGAATCAGAGCATGAGATTTGAAAACCAAGATAAAGCATGGCTCTGTTCTTTCTTTGAAAAACGGGTTACTGCCTGAAATGACAATAAACCATAGTTTCTCTTTCTCCCAAAAATATTTTTTGATTTTTTGTTTTTTTTTTGTTTTTTTTAATGAGAATTCGAACAACATCTAAAGTCCCGTGTCATTCTTTGAATGACAGCATCAAGACTGTAGATATTATTGAATCGAGAAAAACATGACAAAATGACAATATTTTTTGAATATTTTTCGAATTTTTTCAAATTTTTATGGATTTTGAAAGTTTTATATTTTTCTATTTGATTTTTGAAGGTTTTATAATTTTGTATTTTGTTTTTCGAATAAATATTTACAAGAGATAGATGAAGGAAACCTTTTACTCCTCTTCTTCCTCTTGAAGACGTTTAAGTGTTTCCGGTTGTAGGCTCTTAAGACCAAGTCGTGGAAGAATAAACTCAAGACGTTCTCTAGGAAGAGCTTTGGTGAAGATGTCTGCTAACTGGTATTCAGTCCTCACAAAGTAAAGTTCCACCACACCGTTTTCAACTTGCTCCCTGATGAAATGATGTCGAATGTCGATGTGCTTTGCTCTTGAGTGTTGTACGTTGTTGCATGAGAGAGAAATAGCACTTTTATTATCACAGTACAGAGGGATTTTGTTGAATTCAAAGCCATAGTCAAATAATTGGGATCTCATCCATAGGATTTGAGTACAACAAGATGACATGGCTATGTATTCAGCCTCTGTAGAGGAAATAGAAGTACTCATTTGCTTCTTTGAAGACCAGCTCACAAGCTTATCACCCAAAAACTGAGCACCTCCAGACGTACTTCGACGAGTATCTTGACATCCTGCATGATCAGCATCTGAATAGGCTGTTAGTGACATACCGGTGTCCTTCGGGTACCAAAGTCCCATATTGATGGTTCCTTAGAGATACCGAAAGACCCGTTTAACCGCTTCAAGGTGCTTTTTAGTAGGCTTAGTCTGGTATCTAGCACACATGCAAACAGCGAACAAGATGTCTTGTCTACTAGCTGTGAGGTACATCAGGGATCCAATCATACTACGATATTTCGTTTGGTCTACCATGATCCCTGAGTGGTCCTCATCTAGTTTAGTACGTTCAATCATGGGAGTGTCAACAGGGTCACTAGAATCAAATCCAAATTTCTTTAAAATCTCATTAGCATATTTAGATTGATTTATAAAAATGCCTCCGGGACTTTGTGAAATTTGTAACCCCAAGAAAAATGACATTTGTCCCATCATTGACATTTGAAATTTAGAACCCATTTCATTTGAAAAACGATCACACTCATTGGGGTCAGTCGAGGCAAAGATGATATCATCAACATAAATTTGAATGTGAATTAAATGTTTGCCTGACTTCCTGGTGAACAATGTAGGATCAACTGCTCCTTTGCTGAATCCAGTGGATAGAAGAAACTTTGATAGTGTATCCTACCATGCCCTTGGAGTTTTCTTTAAACCATAAAGAGCCTTCTTCAAACGATAAACGTGAGTAGGATGCTCTGGATTCACAAAGCCTTCAGGTTGGCTGACGTAGATGACTTCCTTAAGATCTCCATTGAGAAACGCCGTCTTTACATCCATCTGATAGACTACCATGTTCTTACTTGCAGCATTAGCTAAGAAGATTCCGATTGCCTTGATACGAGCAACATGAGCAAATGATTCTTCAAGTTTTACTTTGAAGATCCATTTTAGAGCAATGATCATAGCACAATCTGGAGCAGGTACTAATTCCAATACATCAAGTCGATCAAACTCATGAATTTCTTCTTGCATGGCATTGAACCAACTGTCCTCATTCATGGCGGTTTTAACATCTTTTGGTTCGATCTTAGAGAGTACGGAGTTGAAGAAGCACCATAAGGCATCGGTTGCAAGTTGTTTCCATGTCGATACTGGACGAGAGGGATTTCCAATGATGTTGTCCAATGGATGATCATGAGTCCATTTTCTGAGGTGTTCATGTGGCTGTTGTTGAGGGACTGAAGTAGCAAAGGGATTAACTTCATCATTGATGCCAGAAACAATTCCATGATGTGCATTCGAAGATTGATGATTTGTTGATGAGACAGAGTGATCAGCAGCAGGCGCTTCTTGACTTAATGATATTGAGACTGAAGGGTTGACTTCATTCACAGGGATATGAGCAGCCTCTGTTGTAGGAATTGACAAATCATTAGCACTTGGCTCATAGTGTTCATCAAACATTGGATCAAATAATTTCTTCAAATCATCTTCAGTTGGAGGTACATATGGAGTTGCTGGAGAGGAATTTGGTACAAGGGATGAACCAATGGGACTGTTTTAAAGTGCGGGTCCAGAACTGAATTGTCCAGGAGCCATTTGACCGGTCAGCTCATCAAACGTAACGTGAATTGTTTCCATGACATTTCGGGTTCTCTTGTTGTAGATTCGGTAACCTTTTCTGTTTGGTGCATATCCTACAAATACTCCAATGTCCGCTTTAGCTTTTAGTTTACCTAAATCTTGACCATCATTAGTTGGATAACATAAAGCACCAAACACACGAAGGTATGATAGATCAGGTTTTCTATTGTGGACAAGTTCATATGGAGTCTTTCCATGAGAAGTGTGAATTAGAGATCGATTTTGAGTGTAACATGCAGTGGCAATAGCTTCAGCCCATAGAAACATTGGAACCTTTGAGTAAATCAGCATTGTTCTTGCAGCTTCTACAAGAGTTCGATTTCGTCTTTCAACTACACCGTTCTGTTGAGGAGTTCGAGGAACACTTCTTTAAGGACTGATTCCAACATTTTCATAAAATTCATTGAGTTCTTTATTAACAAACTCAGTTCCATTGTCAGTACGGACGATTCAAACTGTTTTGTTGAGACGGATCTGAAGTTGTTTAATGAGTATAATGATGACATCTGGAGTTTCATCCTTTGTCCTCAAAACCTTAACCCAAGTGAATCGGGAGTAGTCATCAACCACTACTAACACATATCTCTTCCCATTAATAGTTTGCACTCTCATTGGGCCGCACAGATCCATATGAAGGGTATGAAGAACTTCCATTACAGAGTTTGTGGGTTTTGGTTTGTGGGCATATTTCGTGCTTTTCCCAGTTGGCAAGCTGAACAAAGATGATCTTTTTCATATTTTAATCTGGGTAAGCCTCTGACAAGATCCTTTCTGGAAAGGTTGTTTATGGTGCCGAAGTTCAAGTGATTGAGACGACGATGCCATAACCAGGACTTTGTTTTGGAAGCCTTTGACAGCAAGCAGATTGGAGAGGACTTCATCATGTCATCGATAGAGATGGTGTATAGGTTTTAACCTCGAGTACCTCTTAATAATTCCACACCATCAAGTTCTCTAACAAAAAAAATATGTTTTTTAAAAGCCACTTCTAGATCGGAATCATAGAATTGACCAACAGAGAACAAATTATGACCAAGACCTTCCACATAATACACCATAGAAATTACACTTTTACCAACCACATAATCTCCATAACCCATAATAGCTCCAAAATGGTCGTTCCCGAATCTAACTGTCCCGATGAATTTACTCACGAAGTTCATGAGCCGCGACCGGTCTCCAGTCATATGCTTGGAACAGCCTGAGTCCAGGTACCACAGAACGATTTGAACGATCTGCAATTGAACACAGACAAGAATGGATAACTGGATAATTGGGATCCCCATGCAAGAATGGGTTCCATTTGGTTAGTAACAGTTATTGGAACACCCACATCAGAAATAAAAACATCCATATCAGACATAGAAGCAATGGGATCATTATGAATAGATGCAGTACTAGTGTCCGTATTTGACCTATTCAAAGTATGTTCACTTCTTAAGGGAATAGTTCTACCAGTAGGCATCTATTTTCTAGTGGGCA
Organism: Chrysanthemum seticuspe; assembly: GCA_019973895.1. Classification (NCBI taxonomy): domain Eukaryota; kingdom Viridiplantae; phylum Streptophyta; class Magnoliopsida; order Asterales; family Asteraceae; genus Chrysanthemum; species Chrysanthemum seticuspe. The sequence goes on from BPTQ01000007.1 coordinate 45,383,313, forward strand.
TTGTCTGATTAACCTTATGGACAACATGTATCCATTGATAACCTATCTTACTAAATGTTCTTCCTGTGGGTTTCCACTATTTTCTAACTTTCTTTCGCCTTTGTCTTTTAGCCTTCTTAGCATGATTTTTTGCATTAACATTATTAACTGGGGATTTGACAGCATTAGACAAAGCATTCACACCACATTCATGATTAGTAACAGAATTCAAGCAGACATCATTACATGGTTTGCAGATAGTATCAAAATTCGAATTAATTACAGTACGCCTATGGCTAATACTAGAATCAACATGATTCGTTTTATTCAACTCAAACTTAAAGTTCCTAGGTTGGTCTCCTACTTTCTTCCAATGCACATTCTTAGCTTGCGAGGTCCTATCTTGCTTGGTATTGCCTGGAGGCTTTGACCCGCTTGCTTTAATGTCACTGATTACTCCTGTAGAGGGAATTATGGGAACATTAGTTGGTTGAACTACTTTTTGCATTCCTGAACTAGATGTGCAAGGATCTGAACTACTAGAGGGCACATTAGTGTTTACTTTCTTAAAACTGGGCATGGAATGGTTTGTATGCTTGGCACTAGGCATAAAGCAAAGCATCACAGCTTTACCTTTCGCACCTAAGGATTTGGTACATGTTGCAATTAAACATTCTAGCAGCTCTTGAGATCGTTTGGCCTGAATGCAAGCAAACCTAATTTCACTATCAAGAGGATTATTTATGAAATCCTCTTCCACAATCTCACGGAGACATTCTAGACTATCCTTAAGGTGAGAACAGTAGTTATTAAACACAAGTTCATTATTCCTAAGATGAGGAGGAATGTATTTAACAGTCACAGTATATTTTCAGTCAGAGGATGACTTTGAAGCGACATTCTCTTTAAAAACAAGTGGCAGTTTCCCTTTTTCCTGACTCCTTAGATTCTCAAGTTCTTTTTGTAAAGAAGTTATTTTTTCATTGTTTTTGTCACGAGTGACTTTTATTGAATCATATAACTCTTTAAAGTGACGTTTAACCTTTTCATTTTCTTCTAGAAAACTCTCGTTTTCCTTATGTAATGCATTTACTAAGTTTTGAAGATGAAACGTTTGAGAATACTGAGAATCTAAAGGAGGAAGCATTTGGGAGCCAGTCACATTGTTCTTTTCACTCTTTAATTGAGAGATTTGGGCTTTCAACTTTCTGATCGTGTTACAATGAGCTTGAATCTGTTCGTCACGTTTGTTTATCTGAAAAACTGCATCAAACTCTGGAGCATCTGAGGATGTCTTGATATTTGAGGTTTTGACATTTTCTTTAAGATGTTGATATTTTAGTTGTAAATTAAAATGTTCAACTTCTAGTTTAGAAAGATGTTTTACCAAATTATCGTTATCATCCAGATCAATTTTCTCATTTAGTTTAGAATTAGTCTTTTCAAGCTCAATGACACGATCGTGGGAGACTTTCAGAGCAACAGATAATTCATGAAATTGAGAAGCATTAATGGAACAATTTGTAGCCGTGAAAAACACATCTTGAGCAATACATTCAGAAATCAGATTCTCATTCAGTGTATGCAAGTTCTTCCTCTCAATCTCATTATATTTTAATTCTCGCTCATAGTCACTAACCTCAACTATCATTGCATCAAATTCCTTTTCCATTTCTTTAATATCTGAATCCATCCCCTTTTTAAGACTCTCAAATTGATCTTTTATTTGTTTAAAGAAAGGCATGACCTCAGTTAAATAACATTTTTTAGTTTGCTCAAAACCCCTTTCCCCTTCAGTTATACCAGTGGGTGTGATCCTTTTCTTGCAAGTTTTCTCAAAATCAACAAATAATTGAAAGATAACGTATTGATTGATTAAGGTCTTGCTTTTAGTGGCAATAGTCCTTGGAACTAGATGCATTGGTGTATTGGGAGGATACACAGTTGCTGAAGGCATTTTCCTAAGAGGGGGGTTTGTTACAACAAGATTCTCTACTTTTTGCTTATCTAAATCCTTTTTCCAGAACACTTGTTCAGGCGTTAACAACGTTTGAGGCTTAAACTTGTTCAAGGAAATCCAATTATCCTTTTTGTAATCATGGGGTGTGATATTTATTTTCTTCTCTTTACATTTAGGATCATTTAGTTTCTTGTTCATCTTCTCCCTAGTGACTTCATCTGATTTCTTATCTTCCTCAGTGCACTCAGCGCAACTAGGTTTCTGTCTAGGCTTAAGGATTTCATTACCATCATAAATTACCTTATGAACACTTCTACCCTTTTTAATGACCTATGGATTTGGTTCCTCAACAAGGGGAATGTTATGTTTATCGCTTAAGACTCTATGCTTAGTGATCATGTGATCAGTCTGAATGGTGTTCCCTTGTACGTACAACTTATTTTCAAGCTTGTTTTTCAAAGTTTTTAGATTGGAGAAATCATTCAAAAGCTTTGATTCCTTAGCATTGAATTCTTGCTTAAGCATTTTCACATTTTCTTGAAGTTCTTGTTTTTGCTTAGCAGTTTTAGAAAGCTTTTCTTGTAAGGAGTTTAACTCTTGTTTTAATACTTCTTCTCTAAAATTACTTTTTCTAATAATTGTACGCATTTGGTCATCCATTTCCTGCTCACGGTGGTCAACTCAAATTAGGCACGTTGTTCATAAATAGCAACTCGTTCTTTATAGGCACTCAGCTCAGAGATAACAGAATCATCAGGGGTACATGCAGTGTATTCATTAAAGACATAGTCATCATTGACTGTGGAAGATGCATTACTTGGTACAACCTCACTTTCACTTTGTTTCACATATTGATCATATGGGACAATATTGCTATTACCCACATTATCAATATCTGATTCATAAGTCTCAAGAGATTGTACTTCATTATGCATCTTTTGCTCATCAACATCATCATATAGTTTTAGTACTTCTTAGATGATTTTGTCTTTGGATGGACCAGCTTGTTGTGGTGGAGAGACCTTTGGAGAAACCATAGGAGAGATGCTAGCCATGAAGATTGTTTGAGCAGTAGGTTCATCATTGACATCAGAGTCAAATGCATCACAATCAGCTACTTGGAAGGCATTCTGATGATTATGACCCATCTCCTGAATTGGATGTTCATCAACATCAGCATCATAAGTCTTGGCATTCCCTTCAGCAAGAAACAATAACTCCTCTTCATCCAAAGCAGCTCCATTATCCTGAGCTTGCACAAGCAACATCTTATCCCTGAAGTACTCTGCATTCTGAGAACGTTTTGGCGATGTACAGTTCCTTGCAATATGTCCCTCACCACCAAAGTTGTAGCATTTGATAGGCTTTGCTTGTCCTTGATTTCCAATCCTTCCCTGATTCTGATTTCCACCAAAGCCTCCACCTACTCCACCTCTTCTCTGTTCATACTGTCTCTCTTGAACTGGTTGTGCCATAACCTTCCCATCTCTGATCATAGCATGATTGTGAAGATTGGATGCAGTTCTGATTTCATTGTTAGTGTGAAGACTGTTTGTAGGAGGTGAAAGTGTCAGGTTCTGTTTAACCATGAGAGCCAGTTGATTAATGAAATGTCCCATGACAGCATCAGCATCCGGTTGCTTGAACCTTGGATCTGGAATGAGTTTGTGGTTACCATCTCCCATGGGAATGACTTGAGAAGCTTTGGTGGTAATTCCAACATTGGTGTAGAAAGCAGTTGAGTCATTTGATGAACTTGTTTCTCCCTGATTGGTTTTGAACTGTTCCAGAATCCTTTTTTCAAACATAGCATGTCTCTCATTCTGGAGAAGGAATGCATACAGTTGCTCATAGTTTGTATTCTTCAATCCTTTAGTGAGCTTCACAGAAGTGACAAACTTGTGCCACTCGGGATTCATGTTGTTTACAAACTTTGAATTCAGCTGAATGTTAGGCATAGTCATTTTGATGTTCCTCATGTCATTCACAAGCTTATGGAATCTCACATAGTACTCATAGACACTCTCATCTGGTTTCATCTTGAAGTGCTCAAATTCATCATACAATTGTGATTCTCTGTCTTCAACAGTTAATTCAGAACCTAAGAGAAGCATCTTGACATTATCCCATACAGCCTTTGCTTCAGTGTTGTGATTGATAAGCTTGTAGATGTCTTTTGGAAGACCTTGAAGTATAATGTTAGACGCCCTGATATCTGCATCGAATATCTTTTTCTCCTTCTCATTGAGCTCATCATACGTCTTAGGTCTGTCTATTCCATAGATCATTGTACCATTTGCAACTGTATCAATTAAATCTCTAGTAGTCTCAATCTGATAAGGTCCTTCATCAATGGATTTGAGAATGTTGACCCCATTTTCCTTTCCAAGAAAGTACAATCTGATTCGTTGTGCCCAAGAGTCGTAGTCGGTTCTGTCAAGCATGGGTGGACGAGTATCTGAACCAGCTGCTTGAACATCCTCGGCAACAGTGGAGATGATTGTAGGTACGTTGGTAGACATGTTAACAGATTACACGGGATTTTATAACTCTATGATTAAACCGGGAAATAAATTCTTTCACGGGATTTTACTAAATCAAGAGAAAACCGTATTATAAGCAAAAATCACCCAAGTCGCTAAGAAACCTTGAACCAAGTCGCTAAGAACCAAGTTGCTAACTATCAAGTCGCTATAATGCCAAGTCGCTAAGACACAGGCAAGTCGCTAAAGAACAACTCGCTAAGCACCAAATCGCTAAGTTATCAAGTCGCTAAATAGCAACTCGCTAGGCACCAAATCGCTAACACCAAGTCGCTAACAAACTTAAGTACAAGTCGCTAACTTTCACCAAGTCGCTACCCGTAGTGGAGAATCCACTAAGTGTACTGTTTGTCGGCTTGTCTCAATAGACAAGTCGCTAAGCTCAAATCGCTAAGAACTTCAACAACAACTCGCTACCAACTTACAAAGCAAGTCGCTAACAAGAATAATAGTCCGTGGCTCAAGTCGCTAGCTAGAAAATCTCACAAACACCACTTTTCAATCCAAAAACAACCCAACCACGATGATTCAAGCTTACCAAATCAAAACCAAAGCACATAAAATGATTCTAAACACAAAACAACACCCAAGATTCAAACTTTAACACTAGAAATGATCCAAATGATGCAAAAACTACTAAACTTTTTCAAACTCTAAACCTTCTAAAAACCACTAGAAATCCAAGGATATGTAAGAGATGATCAAACCATGGCTCTTGATACCATTTGTAACATATTGGATTTCACAAACACACTAAACCATAATCACAAGTAGGCGTACAAATGATGTTTTAGAGAGAGAAAGTTAGAGGTTGGAAACTTTAGTGAGAGAAAGAAAAATCTTATTATCAGCTCCAACTCTCTACCTTGGGAGGTAGAGAGTATTTATAGTTCTTACTATAAAACGCCACCTGACGGGCTGTGGATCAGGCATACAGTGGGTAAAGACCCGTCCGTCCTCCACGGTGTTACTTAAACTAAATACTACTTAACTTATAATAACCTACGACTACGAGCTTTCTAATGATTACATATACTTGAGGTGACCGACTCTTCAATAACTGGATTTACTAAATCCTAACAGACCCATGATCCAAGTGGGTCACGTACGACACCAACCAAGACCCCTACGTGGGTTCCTTGGTTCGTACGCCCCATAACTCATCACCAAACACGACCAAATCAATTCCACAACACCCAAAACCAATCATTCAAGCTTCAATCACTAACCAAACACAAAACCCATCTTCTATCTTAACCAAAAATATGCAACTAAACCCTAAATGCACAAACCCATCAAATTGACACACCACACATTTACCAAACACTAATTACTTGTTTATTTAGTCACTAATTAGCTTTAATTTCATGTTCCACCCAAAAGCCCCAAAATTAAAAATTAGGTCGAAACCCTAATTTGAAATTCGTAGGTTTATATCACCCAAACAAGCTCAAAACATGTTCCCTTTACCTTATCTAATCACCAATTGCAAAAGCCCTTTGAAACCCTAAAAGTACGAATCTTAATCCTTGAATTTGAAGGTGTTAATGTAGTCTAAATGGAGCGTGTAATATATGGTTGGAAAAAGGAAAGAAAGATCTTTAAGATGGTGGTGGTGGTGTTGGGTGACGCGCCGCCGTATAGTGGTGGTGGCCGGAATATGGTCGACGGCGACTATGGTGGTGGCTAGGGTTTTTAGTGACAGAAAGATAGAGAGAGAAATGCTTGTATGTGTGTTTTAGAGAGAGAAATAAATGAGGGGAAATGAGGTAGTGGGTGGGTATTTATACATAGGAGCTAGGGACCTCTAAAATAATTAATTTGGAGGGGGGGGGGGGGCGCCGGCTACAATTAAAAGGGGAGGGTTCGGGTTGTAACTTTTCATATCTATCTCGTTTACCCATTCCCGGGCTCCCATATCGTCCCCCGAGTGTCCCACGACATTTATTTAACTTTCCAACATCGTTACTTACGTTTTTCCACGAGTTTTGACTATTTATTTGTCAATTTTCGAGTTACGGTCTACAAGTTACAATAATTCTTGTTTTAGGCTTTTCTAGTGCCGAATCGAATAGTGCCTACCAAATAGAGTTAAAACTCATACGATAACTCATTTAATAATGAAATAAATCATAAAAACCAATAGACGATATAAAATCAAGTCAAGGTTTATAAAAATAGTGTTAAAGGCAAATCTCAGTTTAGTTTAACGTAATGCGGTTACCTAAAATAGACTCCCTAAATTGCCGGTTGTCACAGCCTCCCAGCCTCAGAAGAGACCCTTCCCGGGTTTCACTCCGAGTTGCTTGACGTCATGAAAAGTTTAGGATACTTCCTACGGAAAACGTTGTGGAAAACTAGAAGGGGGGGTTGAATAGTTTTACCAATTTAAAACTTCATTTTAAATATTTAGATTGACTTATGTCAATCTATTTGATTGTTTATGTTGGACGTTGATAGATAGATATATAAACGTGTAATGAAAGATAAAGAGTAAGAAGCACATCACCACGACACAAGTATTTATAGTGGTTCGGCTACAAGGACACCTTCCTTGCCCTACTCCACTCCCCGAGTCACCTACTCGAGAGTTCGTAAACACTACACCAACTCCTTATGGCGGAGAAGCCTTCACAACGTCGCTTAACCTTTTTCCGGTACAAAGCTAAATACCGAGTTCTTTCACACCAAGGCGAACCACACCTAACACAACGTCGCCTACCCTTTATACGGTGCTAGGCTAACCACCGAGTTCTTTCACACCTTAGGAGAACTAATCCTTCACAACGTCGCCCACCCTTTATTAGGTACTAGGCTAAGCACCTAGTTCTTTCACACCTTAGGTGAACTACACCTTCACGACACAACACCTAATCTCAAGGAGATCTACTCCTTGTTACAACACCATCAAGGATATCACCATCCTTGTATATAAACAAATACATATATGTATAACGATGCACCTCATCGATTATACGACCTAGGCATTCTTCCCAAATGCTACTTGATTTGATTCCTTGGCATCCTTCACTAATGTCTTTGACACAACGCTTGGCACCCTTCACTAATGCCTTCGTCTTGACACCTTTAGCATCCTTCACTAATGCTTTGACAAGGATGATGAGCACCTTTCACTAATGCTTTCATCTTGACACTTTCGGCATTCTTCACTAATGCCTTCAACCCAACATCTATGGAGAAAGGAAGAACTATCAACAAGAGAACCTTAGTAGTCTTGATGATGACGAAGCATGGCAACTCATGGACTTTGAGCTTGCACGTCTTCAAGAGGTGGTGATCTTTCCTTTAAGAGGAACCTAGTAGATCACACAAAAACAAAAGACAAACTACATAGATCACTTAGATATGAGGTTAGAGGGTTAGAATACTTTGGGGAAGTATATGTAAAAAGCACACATAGAGAGGAAGAAATGGCTCTCTATTTATAGAGGAAATTCTCTTCTGTTTCCCCGGATCCCACGGATCCCTACCACAAGGGATCCGGCTAGCACAAAACTAGGGATCCGTGGTCCGCTCCTCTTTGCCCATGGGTATTTTTGGTTATGGGTCATGGGTCATGGGTTATGGGTTGATCCATGGTTTTCTTTCTAGATACAATGTATCTTAAGGATACAATGAACTTGGTTAAGTAGTATATATAAAACCATGGGTTATGAGTCAAAACCATTTGCTAGTATTTACCCATTTAGTATATATTTGTATCTACCCAATTTAGCATACACTTAGTTTTTACCCATTTTAGTATACTTAGTTTAAGTATATGTTTAACCCAATATGTAAACACTAGTTGTTGTACATATGTATCTAAATCATAAAATCACTTATACGTGTTTTAGTGTTTTATGTGAAAGCGTAAGTGTGTTAGAAAACTATTAACTCAAACTATTTACGTACTCTATTTGTTTCGTTAAAATGATTTTATATTTGTTATCGACAAAATATTAGAAGATCGTAAAATATAAATAAACGTTTTCATGGCTTATTTGTATTAACAAACGTCCTCACGTACCCAAGTGAATTCCGGTCCATGCCGGGAGTTCCAACAAACCTTAATAATCGGAATACGGCTATTCTTCAGCCCCTTAATCTCACGATCCATAATCTCAATCGGTTCCTCAACAAAATTCAATTTCTCATCAACACGAATATCTCTTAAAGGCGCCACTAAATTTTCCTCCGAAAGACATTTCTTAAGATTACTAACATGAAAGACATTGTGTACACTACTCAGTTCTGATGGTAGCTCCAGGCGGTATGCTACCGGTCCGATTCTTTCCAGGAATTGAAAGGGATCAATATATCGGGGATTGAGTTTTCCACGTTTCCCAAAATGAACCACTCCTTTCCAAGGAGAAACTTTCAACATAACACGATCTCCAACCTGAAATTCTAAGGGTTTACGTCTCTTATCGGCATAACTCTTTTGTCTATCTCGAGCGGTTTGCAACCAATTACGAATCTGTACTATCTTCTCAGTGGTTTCTAAGACAAGTTCGGGACCTGTAAGTTGACTCTCGCCAACTTCAGCCCAACAAACAGGAGAACGACATTTTCGGCCATACAGCACCTCAAATGGGGCGGTCTTAAGCTAGAGTGATAACTAATGTTGTAAGAGAATTCGGCCAAAGGGAGGTGTCTCTCCCAGCCTTTGCCGAAATCAATAACACATGCTCTAAGCATATCCTCTAAAGTCTGAATAGTTCTCTCGCTTTGACCATCGGTCTGTGGATGGTAAGCAGTACTCATATCCAAATTCGTTCCTAATGTTGTCTGTAACGACTTCCAGAAGTGGGATGTAAAACAACTATCCCTATCGGAAATGATAGATATCGGTACTCCATGATGCGTGATTTGTTCGTTTTCGTACAATAGATATTTTCCGAAGAAATACAAAGGAATGTATTTTCCCCAGGTCGTTTTCCCAACGAGGGATGAATGGAGTTTAACAACTCACGTCGCGTGATTCGGGATTCGAATTGTAAAAAGGGAATTTTGAGGGATTTCTAATCTACGAGGCAAGTAATAATAAGGGAAAGCAATAAAAACTATAGAAACTATAATGCAAACAAGTAAATGCAACTAATTATGCAAATTTAAACTAAAAACGCAATAAAACGTAATTAAAGAAACGCGAAATAAATGCAACTATGCTAATTTAAACCCGTAAAAATGAAATTCTATTTTTCTACAGCTAAGAATGATATTTGAAAATTATTTGTGAATTAAAACTATTTTTTTGGATTTTTATTGATTTATTTTGAATTAAAAACTAATTTAAGACATTTAAAATAGACTTGAAATACTAAAAATTAGGAAAGCAAGATAGAAAATTACAAAACTATTTTTAAAAAATCTTAAATAACTAAAAAGAATTTTCAGAACTGGAATCACATTTTTTTGACTTTTTCTAAATTTATTATGAATTTAATACTATTAAAAACTAATTAAATTCCTAGAAAATACTAAAATAATTAGGAAAAATCTGGAAAAATACTTTTTAAGACATTTTTATTTTTCTAAAACTAGTAAAATTGAAATTGCATTTTTCTGAACCTTTTATGAATTATTTGCATTAAAAGCCAATTAAAAAGCCTAGAAAATGAAATTAAGTGCAGAAAAATAGCAACAGACCATGGAAAAATATGAAAAACTCCAGAAAACTATAAAATAATACTGAGAATCAAGGAAAAATCACAGAAACTACTTATGATCACAGGATATATGAAATGGGCTTGAATCTAATGAAATAAGCACATGTAAAATAAGCAAATAGCCACTAAAAGCAACAATAAGCTACCACAAGCTAAGTATAACCTAAACTAACTGAAATTAGCCTACTTCAACTGATTTTAACCCAAAAAGCACAACCTTAAGCAAGAAAAAGCACTAGATCAGATTTAAACTACTTAAGCCAAACGGCCTTGAAGTGCCTACTTTAAGCCCTGATTAAGCCAGCTTATAAAATTCCTAAAATTATACTAAAATAGGCTTGCTAACCACAACCAACCAAACCTCTAATATCCTAAATTTCAGCTAAAATGGAACTAAGATGAAGAAACTAAAAATCCACAAAGATTGCCATTCAGAACTGAAAATGCCTTTTTGACTTTTAAAACAGATGAGTATATTTGACTTTTATGAAATTTAGAGCTTATGAATTGGAATAAAACTGATGTATAATGACAAAATGATACTAGAATAAGCTAGTTTAACTACTTATCAACTAAAATGCAAGATATCTATAGCTAATCTTAACTGAGTTGAAAGTGAGAGCAGATTAAATGCTAATTTGACTATGAGTGTCACAAGTTGCAAAGTGAGACTAGAAATGCTTAATGTTATCCTAGATTATCCTAAAGCAATGAAAACCAGCCACTAAATATACCTCTATAGCAGATTTAGCTCTTGTACCAAACACTAATTTAGAAACTAATATGCAGATTAAAACCTCTAAACTTAATTCTAAACCTGGAATCTAACTTAAACAAGTTCTATTAATGTAATAAAAGCTAAATGATGCAAACTTAACAGCTAACACTATCAAATGTAAACTAGACTAATTATGCAGCACGGACAGAATTTAAACAACCATTTAAAAGCAGATTAAGGTGATGATGATTTACCTAAATTATGAAAAGATGACAGCAATAACACTTAACAGAATATTCTATCCCATTATGCAACTAAGATCAGCAGAGAACAACAATTAAAACAAATAATCAAATCAAGCTTTAAGCATATTAATATCTAATCAAACAAGCATAATCAAGCAGAATTAAACTAGATTGAACACAATTTAAACAATCCTAAGTATCCTAAACTACTGATTCAAAACTAAGACATAATTTGAGACTTACAAGAGGTCCAGCAACAATATCACAATTGAGAACCATCTAACCTATCTAATACCCATTACCAATCCAATTCAAGCTCAAATTAAACCCAATTCTGATCCAATCCAGCAAATTAACCTATTCCTGCTTTGACTTTTAATTTTTTTGACTCATGTTGACTTTTGTCGACTTCTTTCAAAACATGGAATTAAGAGCAATCAGAATCAGTAACAATCTCACACAAGCTTTACTAAGCTTATGTGAGTTTAAAGGAAAACTAAATTGAGCTTATGAAACAATAACAACTTGAAAACGAATTGACAAGGAATTTAATTTGAAAATGCAACTTTCATTAATAAAAGGAAATTTTACAAAACTTGAAAGAGAATTACAACTTGAATTTAAATGATAATAAAACAGTAAATGACAGAAAATGGTAACAATCTCTCTAAAAGCTATGAGAAATTGGACAACTTCTTCCATTGTGAGTGAGGGTATTTATAAGCTGATGAGGAGAGCTTGGGCTTGGCTTCAGAAGGTTCTGGGAGATCTAATCTCGACCCTTGATTTCATCTCATGTCACCACCTCAATCCACAGCCGTCAGATTATTGGAGTGAGGTGTTAGCTCCAATCAAAACGCTCCATTAGTACACGCTGGCTATCCCATGTGCTGTCAATACTCTGCCATGTCAGAGTCCTTTTAGAAGCCACTTAAGTTGAGTTAATTGTGTGGGAGCAGGGTAACTTGGCTAGGGAGTGGTAAACAGTAATTACTGGTTTTTTTCAGGTTTAGGCGCGTAGGAGGTAAAGGGTATTTTTATTATTATTTTGACTTGGGTGATATTGTTTGACCGGGTTATGAAGGGAGTGGGTTGGATTGACCGGGTATGATTATTAGAGGATATGGACTTGGGCCTTTAGGTAGGGGTAATGGGTTATTTGGATTATTTAGTATTTATGGTGTAGTATGTATTTAGAATAAGGACCATTTATGTATTTTTGTAACTTTCAAAGGCTAATGGTGCAATTTTCAAAATGGAAAGGGTAATATTGGGAAAGTGAAGGGTGAAAAGTGAAATAATGGTAAAGTTGAGGGGCTTCTGTGTAATGTTGGTAAAGTGATGGTGAAAATATGCAAACTCCCCGAACATGATCCACAACTTTGTAAATTGATCTTTTGAGCATCAAAGTCCATGAAATAGCATCCCGGCATTGGCTTTGGCACTCTTCTTTCTCTCGTGCTCGGTTTTTCTTCGGTTTTGGCTTCTTTTTGTCTGTTTCATCATATCCATACCTGCACATAAAAAAACTCAAGAAACACGCAAATATTAGCAATAAACGGCTCTTTTCTTGGTTATTTTGGGTCTGATTTGATAAAGAAATGATATGTGTTTTAGCACATATCAATGCGATACTATCTCCTTAAGATATAATCGAGCAAGTTTATCAAGGCTATCGGTTTCACTAATAGCTAAGAAGTGAGCATACTTAGTTAAACGATCAACTATTACCCAGATAGCGTCATTGTCGCTAACTGTTCTTGGTAATTTAGTGATAAAGTCCATGGTTATTCGCTCCCATTTCCATTTCGGGAGTTCGGGTTGAACTAAAAGTCTTGATGGTTTCTGATGTTTGGCCTTAAGTTTAGAACAAGTTAGGCACCTACTGACATATTGAGCTATATCGGCTTTCATATTAGGCCACCAATAAAGTTTCTTAAGATCCTGATACATCTCATCGGCTCCGGGATGAATAGAGTATTTTGATTTATGCGACTCGTGCATAATCAACTCACGGATTCCACCATAAAATGGTATCCAGCTTCTGTCTCTGAAGCATAATGTTCCATCGGAACGCTTCAAGAAGCCGTTTTCACTTTCTACCATTCCATGAAGATTCTCATAAGGACGGTTCTCTTCCGTCAATGCCTCTTGTTGGGAATTATGCGAAGAAGGATTTCTGTTGTCATTACTGCCGAAGGATTCTGCTGAAGTAGAAGCAGAATCTGCTGAAGAAGAGATGCTACTAAAGAGTAAAAGCAGTGATGTGTTTCTGCTGAAGGGTGGAAGCTGACTAGGATCAGCATGCGCAGTTTTATTTAAATGCTAACCCATCATTATTCTTGTACTGCTCGAGGTTAGCATGGGTATTATTGTACTGCTCAATATTATCTAGTGTTTTAGTCATTAAGTGCATACTTGCATGTTTAGTCGATTGAGTGGTAATAGTTTAGGGTTCCTTGTCTATAAAAGGAACCTCATAGTTTGTAATAGAAAACTCAGCTGAAACATAGAGTTTCAGTTAATAAAAAGATCCATAAAGGATCTAAGTGTTCTTAGTTATAACAACTTGTATTTACTTTCCGCTATATAATACGGGTTGTAGAGATTGTCTATTAGTTTGCTTATGATTACATAGGCAACACTAACGATCCACGAGTGCTTAAGATCTGTCAAGGTCTGAGAGTTTTCAACAAGTGGTATCAGAGCGGGTGGCTCTTGATCTAGGGTTTATAAGGTTTTTCAATTGCAGCAGTTGTGATAAAGCAAAAGAGGCGGCAGATGATGGTATGATTTATTTTTTTGTGACGATTTGGGTTTTTACTCGTACATTGGTCATCTATTTACTGGTCCTATTATTCAATTCATGTTAAACATATACGTGAGTTTTTAATTGTGGTCACAAATCATACGCATATGTTTCTCTGAATGACCATCTAATTGGAGTTATTATTTTGTCGACGGTCGGATCTTTTGATTGGTCCATTTGACACAAAGTCAATCGGTGGCTCCTAATATTCTAGTTAACGCACATGGTACATCATCTGTTTGGTCAAACGTGTTGAATTTCTTGATTGGTCTAATCCCTTGATATCACGTGGCATTGTCTTCGTTTGTTTTTGACGCAAGTAGATTAATGGTCAATGTGGGGATAGTGATGTTCATCTTGTGATTGGTCGAAGAGTTTGAAGAGGTCTTGTGATATCCCTACTTTTAATTGGTATTCTATTATTTTTTTAATATCAATGTTCTTCTTTTGTTGATCACGTGGGATTTCACATTCATAAGATTGATATGATTGGTGATGTTCACATGTGAACATTGAATGCTGCTTGTATCACATAGGACCCACAACCTTTTATCTGTTTGAATATGGTTTCTACTGATATGATGAAGAGACATCAACAAAGGTAATTAATTGTTGAGTATTCATCTTTTGGCTTTTGCCTTTTGTTTACATTGATCGTCATGTGGGGCTCAAATTTGGTGTGTGGCTTCTTATTGGTTGGATGATCATGTGGGTCTGTTTGACCTTGTGACTGGTTGCTTCAGTCACGTATATTATTTTGTTTCCACTGATAGTGAGTCATTACTGCTGAAGAGGTCACGTGGATACTTATTGAATTTGTTTGCTGGTCATATTTTTGCTTGGTACTTTTAAAATGGCAGCATTTGTTAATGAAAAGGATGATGTTATATTTCCTTATTTGATGAATGATGAGTACGAGGTCTGGGCTAAGAAGATGGAACACTGGATCATGAATAATGATATGAATATCTGGAAGGTGATACAAAATGGCAACAATTTGAAAAGGACTGGAAGTGATCGTGATGGTAACATCATTATTCGTCCTCCAACAACTGCAGATGAACACATTGCTGTACAAAGAGAGTCAAAGGCCAGAACTATCTTGCTTAAATCTATTCCTGCTGATCATGTAGCAGATTTTCGTTATATGGATGATGCAAGTCGTATATGGAATGCACTCAAAGAAAGGTATGGTGGAAAGGCTGAATTCAAGAAGGTGAGCAAGGAAGCTTATACTACAGGTGATGCTGAAGAATTTGCCAGTCCGCCAATTGCTTTCATGGGCATCTCTCAGGTACATACTTGTGATTTTAGTTGTAAAGAGAGATATAATGAACTAAAAGAAGCCTATGATGAAATGAAACCTAAATATAATGCATGCTATGTTGACAATGAAGCTTATAAACATGCTTTAAAAACATTAGAAAGACAAAAGGTATGGTTTCAAAAGAATCAATTGGCTTATGAGGAAAAGATAAGGGTGCTAGAAAGTGATCTTGAATTTGCTAGAATTGATTTAAAGTGCACTGAGAAAGAAAAGGCTACTGTAGTCTCTGAAAACAAAGTGCTAAAAGAGAAACTAGATGAGAAAATTGCTAGGCATAAGGAATGGTTATTGAATGGAAATAAGTTAGCTAGTCACATCTATGCTAGTCAAAATTCTAATACTCCTATAGGTTTAGGCTTTAAGAAGTATGTGGGAATAGAAGCTAGGGATGACACTCATAAATCTACACCAGCCGGATTAGCTAATTTTGTCAAAGAAGGTCAATTACATGATGTCCCTGGTCCTATTAGAGGAGAGCATATGCCCATTGACCTATCCATCCCTGTTGACTTTGATGGATCACACCATTTGTATGGCAAAAAGTCAAGTGACTTGCTAGACCTTAATAGCAAAACTAATAACTCTGTCTCTAGTTCTAAAAGTGACAAGTCGTCAGACCTAAAGTCCACTGACTATGCCTCATGTGATTCAAGTGAAAAGTCTGACTCAACTGAGCACACACCCAAGGCCACACCCAAGTCCAAAGTAGCTGATGCTGAGCCCAATTTTGCTGAGCCCAAAACAAACTCAGTTACTGATTCTGTTAAACACAATTTTGCTTTTAGTTCTATTTCTGATAAGTTTAAATGTAATAAACAAAGTTGTGTTAAGAATAAGTCTATTAAGAAGAAATCTTGTTTTGTGTGTGGTAGTAAACTCCATCTTATTAAAGATTGTGATTATCATGAGAAAAAGATGGGTGTTTCCTCTGGCCATAAGACTTCTAGATCCACATGGACTAATATTGCTAGTATTCCTCCATTTGTTCCCAAAGCTGCACATGTGAGAGCAGGTAAACCAGTTCCTACTGGTAAGCCACAGGTGTATGCATTTGTTTCTGCTGACAGGCTTAATAGGCCTATTCCAGTTCCCTCTGGTGAAAGATATTCTTCACCAGTTACTACTGGGTGGTGGAACAGTAATGCTAGACTTATGCCATATAGACCTACAAGTTCTTATTTTCAGTCATATACACCTTATGTATCTCATATGAATATGGCACATGGTGGAGTAAAAGTAGCTACTGCTGTTAAGCCCTCCACAGGTTATTCTTGGAAAACTCAAAGGAAAGATTCATTCTGGGTACCCAAGAAAAATAGTCTTTGTCAGGTGCATTGATTGAGGGGAGGCATAAGCCTAAGGGGAGGCTTATTGTTGTATTTTTGTATTCTAACCATTTTTGCAGCTGTTGGATCCTCATACGCCTTATGGGAGGCTTAGTGTTTCTGCTGATACTATAACTATCTTTGGTTTCTGCTGCTGCTTGATGGTTTCTTGTACATGTTTTGTTTATTTTTATTATTTATTTATTTTATGTTAAAAAAAAAAAAAAAAAAAAATCCATCATTATTTTCGTTGTTTAGTGTGAAAAAAAATGTATTATTTTCGTTGTTTAGTAATTAAAAAAAATAAAAAAAAAAATAAAAAAAACTCTAACCTGTCTGTGTTCAGTTTCTACTATTTCTTGCTTGCAGGTTTTGGTGTTGGTTAATTACCACACATCTAATGGTAATCAACTCACCATGATGATGACGGCATTCCATCAAAGAGTTGGCTAGTCCAAAAGCAAACGGTTTTTGGTAAAGACATCTCAATTCCGTTGATAGCTGTAATGGTTTGCTCAAAATCATAGGGTTTGCATCTCACTCATGCTTAATTGCTGAGAGTTGTATGGTCATCAATTCACCATGATCTATTCCTTTTTGGAATCCAAGAATTGGCTAGCCCACAAGTATATGGCTTGTGGTAAAGGCAACTGCATCCATATTTGGTTTTCAATTCACCAATTCTAAGCACTGACTAGTCTTGAGCAAACGGCTACAGGTAAAGACAAGTCAAATCCGTTTATATAGTTGCTGATTTGCTCATAAATCAGATGGTTATCAATGTACCATAGTTTTCGGACTTAAACATCTGGCTACTCCAGTAGTGATGGCTATTGGTAAAGAGACATCAAATCCATTATTTTCAATGATTCACCTCTCACAGGAATTCACACACCTGGATGTGATGAGAATAGATTGCAACTGATAAGTATTGATGTACATTATGTCATTTGTTGCTGCAAAGACCTGGCGTTTCAAAGTGTACTCATCATAGAGATGAGATAATTAGTGGTTCTTTGCTTCTGATGTGTGAAAACAATCCTCTAGTACTGAAGTCTCTAAGATCTATCAAGGTAGGAAACTGGAACTTAACCAAGTCAAATTCCAGTTTAGGGGAGGATTGTTGGGAATTATGCGAAGAAGGATTTCTGCTGTCATTACTGCCGAAGGATTCTGCTGAAGTAGAAGCAGAATCTGCTGAAGAAGAGATGCTACTGAAGAGTAAAAGCAGTGATGTGTTTCTGCTGAAGGGTGGAAGCTGACTAGGATCAGCATGCGCAGTTTTATTTAAATGCTAACCCATCATTATTCTTGTACTGCTCGAGGTTAGCATGGGTATTATTGTACTGCTCAATATTATCTAGTGTTTTAGTCATTAAGTGCATACTTGCATGTTTAGTCGATTGAGTGGTAATAGTTTAGGGTTCCTTGTCTATAAAAGGAACCTCATAGTTTGTAATAGAAAACTCAGCTGAAACATAGAGTTTCAGTTAATAAAAAGATCCATAGAGGATCTAAGTGTTCTTAGTTATAACAACTTGTATTTACTTTCCGCTATATAATACGGGTTGTAGAGATTGTCTATTAGTTTGCTTATGATTACATAGGCAACACTAACGATCCAAGAGTGCTTAAGATCTGTCAAGGTCTGAGAGTTTTCAACACCTCTGCTTGGGTGGCTAAAATTTGAGATGGTAAGGGCGAAACAATGGTCATTCCTAAGGATCTAACAAGTAGGGGTGGAATGTCCTCTTTACGACTAAGTGCATCAGCCACAACATTAGCCTTACCAGGATGATAACGAATTTCACCGTCATAATCACTAAGCAATTCCAACCAACGACGTTGTCTCATGTTCAGTTCCTTCTGATCTAAGATATGCTTCAAACTCTTATGGTCGGTAAATACTACAAACTTGGTTCCATACAGGTAATGTCTCCAAATCCTAAGAGCAAACACTACAACACCTAACTCAAGGTCATGGGTGGTGTAGTTTTTCTCATGCTTCTTAAGTTGTCGGGATGCATAAGCAATCACCTTCTCACGTTGCATCAAAACAGCACCTAAGCCTTTATGCGAAGCGTCGCAGTACACGACAAAATCTTCGCTTCCTTCAGGAAAGGCTAGGATGGGCGCACTACACAACTTCTCCTTCAGAAGTTGGAATGCTTCTTCTTCCTTTTCTCCCCATTCATACTTAACATCCTTCTATGTTAGTTTGGTCAGCGGCTTAGCTATCTTAGAAAATCCCTCAATGAATCTCCTATAATAGCCTGCTAACCTTAGAAACTGTCGGATTTCTGATGGGTTCTTAGGGGCTGCCCATTTCTTAATGGCCTTAATATTAGTTGGGTCAACATGAACACCTCGACTATCTATCACATGACCTAAGAATTGCACGAACGGAATCCAAAATTCACACTTAGAGAATTTGGCATACAGCTTCTCCTCTCTCAGCAATCCTAAAATGAGCCTCAAATGCTCTTTGTGCTCCTCACTACTCTTAGAGTATATCAAGATGTCGTCTATGAATACCATCACAAACTTATCCAGGTATGGCTTACACACTCGGTTCATGAGATCCATAAAAACCGCTGGCGCGTTGGTCAAACCAAACGACATCACTTGGAATTCATAGTGTCCATAACGAGTCCTAAACGCAGTCTTAGGGATATCCTCTTCTCAAACTCTAAGCTGGTGATAACCAGATCGTAAGTCGATCTTAGAAAAGACACTAGCTCCTTGGAGTTGGTCGAATAGATCATCTATTCTAGGTAACGGATATTGGTTCTTCACTGTTAACTTATTCAATTCCCTATAATCAATACACATCCGAAATGATCCATCCTTCTTCTTCACAAACAACACTAGTGCTCCCTACGGTGACGAACTTGGTCGAATGAATCCCTTCTCTGATAAATCTGCCAACTGTTTAGACAGTTCCTCCAATTCTCTTGGAGCAAGTCGATAAGGTGCCCGGGCTACGGGTGCCGCACCGGGTATCAACTCTATTTGGAATTCCACTTGTCGGACAGGTGGAATCCCTGGCAGATCGTCGGGAAACACATTCGGAAATTCTC
The DNA here is from genome assembly GCA_019973895.1 of Chrysanthemum seticuspe. NCBI lineage: Eukaryota > Viridiplantae > Streptophyta > Magnoliopsida > Asterales > Asteraceae > Chrysanthemum > Chrysanthemum seticuspe. Next base: position 45,402,971 of record BPTQ01000007.1, read on the forward strand.
TAACGACGGGTACATCATTGAGGTGTCTTTCACTCTTCTCCTCGCTTTTCTTTTCAGAAATTCGAGCCAAGAAAAGACATCCTCCTCTATCGATGTACTTCTGGGCCTTAATACAAGAGATGATGCTCAACCGGGAAGGACTTCCACAGTCGCTCCGATCTCCTTGTATGCTCAGAACTTTTTCTCCATACGGTAAACGCACAATCTTCTCATCACAAATGATGTGTGCACCGTTCTTCGACAACCAATCAATTTCGATAATGACGTCAAAACTTCCTAAGGTAACTGGCAACATGTCTATACTAAACGGATAGTCTAGGAAACTTAAGGTACAACCTCGGACTACGGTGTCTATCTTCTCTCTATTCCCATTCGCTAATTCCACATCGTAACTAAACCCTAGAGGTGTTTGGGAGATTCCTAGTAATGGTATAAATTTGGTGGATACGAAACTCATATCCGCGCCAGTATCAAACAGTATGGAAGCATAGCGATTATTGAGAAAGAACGTACCCATAACTACGTTAGGGTCCTCACCAGCTTCCTTCCCAATAGCGTAAACACACATTGTTCCCATGTCTCTTTGCTGATTCCTCGCACCATGGTTTCCCTGGTTCTCTACAACCTCACGCTTCACAAGGTTTAAGCCATTACCTCCTACACCTCGGTTAGCAAATCCTCCTACATTACCGGGATTTCCTCTCATCCACGGCTCTCGGCACTCAATCTTAAAGTGTCCCTTCTTTCCACATCCAAAACAGGTGACAGTGGCCTTCCAGTCCGCTCCTTGTGCAGTCTGAGCTGCAGCAAGTGGTCGGGACCTACAGTCTTTGGCCAAGTGTACTACCTTAGAGCACTTCCCACACACATTCGGGCACAGTCCATGGTGGTGTCGGTTACAACGACCACACACATGCTTACTACCTTCATAATCTTTCCTACCTCCATTTCCTATGGCGAACACTTTGGCTGTCTCTTGCCGTTTGTTGCCATTACCTTTTGCAACTTCGTTCCTCTTCCTCTTATCACTCCTATCATTCTTACGCTTATCTCCTAATTCTAGCACGCAAGAGTCCATCAAACTTTGAGCTACAGCAATTGCCTCTTGTAAATTAACTGGCTTGGCAGCGATGACATCATTTCGAGTAGCTAAGGGCAATCCATTAGTATACCTTTCAATCTTAAGTTCTTCGGTGCGAACCATTTCAGGGCAAAGCAATGATAACTCTTGGAAATAACGAGTATAAGTCGCCATGTCAGTACCCTTAACCTTATGGTTCCAGAACTCACTCTCTAACTTCTTAACTTCATTCCTAGGACAATAAGTCTTAATCAGGAGAGCCTTAAACTGAATCCAAGTCATACTATAAGCTACATCAATTCCTACTGCCCTGTGGTAATTGTTCCACCAGGTCAACGCCTCGTCCTTCAAAGTGAAGGTTGCATACTTAACCTTACAATCCTCATCACAGTTACTCACAGCAAACACAGATTCAGTTTTCTCCAACCACCTAGTCAGGTAAACTACTCCCTCAGTTCCTCCAAAATCAATGGGACCACAGAATCGGAACTCTTTGTAGGTACAACCTCGAGTTCGATTCAGCATTGGGGTTCCACTAGAAGTGTTAGAAAGATTAGCCTCAGCTAGCAGTACAGCGACACGCTGCAACACTAGCTGGTCAATGTGGGTTGGGTTCACAAGTGGAAGGTTTTGTGGAACAGGACCATTCTCAGCATGGTCGTTCACATTCGGGTTTTCTACAGCTGGGTTATCAATGTTCGGGTTCTCAACATGTGGTGTGGTCGGGGTCGGACGATGACCTCGACGACTAGGGGCAACAACAGCAGCAGGAGCTGCTCGGTTGTTCCTAATCAAGTTTCGTCTTGTTGCCACCATTCTGGAGGCAAGAATAACAGTTTCATGAGTTCACAATAATCGTTCTAAGATAGAGTTGGGTTCCAAGGGTCACCCAATAACGCCTGAATACATAATCAAGGCCAACAAGGATAACGCTATACCAAAGCGAAACAATCAGATACCGCATCATAACTAAAGGATGCATGTTCCCATAACTATAACTCATAGGTTTCAAAAGTAGAAATACATGGAAGGATACGAAGAAATAAAAAACGATCCTAACAACGATAATAATAAACAGCTAGGATAATCCTACATCTCGAACAAAGTACTACTTAGTTTTAAGATGGTACAAAACCAGGAATCTAATACTATCTAGCCATGTCTACGAACATCACTTACTGACTTCCTAACGTCATCAACCTCTCTCCACAACGATGCTAACTCAACACGTCGAGCGTCGCAATCACTCTTAAGCTCTGCGACCTCTCTCTCCAACTCACCAATCCTACGCCAAATCACTCTATCAGCATCACGAGCTGTCGCGAACCCTCTCAGCAGGTCCCCAACCTGCTCCTGGAGCTCCGACATACCCTCACGCAAAACCCTAGTCCTCCTGACTACAGTACCCATATCAACTCTCAGATCCTCAATACTAGCCCTAGATACTACAACCAATCGATCCGTCAACTGACTAAGCCCAGTGTCATGCGATGTAATCCTCTCCCACATCAGACCCGTCTCACCATACTCCTCGGGCTCAGAAACAATCTCCGATGGTATCTCCGATCCTAACGGGCTACCTATATAAGGTGAGTAAGGTGGTGAGTCGATGTCTAAAGGCTGTCCAGGGGACTCAGGCTCAGGCAAAGGAGAACTTGGTCCCGGAGAATGTGCAGGACTCTGCAATGGAGGAGTACCCCCTTCTGGGATGTCCTCATCATCCTCCTCCTGAGGATCCTCATCCTCATCAACATACTGCTCCTCAATCTCATGCTCCTCCTCAACCTCATCCATAGGGGAAGAGTCCATGAGTCGGAGTCTCTGTGTAGGTAAATCCTGAGGTGGTACACTAGGAGATCTAGGCCTCCTAAGACATGGTGATGCTGTTAAACGGATAGGTGATGATGGTGGTCTCACGGACATGCGGGCAGTGCTATAAGCAAGCCTAGGAGTCTGTGCTCGTGCTAAAACCTAATGTAAAGTGAGCTGCCTAGATGAGCTAGGACGATCTGATGATGATGAACTAGTGTGACGGGCAATCTCATAAGGATCACCCTGCGCAACCGTCATGAGAGTCAATGCTTGCAAACTAGCAACAGCAAGGACCTCCTCAGAAACATCAAAAGCTAGTGAAGGCATAGTCTGTGACAACGGCATAGGGTAGGTATAAGTGTTCGAAACAACTAGTTTTAATAAGCGCATCAACTTAACCAAAACACATATCACATAATGAAAGCTTTACAAGTAGAAGTACCGCATTACTCAAAACATGCCTTTAAATAAAACACATAAGTTCCGTTCTATCACATAATCCCATATCAAATCAATCGAGTTCAACATTCCCAAAATCACAATATACCGTTTACTCAAATCAAATTCTGTAATATCTCGATAATCACATCTCATTTTCCAAAACCAATAATCATATCTCATTTCCAAAATCCATAATCATATCTCGTTTCTAAAATCAATAATCATATCTCCCAATAATAGCGTTTCCATAATCAGTTCACAATATCTCTTAACAAATCATTTCATTATTCAATTCGCAGTTCATACCATAATCAAATAAGAAGCTCCGGCTTGGCAAGCGGGCGTGCGTCGGTCGAGGATCAATTTTCTCAAAAAGTGGTTAAAGTTTAGGGTTTATAAAATACCTAGTTCTCTATAACCTTGAGCTCTGATACCAATCTGTAACACCCCCAAATATCGGTACAGCGGAAGACTTAATCAAGTTTTCGGGGCGTTACTATTGGATTGGTATCGCACACAAGTATAGCAAAAAGATAGTCATTTAACATTCAAAGCCAATCCCAATTTAGTTAATCCAAACATTTAATCCAAAAGAGTAATTATTAGGCCCAAAACATAGTTTAATAAAATAGGTCCCCATAGTTTATCAGAGTCAGAAATGATCCTTGAACCATGCCTCCATGCCAAGCTTCCACTGATCAAGTAATCCTAACATCTCTCAAATACCTGAGAAATCATGCTAAAAGGTCAGCTTACGCTGGTGAGTTCATAGGTTTAAGTTCAACAAAATCATAGTGGACCTGCAGAGTTGATTTGCTATGCAAGACCTAAGATAGATAAATACCGTTTCACACCGATCCTACCCGGATCACCAATCATAACACATTCCCGCATCCAGGGACTACTCGGGACCAGCGACTCTAATCCAGCATTGTCGTGGCAAAATCTAGAACAATTGCCAACCCCGGACTAGGTTGATGTAGAAGTCTATTCTTAGTTAGGCATGGTTAAACCTAAACTAAGGCAACAACTACCACACATCTATCTAAATAGTCAAGCATATAAGCAAATCCAAATAGTTTTAACGGTCCAAAAACAACAGCATGATTCTCACCCCAAATAGTTCAAAACGTAGTTAAAACGTAGATAAAAGTGGGGCTATGAAACTCACCTCAAGCAATCAACGCACAAATAAACACTAGCAGAAGATAACGGTATCACAGCACAGCAACTATCGACTTGGCACAACCTATTAATGTAGACCAACTTTAATATATATATTCCTCAAATCAACGTTATCTACCCCAATATGTTCCACTTCTTTATTTCCAAAAACGTCTCGTTTCACCATTTAATCCTAGTGTTTGGTATTCCTCGTGTGGGTGTATCGACTCAATATGATGCCATGAATGCACTCAAACAACCAATATATAACTCAATGCGACACAATGAGACCTCTAAATGATAAGCTCCATAGTCCAATAAGTTTCGGAATAAATAGTAGACCTTATCGAATTCGTCAACTCGATAAACTCATTTATTTATTCGTGTCGCTTATTATCCCATAAATCAATCGTATCCTAAAGAGTCATAAGGATAATTTACCCATTAATAAGGTTACCCAACGTACCTAGCGAGCTCTTATTAGATTCGTCAACCTAATAAGTCTGCTACCCACGTGGATCAACAATATTAATGCTAGGTTATCCGTAACCCATGCACACAAAGTAAGCAAATAAATACTTAAACTAGTATTAAATGTCCACAATTGACATTTATTGATAAACGTGTACTCGAAACACTAATTACTTATTTATTACAAAACATTTCCAATTTAGTCGTTAGTTTCCATATAAAAATAGTAAATAACAAGATAAGACTTGTTATCGACATTTTTGGTACAAAAGCCCATTTATTATTTCTATTTCATAGTTTATTAACATTTTCATATATATATATATATATATATATATATATACATATATATATATATATATATATATATATTTCGTCAAATTCCAATATTAATCTCATATCGTTATTCGTTTCGAGTCCACAAGCACGAGTCATAACTTCTCGGCTTTTAATCAATCAATAGTCCAAATTATACTAAAGTCCATGTTACGGTTTTGTCGGAGTCAACTATTGACTAAAAAGTCAAAGTGACGCCGACGTAGCTCAAAGTCAACAATATATATATCAAGTCCAATTTAAATGTCACAATATCGCAATTCAATCCCAAACCAACTCAAAACAATCTCGCCAACCAATCAATCAACCAAAAGTACTCGAAACCAATGTTATGACCCTAATGGTCATGACACGGTCGCGGTCAAGACCACGTGAACCAAACAAGCTCTAGAAGCGTTTCGGCTCCACGCGTCTCATCCAAACCTCAACTACATCAACCAACAAGCTACCAAATCGACCCGACTCGGACCCATGATCCAAGTGGGTCACGTATGACACCAACCAAGACCCCTACGTGGGTTCCTTGGTTCGTACGCCCCATACGACCAAATCAATTCCACAACACCCAAAACCAATCATTCAAGCTTCAATCACTAACCAAACACAAAACCCATCATCTATCTTAACCAAAAATATGCAACTAAACCCTAAATGCACAAACCCATCAAATTGACACACCACACATTTACCAAACACTAATTACTTGTTTATTTATTCACTAATTAGCTTTAATTTCATGTTCCACCCAAAAGCCCCAAAATTAAAAATTAGGTCGAAACCCTAATTTAAAATTCATGGGTTTATATCACCCAAACAAGCTCAAAACATGTTCCCTTTACCTTATCTAATCACCAATTGCAAAAGCCCTTTGAAACCCTAAAACTACGAATCTTAATCCTTGAATTTGAAGGTGTTAATGTAGCCCAAATAGAGTGTGTAATATATGGTTGGAAAGAGGAAAGAAAGATCTTTAAGATGGTGGTGGTGGTGTTGGGTGACGCGCCGCCGTACGGTGGTGGTGGCCGGAATATGGCCGGCGGCCACTATGGTGGTGGCTAGAGTTTTTAGTGAGAGAAAGATAAAGAGAGAAATGCTTGTGTGTGTGTTTTAGAAAGAGAAACAAATGAGGGGAAATGAGGTAGTGGGTGGGTATTTATACATAGGATCTAGGGACCTCAAAAATAATTAATTTGGATTAGGGGGGCGCCGGCTACAATTAAAAGGGGAGGGTTCGGGTTCGGGTTGTAATTTTGCGTATCTATCTCGTTTACCCATTCCCGAGCTCACATATCATCCCCCGAGTGTCCCACGACATTTATTTAACTTTCCAACATCGTTACTTACGTTTTTCCACGAGTTTTGACTATTTATTTGTCAATTTTCGAGTTACGGTCTACAAGTTACAATAATTCTTGTTTTAGGCTTTTCTAGTGCCAAATCGAATAGTGCCTACCAAATAGAGTTAAAACTCATACGATAACTCATTTAATAATGAAATAAGTCATAAAAACCAATAGATGATATAAAATCAAGTCACGGTTTATAAAAATAGTGTTAAAGGCAAATCTCAGTTTAGTTTAACGTAATGCGGTTACCTAAAATAGACTCCCTAAATTGCCAGTTGTCACACAAGATAATTGATGTTTTTGCTTTAAGAAACGCACGAAGACATCGATTTAGGTGATCAATATTGTCGAACTTGTAATAGGATTTTATCTCCTCATGTTGTATCGTTTTATTTAGTGAATACAAAAATCGGCGTGGGGATGAGCCGCCTGGCTTGACCAGGTTCCAAACCCCTAAAAAAATATGTTGTATGTTTACAAAGGGCATATTCACTCGGTTTGCCCAGGGCATCCTCAGAACCGGCCCTGGATAAATACATCATGTAAAAATTTTGATTACATTTGCACACACTCACTTTAATATATGATGCACAAATAGAGTACTGAAAACACAAGTGTTGGCTTGTGAATAATAAAGTAATCAAGAAAGTTGACATAAAACTGTTTGCATGATCCATGCAACACAAAAATTCCCTTTACTCCCACATGACCTAATACATACCTAATACTAATAAAAATTTGAGAGTAAAATACACCGTTCGTCCCTAATCTTGTACCTGCGCATCACGTTGAACCAAAAGTTGCCTTTTTCATCGCTGGGAGTTTAAAACATGAAGTTTATATGCTAAACTCGTCCCTTGACCATTAACGACGAGGTCAGTGTTCCGTTATAGCCCATAAAATCCTGTTATCTTTTTACTGTTGAGGGTAGAATCGTCTTATTACCTTGATGTACTATAGCAGATGTCTTGTCCAATTTCCCGCCATAATGTATAATATAACTAAGTTGTGTACTCATTGCTCATCCCCAAACTTGTTTTGGAAGTCTACCCAAAAAACCCTAATGCAATGTCAATCATCAAATCAAATAATCTAAGTAAGAAAGTAACAAACACCAACCTGGGATTTACTCTATGGCGAATTAGAGAGTATCCTTTCTTTGATGACCATGAAATTGAGGAAAATGCTGCAATCAGGAGATATGGTAAGTGTGTTTTGGTTATAGTCTTTTATAATTATATGTTATTACGATTGTTTAAGTTATTCCCCTTTTAGGTAACTTTATCGTAACATTGTTTTTGTACATTTTTTATACAGCGGATGAACCAGGATCCTTTAGCATGAGGTTCTATTATGAAGGTACATTCAAATACTCTCCAAGTAGAATATATCAAGGAGGCAAGGAATGCCTTGTTGATTATGTGGAAATAAAAGAGGTATCCGTTGATGAAATGGATGCTCTCATGACCCAAATCGGTTATGAGAATGGACAAACCAATTATTTCTACTTTCTTAAGCCTGGTTTTACATTGGATGACGGATTGTTTAGTTTGCGTGAAGCTGCTAATGTTGAGTTATTGAAAGACGTTGTCAAAGACAATAATTTGATAGATGTGTATGTGGAAATAGGTAAGACAATATTAGAGCTGTCTGAAATGTCCCCACAATCTATTAAGACTGTCTTTTGGGAGATGGATGAAAATAGCAGAAAAGTTGCTAGTGCTGCTATTCAATCTTGTTGTAGACGATTGGTGTTAGATGATCTTGATAATGAGCCTGCACTAGATCCTTTTATGCAACTTACACAAGTACCTATGGACCTCAATGATATTGGTGAATCTAGGAATTTTCCAAACATTGAGCCTGTATTTTCCACCCTAAACACATCATTTGCTAGCCAACCTGTTCATAAAAGTGAGCGTGCTTTAGTACTTATTAATGAGGACAATGCTATTAAGGAGCCTGATAATTTTCAGGTTAATCTGTTCCGAGTGACTCAGGGGAAGCACTTAGAGAAAGTAGGAAAAGCACTAGTTGATGTCAATAACAGGTTTGAGGAGCCTGATGTTGATGTAAATCTGTTTCAATTGACTCAGGATAATCATTTATTAGGATGCGTTTCTGTTTATGCCAATAACATGGAAGAGGATCCTGTTGTTGTTGTTACTCTGTAACAAGTGAGTGACACTAGTGACTTAGGCTATGCAGTTGATGATTCAATTCAAGCAAATGAAGAGAATACTTGTCAGGACAATGATGCACAACTTGCTTTGGTCCAAGTAGGTCAGAGTAATGAGTTAGGTAAAGCATGAACAACCAGTAATATAAGTGGTGACATGCATTTGGAAAATGATTTACCTGTGATGGTTGATGATGTATTTTACAGTGAGTATGTATCTTACCGACAGGCAGACTTTGCAAATGGAGTCTATACCACATTCTTCTATTGTGGTCAGAACTTTCCTACTGTAATGGATGTAAAAAATAAGGTAAGAGAGCATTCAATAGAAACTATGAGGGAGTTGTTTTTTGTGAAGAATGACAAAACAAGAATAAGGGTCAGATGTAAGGGTTCTGTTTCACTTTCAGGCCCAAGTGAAGGTCCTGGACTGAATATAGGCCCATCTAGAAGTCCATTAAGCAGAAGGGGTATAAATGCATTGCTTTCTGGCAAAAAGGACCCTTCAGAAATACTCTGCCCATGGCTATTGTTTGTCGGCAGGAATGGTAAGACAAGTACATGGTCAGTCAGAACATATAATGAGCAACACACTTGTTTGCAATCAAGGGCACTCAGAGCTTTTGACCTTAACTATATCTCAAAGCAAATTACAGCACAAATTGAAACCAATCCACTGGTTCCTGTCAAGTCTGTGCATATACCAACAAATACGAGCTTGAAGTGTCTCTGTAGAAGGTTTTAAGGGCCAAAAACTTAGCATTAACAGCCATCAGGGGTAATTTCAAGCTACAATTTACCATGTTGAGAGATTGTGTTCAAGAGTTTCAGAAGAGAAACCCTAATACAACAGTACTGATAAATGTGGAACGACCTGCAGATGAGGCTCTTCCAACGAGAGAATTCAAGAGAGTGTATGTTTGTTTAGGTGCACTGAAGGAAGGATTTAAAGCGTGTGGGAGATCGTAGTTGGGGCTGGATGCTTTTCCAATTCATGGTCCTTTGAATGGTCAACTGATGACAGCTGTGGGAATTGATAGCAACAATGGATTAGCTTATGCTTTTGCTAAATCAGAAAACATAGGATCATGGACTTGGTTTCTTCATTATTTATCCGATGATATAGCACTTGATCCAATCTTAAGCATCACTTTAAATACTGACATGCAAAAGGTACTCCCTTAATCTATTCATGAATTTAAGTCTCTCTGTTTTGAAACAGACAATAAACATATTTGATTTTGTGCAGGATATAAGTGGAGCTTTAAGAGATGTTTTTCCAGATGCAGAACACAGATTTTGTATTAGAAGCATTCATGAGAAAATGAAACTTCAATGAAATGGTAGGGCCTACAAAGAGCATTTGTGGAAATGTGCAATAGCCTCAACTGTTGTACAGTTTCAGAAAGCTATGGTTGATTTCAAAAAATTTAATCAACCAGCCCATGATTGGTTAAGTAAGATACCACCAATCCATTCAGTTAATTTGTATTTGTTAATGCAATATAAACAGTTATAATTAATACATGTTTATTACTGTTTATCTTTAGGGAGAGCTAATTATGATGTGTTACTTAATAACATGTTTCAAGTGTTTCATGACAAAATAATTGAGGGTTTAAACAAACCAATTATTGCAGCCTTAGAATACATCAGGGAATACTGTATGAAGAGAACAATGCATGTTCTTATGGTGATTGAGAAGAGTGATGGGCGACTAACACCAACTGCACAACACATGCTAGAGGGTATTAAGAAAGAGGCTGTTAAGTATAATGTTTTATGAAATGGGGGAGCTAAGTTTCAGGTTAGTTGACCATGGGGTGACCAATGTGTAGTTAATGTTGTAGAAAAGTCTTGTACTTGCAGAAGATGGGAGATAACAGGTTTACCATGTAAACATGTTGTTGCTACCAATTGAAATATGGCTTTAAATGGGCAACAAGTAGGAGCTGTAGCAACATGGGCTCATCCTTGTTACTATCTTCTCACTTGGGAGACAACCTACAAACACCATGAGCAGCCTATAACTAGCAACGAACATTGGGAAAAATCAATTGTGCCAACAACAATTGTTCCACCGAAATCCGAAACAACTCCGCCTAGCTCAGGAGGTAGAAAAAGAGTTAGGATAGCTCCTGAAAGTGAAGAGATTGTGAAGAATGGTAAGCTGTCGAGGGCTTGGAAGAGTGTTAAGTGTAGTATTTGTGGCATTGCTGGACACAACCGGAAAACATGTCTAGGGATTGGTAGAGCTGAAAGTAGTCGAACTGGCCATAAGTAAAATGTCAAACAAGTGCCTACAAAAGCTGCAGCAAAAAAGACACATCCTAAAGGTAAAAAAGTAGCAGCAAAAAAGACACATCCTAAAGGTACATGTGTTGTTGAAAGTCAAGTTAGTGCAGTTCAAGGAAGTGGTGTTGAATCTGAAAATCAAGATCAAGCAACTGAAGATCCCATCTTACATGATGCATCCGTGTCTTAATCCCAGCAACATCAAGATGAAGCAACAGAAGATCCCATGATACAAGATGAATCCCTCTCTCAATCCCAGCATGCATGAGCAATCCCAGTGTCAATCCCAACATCATGATCAATCATAGTCTGATTCTCAGCTGCAGTCAAGTGATGTGCAAGAAGTTTCTGCTTTAACCCAGCCTGCTACACGAAGAATGACTAGGCAGCAGGCTGCACTGAAAAGAATGATGGCCTCACCAGGTCAATTCTGTTATGCTAATTAGCTAGACAATGTTCCATCTAGTTTATTTCCTATGGGCAAGTTATGTACTCTAAAAACATATGTGTGTGTGTCTAATTGTAATTATCATGCTTCGAAAAGTATGCAATTTTATGCATTTGGAATTATATCCATTTGCATTAACTATGGAACCATGTCATTATTGTATATTTTTATAGATTGAGTAAGCTTGATGTGTGAATAATTTGCATCAAAAGTAACCAAAGCTAAACAGAACCTCATAAGAATGTTGACAATTAAAAGTCAAACCTAAACAAATTGCTAACCATCTGCATAACCATAAGGCATTGAAAAAAAAAAAAAAAAAAAAAAAAAAAAAAAAAAAAAAAAAAAAAAAAACTGAATACTTCATAACAATGTTGACAATTAAAAGTCAACTTTAATCTTAACCATGTGCATAAAGCCATAAACATACAGTAAACCGATCATAATAACAAGATTCATAACCTTCTGGGACACAACGTTACTACAATTCAAGATAATGAACATTAACCATCTCGCCTCATTACATAAAAGCTAAAAAGTTATCTCAATGCATAAAAAATCAAGAACAATATCCAACTGAGCACCAGGTAAATCTTCCACTTCCATACATCACCTTGAGCAGCTTCTAATCTTGCCTCAAGCTCATTTCTCCCCCTCAAAAGGCCTGGTATGATCATTCTTGAACGAGCACAGATTTCAGGATCATATCATTGTATCCATCGACAAGAAGACCTCTATTCATGATTATGGCAATTGATTAAACAACAACAATTGTTACAATGTAGTTTGCTACTTGCGGCAAAAAATGATGCGATAAATATTAAAAGACACTTACTTCAACAGGACAACCAAAGAATCGACGCCTTGGGTTGGCAGATGATGTGGGCCCAAGTGTTGATGAACAGGCTATTATGTTTCTGGAGGCCCAAGATCGCGTGACAAAAGGGGCCTCACTAAAATGGGCATAACTTGGGCTACGGGGCTCCGTTTTAGGCGAATGACCAGTCAAATCGAAGCTTGGAACGAGGAGCACATTGTGGCAAACTGACTTCGTCGGTTTACGGAACTTTTGAGCCCCGAAACTCTCTATTTTATGAGTTATTTGCATTTTAGTGTTTTTTCGGGTTTTTTTGGACTTTGTTTATGCAATAACTTTCAACCCGTTTGTTTTTAGGGCCCGTTTCTGTTTTGTAGTCTTATTTAAGAGTTCCTTTGTAACGTGGAATAATCAGTTCAAAGACTATCAAAAGTTTATTTTTGGCAGTTATTTTGCTAAGAATCCTAATAGTCGGCATTCGATTGAATCAACGATTATTGGAAGAATCGATTCTGGTATTCGTGTGAATCAACAGGATCGATTTGTGTTATCTTGTTATTTAGCCTACATCAGCAGAGGTCCACGAAGTGCGAATTATAGCTTGCTTACCACACCAGCAACGTACCATGTTGAAACGATTATCGTTTTGTGGAAGACTGTTTTTGTAGGATAGTTTAGGGATGGATGATAACTGACGACCAAGCCGTGTTACACAGACATGTAGCAGCTACAAACACTGTACAACGGTTTTTATAAAGTACGCTACAGTGAAAGACGGTTTTGCCCTCAACAACATAACATTGACATCGGCGTTAATGGTCAAAGGACGAGTTTAGCATATAACTCCATGTTTTGGACTCCCAGCGATGAAAAAGGCAACTTTTGGTTCAACGTGATGCGCAGGTACAGGATTAGAGACGAACGATGTATTTTACTCAAAATTTGAGATTAAATTCTCCTCAGTTCTTTTTCTCACATGAGTCATGCTCTCTATCAAATTGATATACTTTGTGCTCAAAAAGTTATACAGTCCAACTAAACATAGAACAAGTGTTATATATATGTTGGAGGCCGTACGTACGTTTCAAAAAGTTATACCTAAAACTTGCCGGAAATGTCAATCCAATTAATCACGATTAATCACGCCTACACCGATTACAAGCTACAAAAGAGTAAATCGACTTACTACCAATTCGTAAGTTTTGCAACGTTGAAGTTTCGTATAAAGAAATACAGTTGTGCATAAAGATATACAATATCTATATCGATGAATCAATGTAGTTGACTATAGTTACAAACAACAATATCTCCTCCGAGGTTACAAAACTATGGAAAAAACATCGTGCTTACAATAATATTACAATGTGTTGGTCTATAATTGTATGTTTCACAATTTGTCTAAGATTATATTATTCTTGTAACCAAAACATAGAGTATGTTTGCCATTCTTATTCGCAACAAGGGACGGACCCAAGATTTTTAAGAAGGTGTTGCACAAAAGAAATATTGGGCTAACTAAAGTTACACCGTAAGAAACAAAAATAGCAAAAAAAAATTTAGAACTTGCACTTACCACAAAAACGAAAGTTTTGAAATCTTTTTGCACTTCGTGACCTAAAATTGAATGTAGCATGTGCCACACCCGGAGTACATGTGACTCCGTCCATGTTCACAACTACTCCGTAGCAGAAAAAGAAACAATTATAATATGGGCAAGCCTGCGTAGGCACCCCATGAAATCCTTGGCAGGCACCTCAAGTAGGGTGGACCCCCCATCCGTACGGCGGCGATTTTTGTTTTTTTTTTTGTTTTTTTTGTTTTTTTTTTAATAATTGTGTGTGTTGTGTTTTTTTTTAGTGTATTTAATTTGTGTAGTGTATATTGTGTATAGTGTATTTAATTTGTGTAGTGTTTTTTTATGTATAGTGTATTTAATTGTGTAGTGTTTTTATATGGTATTTATTTTACGTTATGTTTTTTAATTGTGTATAACAACAAATGTAAACATTAAACAAGTAAAACAACAAATGTTTTCAATATTACAACGAAATCTACTCCACATGAAGATTATTAATGTCATCTATAAGCTCATAGAGTATTCCACTCGGCTGACATGCGTGATCAACTGGATTTCTTGCCAATTCCAGTGATGCTTCCAACGCCTTTATTTTTGCCTGCAACAAATTGTTTTCAGCCAATAGCATGTTGATCGTTGTATCTTTAGTTTCGCAGTTTGAGCACTGCGTTGAAGAAGAGGCTTCACCAAAGTACTTTTGTTGAAATATTTCCTTCCACATGAAGTATCGACACCCATAGTCTTTAGTCCCTGGCTGTTACATAACGAAACAATTATAAGAAATGTATTCTAAACAAACAAGTTATTGATATATTTACGCAAATAAGCAAACGTTTAATTATTTACCTTTGAGAAAGGACATGCATAATACTTCAGACCACAAGTTGTGGGCTTGTGAGATGTTCTTTCAATTATTAATCCACGTTGACAACGACACAAGTAATGATTTTCTTGTTGCATCTGGCCAAAAGAATTTGTACAATTATTCACAACATAAATTAGTAATATCATGGTTCACAAAATTAGAAGCTTCGAATACATAAATAACCAATCTTGTTATAGATTAATAGTTGATACATGGTTCACAAAATTACAATATAACTAGAAACTAAGATCAATCACGCCCGAGGCGTAGTCGCTCCAATGATGCTGCCATCTGTCCCACACGAGACTCTAACTCTGAAATGAGTCTCCTCAATCCGTCAATCTCTCGCTCGTACTCGTCAACGCGAGACGGCTGTAACAAAAGATGAGGAAGAACCGGAGGACGGTGTATAAAATTGTCCTCATCTGCATCTGGAGATATAGCTGGAGAGGGAGGCACATAAGATTGTGAAGAAAGCACATAATCTGGACTCTCAACACGAGCGGTGTGTGGTTGACACAATGAATGTCCCTCCACTGAATGTCATCCGATTCCTGAATGTCATCCGATTCCTGGGACTCAAATGTTTTGGAATCTCCAAGTTATGTTTTACTACGTAATATACAAAAACAAAGGAAGTGCACTTATACACCATCACGAATAAGATGGGCTTTAAGTCTTTGCTAGACTATGCAGCAATATATTCACTCCTACGTTACACTTAATTGGAATGTTTTGTTGTTTTAGCCAAAGTGGTCAAACATTAACGCTCTTGCACCATCTTTTATTTGCAACAATGAGTGTGTGATCAAAACCATTCCAACTTTACATCCCACATTGATTAAAGATGTAAAATCTTTCTTCTTAATATACGTAGTAATCTTCTAGACACGAAATACATAGAAAACCTTACACAGATATATACGTAGACTTCAATTAAAGAGATGCATAAGCACAAACAAGGATGATTGCCTTGGAAGCAAAGGAAGAGTGATACTATTAAAATTTTTACAAACACTGCAATTTTGTAAAAGGGTACAATGATTGACAAGGTTAAACCAAATTCTTAAAAAAACAAAAGTAAAGGAATCAAAATACCTGTTTTTGAGCCGTTTTCAGATGGGGGCAGTTTATTCACTGATTTTGCTACATCCACATAAAAAAAAACCCACAAAAAACTCTCACTCGCTGATGTGTCAGCGAGTGATTGGTGTTTTGTGGGATCCACATCTCACTAAAACCAATCACCCGCTGACAAGTCAGCGAGTGGGAGTTTTTTGTGAGGTTTTTATGTGGATGTAGCATAGCCCTTTATTCACACCCTCCAATAGGGAGGGTATCCAATCATTGGGTGCATCACGGGCTTGTACGATGTGCGTCGCCAATTGTGATCCCTAACTTTTGATCCCTACATTGATCCATGCTAGCTTGTGATCCCTAACAACATTATTGGCCATATCTGCAAAAACATTGCATGGTTAATACAATTATAAAAAACGACCTAGATCGATATATCCAGGTTAATACTGCGTATGAACAATTTCTAGGTTTGTATGATCAAGAAGTCGGTGGATCGGGATCGGGTATTAAGAGGACGAGGCAATACATATCACGTGAACGAGAAGAGGCGGAACAACGTTTAATCGACGACTATTTTGGCGAAGGTGACACTCCACCTAAGTATCCGGAAGAGAAGTTTAGGCGAAGGTATCGTATGAGTTATACACTTTTTAATAAAATAGTCTAACGATATCTTAAGCTATAATACGAGTACGCAACGGAAAAGATCTAGTTTAGCAAATATGATTAACACATATAATAAACAAATTAAGGTAAAAGAGAAACAAGAAAACAAACCCTCGTAGACACCAACAAATGAAACAAGTGATTAAAGCAATCACCTCTACGAGTACTCACACAAACACGTCAAACAAATACGCCCGAAATGCTAGTCGTATCTCACGTAAACCCAAACACCAGGTGTCAAAGCTCAAAACCAAATCAAAACCAAAACTGCCCAAAATTCAGTTTTGTCCGAGATCCAACCCTAAGCCGAGAACCAAATTCCTTCTTTGTCCGATATCGGACGAAACGTAGCAAACTTAGATCTCCTCTTCTGTCCGAGAATGATCAGAAAGAAGTCTTTTGCTTCTTTTCCAATCTGAGATTGCTGGAACCAATGAACTACGAATCCTAATACTTCTTAAGAAGTTATAGGATCAATCTAAACCTACTTACACGCCTTGGATCGATTAGAATGCAAGTAATAACTGAATAATCAAGAACCCTAGAGAAGGCTTGATCTATTCGGCTGAGATTGGCGAGATTTTATATGTTTGTTGCTTCTGTAAATCGTGTGATATGAGCAGGGTATGAGGGTGTTTATATACCCTCTTAACCCTAGCTAATGATAAGCTTCAAGGTTTAACTTCAAGCCTTATCTTAAAGACTCCTAAACACATCATACTTCTTCTTCTCAATCCTTATCACTTCATAATGAATCTAGACAAATTTTTTCCCATTCCAGATCCTTCTATAACTGGCCATAAGGTTTAGGACAAGAAAATATTATGTCTAGTTCATTTCGTGTCCCAATGGGTCACTTTTGAGCTTTACATGAAACGTATTCTAATGTTCAATGTTTGTGCCCCCAATAGGCTCACACACCTTTAGTCGTATTAGTCTAATCCAACTCTCACATTCTAATAGCTCCCATTTGGGAGTTGGAGTAGCAGATAGCACAAATAACAACGACGGAAACGTCTAGCAATGCTCTCACTCGCTATTCTAACTAAAGGTGTCTGAAATACAGTTTCATAAATCATTCTCAGTAGCATGGTCATTTATGTCTTGCTTTTATCATCCTTTGTTATAGATACCGTTAAACCATGGATATGGATCCTAACTCATTCCATATAGCTTAAAGATTTAGTTTCTCGTTATAGAATTTTAATTAGATATACCAAATTTAATCAAGAATCATCTTGCATTATCCTTTGGGTTAGGTCGAGAAATTATTTGATTAATTCTTGAGAGGCCCATGGTATCTTTCTGCACATATCAAGTGGAGTAACAAATCATTTGTTGACTACAAGTGTTGTGGATAATGCTTCACATCACTCCGAAAATTAGCTTCTATAACTACCTTATTCAGGACATCGTTTGGCATATAATTACAAAAGTGATATCCACACATAACAGAACTTGCTTGTATCTCAAGTCTAAGGATGACTTAACAAACCATATCAACATTTTACTTATGACAAAGATCCAAAAGTAAATATTTGAAAGTTGAGGTATCCAATATGCATCCCTTGTGAATACATATGAGTTTGGCGGGAAGAATCCACATTCTCATAGAATATAACCAACAC
Source organism: Chrysanthemum seticuspe (assembly GCA_019973895.1). Lineage (NCBI taxonomy): Eukaryota > Viridiplantae > Streptophyta > Magnoliopsida > Asterales > Asteraceae > Chrysanthemum > Chrysanthemum seticuspe. Next base: position 45,421,176 of record BPTQ01000007.1, read on the forward strand.
TCATATTTGCCTTGCATAACAATATTTCCATATCGTTAACTGACAATGGACATATTTAGAATGATAAATCATTTCAAGGAATAAACATGCAAATATGGAATAACAGGTTATATGAATAAAATAACAAATATCTCGTATCTTTATTTATCAAAAAATAAAACTGTCTTACAATTCTAAATTATCCAAATACTAATTAACACACAGATTTACATGAGACTACTAGCTCAAACCAATATTCCTAGTCAATTTAGAATGCTTAGGATATGCTAAAGCATTAGTAAAGGGATCAACTAGATTGTCATCTGTGTGAACTTTTAATATCTTCACGTCACCCATTTCAATAGTTTCTCAAAGATAATGAACTTTTGCGGTAATGTCTTGCACCCTTGGTGATTCCACTTTTATTATCTATAGTAATGGCTCCAATATTATCACAATACATATTTATGGGTTCTTCAACTGTGGGAACAATGCCAAGCCTAGAAATGAATTTTCGAATCCATACAGCCTCTTTAGATGCATCATAAACAGCTATATACTCAACTTCTGTAGATGAAGTTGCAGAAATACTCTGCTTTGTGTTTTTCCAGTCAACAACACCTATATTTAAAATGAATATGTATCCAGTCTTAGATTTTAGGTCATCAGCATTTGTCAGATATCCAGCATCAGTGTAGCCAGAAACCTTGAGCTCACGTTTCATATCACATCCACAAACCAGAAACATATCCTTAGTATTGCATAAATACTTTAGAATATTATTAATAGCACTCCAGTGAAGTTCACCTGGATTCTATTGAAAACGACTTGTTATGTTCTGAGCGAATGCAACATCAGGACGAGTACATCTCACAACATACATAATTGATCCTATAGCCAAGGCATCGGGAACTCTTTGCATGCGCTCTTTTTCAGCAGGTGTCTCAGTACCTTGTGATTTACTCAATTTAGGCTCATCTTGCATTGGGATAGTTCCTTGTTTCGAATTCTCCATGTAATATTTTTTTCAATATTTTCTCAATGTAAGCACTTTGACATAAACCAATTAACCATTTGATCTATCTCTATAGATCTTGATTCCAAGAATATATGCAGCTTCTCCTAGATCTTTCATGGCAAAATATCTTCCAAGATAGGATTTTACATCTTGTAACATTGGAATGTTGTTTCCCATGAGTAATATGTCATCAACATATAGAATTAGGAAAGTGACATAACTCCCACTAGCTTTATGATATACACAAGGCTCATCTTGATTCTGAGTGAAACTGAATTTCTTAATCTCATCATCAAAACGTTTATTCCATTGCTTAGATGCTTGCTTAAGTCCATAAATAGAACGCTTGAGCTTGCATACTCGGTTAGGATATTTTGGATTAACAAAACCTCCAGGTTGCACCATATAGACATCTTCAGAAAGATGCCCATTGAGGAAGGCGATTTTGACATCCATTTGCCAAATCTCATAGTCATAGAACGCAACTATGGCTATGAGAATCCTTATAGCTCTAATGTCTGCAACAGGAGAAAAGGTCTTTTCATAATCGACTCTGTAGGTTTGAGTGAAGCCCTTTGCTACGAGACGAGCTTTAAAGGTGTGTATTGCACCATCCATGCCAGTCTTCTTTTTGAAGAGCCGTTTGCTACCAACGATTCTACCGTGAGGAGGATGATCAACTAAGACCCAAACTTCGTTGTATTTCATGGATTGCATTTCCACATTCATCGCATCAAGCAATTTCTTGGATTCGGGATCCAACAATGCAACTTTAATTTATAGTTAACGGGTTCACCAAGATCCCCCAACTCATGCTCCTCGGCATCGATGTATCAGAACATTCGATCTGGGGCACGATGTATCCTAGCGGACTTACGAATGGGATTGATATCACTTTGGGGTTCATCAATTTTTTGATCATCGTCATCATGACCTAAGCTAGTGTCTACAGAAGGATTTGTATCTTCTTCTTGAATAATTTCAAGATCTTATAGACTCTCACTTGCTTCTTGATCCAAGAGATTTTTCTCAAAGAACTCAACATTTCGAGCAACAAATACTTTGTTCTCGGATGGAAGGTAGAAATAATATCCCATTGTTTCTTTTGGGTATTGTACGAAGATACACTTAATAGATCTGGGTTCCAATTTTTCAGGTTTGGTAAGTGTATCACGCTTAACAAGTGTCTCACAACCCCATACTTTTAAGTAAGACAACTTAGGGGCTTTCCCATGCCATACCTCATATGGTGTCTTATCAACCTTTTTAGTTGTAACCATGTTGAGAATATGTGCAGCAGACTCAAGGGCATAATCCCAAAAGGACTTTGGAAGAGTAGTTTCACTCATCATGGAGCGAACCATGTCTAGCAGTGTTCGATTTCTCCTCTCAGACACACCATTATGTTGTGGCGTGTAAGGAAGAGTACGATGGGCAATAATCTACAGGAGTGATTTCTAAGATATAATAATAGTTAAAGATTAAGTGCTTCGGGTCTATGACTTTCTTTTTTTTTTTTGGAAAGATGAGAAAGTAATAAACAGAGCACCTATTCACCAAAAATGCATATTCCGGCTGTGGCATGCGTGCTCGACCTCTTGACCGTATAAAACTAGGAATAGTATCTGGAAGATCGAATCGTATAACAAGGCAACATGTTTGGATATCAAGCCCTTCTTCTCCGACTTTAATTGCTACTAACAAATTCAGCTGCATCGATTTATTTATTATTTTGATAAATAAGTTATGTAAATTCCAAAAATATTGGACAAATAACTGTTTGTTGGTCAACCCAGCTAAACCTATTTTTTTTTAAAAGAACACATTATTTACTTGGTACCCAACCCACGTACCCGTTACATACCTCACCCGCATGGAACATTTCAAGAATGGCGTTTGTGGTTTTCCGAGACATACTCTTGAGCCCAGAGGGGACCCCAACTAGATAACTGCACCTCCATGCTGACAAAATACCAAGTTGTTGAAGGACGCATGCCAATGATCTAGCCGTTATGATTCTATTCACAAATATAATACGTTTCATATCCGTTCGTGCCCTAAATAACCAACACGCAAAGATTGTTGATTGATGAAAAAGTTTCAACCTTTGGTAGATATTTATTCAAAATCATCACAAACCTAAAACTAGAAAGAATTCTCACGAGCCGTAAGAGCTTCCATAAGAAAACCGAAAACCTTAATGCCTCCACACTTGAAAATTCAGCTCCATTACCATTTGCTTCAACAAGGTGATCTATAGAAAAACGTTAATGGTTAGTCACTAGAGGTGCCAATTTTGACCCGTTTGCTCTTAAATGGGTTAATTTGGCTTTATAAATATATATATATATATATATATATATATATATATATATATATATATATATATATATATATATATATATATATATATTTATCTCAGTCTAATGGGTAAAAAAAAGGTTAAACAGTAAAAAGTTGCCCAAAGTTTTTATCTTAATACACTCATTTCATTTGTAGATTTACACTATTAGTCTAACTATACAACTTTTGTTATCATATTCATCAATTTTCTTTGACAAACGTGTTTTGGGTCACAAGTCACAACCACCCACCGTTTGACCCATACTAAATAGCAACTATGTAAAACTAGACATGTTTTACTTGACTTTAGAACTCGTTATGTATATCATAATATGAAATGAGTCAGCAAGTGGGAAGGGTGCATGAACCCAAGGATAAACATCAACACAACTTGTATAAGTAATATTCTCTTGCAGATTTTATTCGATCATGTATGATTCTATTAGATATGATTCTATATCATATCAAAGAGCCTATAAAAGGGCATGTGTTATATCGATTCAAGCACACCAACTCCTCTCAATCTCTATTACATTCTAATGCATAAGCTCTATATGTTCAATACTGACTTGATCGAGGGTGTTCCCCCGGGCTCAGCCCGGGGACCTTCCTAACGATCTTTCTTTGTCTTTTCAGCATTGTTACCGAAGACCCAAAATTCAAGGTCAAAGCGAGTCAACGGCCAAGTCGTCACCTTGACGACCATGTGGATTTTGGTAGCATCATTTGGCGCCATCCGTAGGACCCGTGCAAAAAAACTAGCTACATGTTCTATCCTATTGATTTTCATCTTAAATCTCTCTACTGAGGTGAGTAGGCATCAGCTTATCAAAGGTAATCAAGATTCATCATTCTGTGAGTAAGGACTTTTACTTATACTTGGGAATTTTTACCAAAAACTTCTAATCTACTTAAACCTAAACATCACTACCTTTAATTATCTTTAAAGATCCACATCATTCATCAACAACAGTCATGTCTCAACCACCATATTTGTATTGTCCTCATTACCCCTATTATCCCTATCAACCACAACACTTCCCTCCTCAACAACCCACACAACAAGCTCTTGAGCAACTATCAATTGTTCAACAATTTACAACACTGGTTTTATCAAATGTGTGACGCTGTTACAAGTCAACAATCCATTTATGAAGCTGGTTCGGATACTCGTCCTCGAGTGCTTACACCCGGAAACTAAGTGCAATGGGGAAGTAGATTTCTAAGGTATATGAAACTCAATAAACCTCATTTTATGCTTGTGCACGCTCCACAAATTGATTGGGACACTATAATTTAGAATATCTTGACATTTATACCCTTACAGAGTAAAAATGAGTAAAATTATGTGAGGGTATAAGTGTCAATACACTCTAAATTAGAGTGTCCCAATCAATCAACGGAGTGTGCAAAAAAAAAGTTTATTTTTTATATTTATTTTAAAATTTTGGATGAGAAATTTATCTTCACAAAACAATTAAAATATAAAAAACATGTTTAGTTAATGTTTGTATTTTCTATTTTGAAGAAGGGAATGATGGTTGTGGGTACAAAAGAAAACAAGAAAAACAGCTAAAATTTGTTTTGTAGTTTTCTTGTTAAGTTATGAAATAGGTGATTTTGTTTTTTTGCAAAATGTTTTGTTGGAAAATGTTGATTTGAACGTGATTTCTGTTATCCTTGTTTTCACAAAACATTTTGTAGATAACAAGGATATTTTCTCTCAACTAAACGCACCTTTTTTGTCTCAATATGCATCTTGAATGTCAAATAGTACCCTTCTACATCTAGGATTTCTTTTTGTAATAAGCAAAAAAGAAACAAACTTTTTCTGGCTAGGTTAAAAAATCTCACCTCCAGATTAGAAGCTTTTATTTATTGTCCTACTGGCGCGATGTGACTTGTTAGTGCCCTATGGCGCGATCTTATGGTATTAGCCGGTATCGTCCTTTGCGTTATAGTGCATTGCATCGAATCCATCAGTCAAGCTATTGAGCTTTTTACCTTTTTTTTTCATATGGCAACGGTCCAAATTAGGATTTAGAAAAAAAGAGTAACCTAACCGCGAGACTTAATGAAAATGATAAAGATTTGAAGACGCGTGTTGAACTCTTGTATCATGACAACAAAGGAAAAAAATTTCCGCACATAAAAGTTTTCATCACAACGAAGTGAAGTTAAAAAAAATGTGAACTTATAGTTTTAGGGGTATTTTTGTAAATTGCACTCCCAAAAAGAGTAGAGGTATTTTCATAAAATAGGTGATTTTGTTTTGTAGTTTTCTTGTTAAGTTATGAAATAGGTGATTTTGTTTTTTTTGCAAAATGTTTTGTTGGAAAATGTTGATTTGAACGCGATTTCTGTTTTCCTCGTTTTCACAAAACATTTTGTAGATAACAAGGATGTTTTCTCTCAACTAAACACACCTTTTTTGTCTCAAAATGCATCGTGAATGTCAAATAGTACCCTTCTACATCTAGGATTTCTTTTTGTAATTTCTGGCTAGGTTAAGAAATCTCACCTCCATATTAGAAGCTTTTAGTTATTGTCCTATTGGCGCGATGCGACTTGTTAGTGCCCTATGGCGCGATCTTATGGTATTAGCCGGTATCGTCCTTTACGTTATAGTGCATTGCACCGAATCCATCAGTCAAGCTATAAAGCTTTTTACCTTTTCTTTTCATATGGCAACGGTCCAAATTGGGATTTAGAAAAAAAGAGTAACCTAAGCGCGAGACTTAGTGAAAATGGTAAAGATTTGAAGACGCGTGTTGAACTCTTGTATTATGACAACAAAGGAAAAAAAATTCCTCACATAAAAGTTTTCATCACAACGAAGTGAAGTTAAAAAAAATGTGAACTTATAGGTTGTTTAGTAGATTATGTAGATAGAAAGACAACAAATAAAAGATTTTAAAAAAGTTCTCAAAAGTTTTATAAGATTAGGTATGTTGATGCATAGAAAAATTGTGGATAAAGTTTTTATGATTTTGAGTTTTTATACGTTTTTAATGCTTAAAAAACGAAACTTTGATGCACAAAAAAATTTGGTGCCCGGATTTTTCAATTTGTTATATTTTTAAGCACAATTTATTTTGATACAAAAAGTTAAAAGACATTGAATACGAACGAACTTTTAATGTTCAAAAAACTAATTTAATGTACAAACATTTTTTTCTTAATTTTTTTGGATAAAAGTGTCAACTTTTTGCAAACTTCTTCCAAGCTTTTTATGCACCAAACCCGATCTCGTGAAATTTTTCGAGAACTTCTTTTAGAGAAAAATCATTTGTATCATTCTATCGGATATTTGTTTTTTTTAACCATGTAAATATGCATAGTAGGCCAAAAGCCAAAGTGAAGCTTAGGTGAGTTTCTTTGAAAGAAACAACGTTGATGTCTTTCTCCTGGTTCTCTTTGTCCATTTTCTCTTTTAACAATTTTTGTGGTAAATTTATATAATATAATTAAGTTATATGTGTTGATGCTTTTACTATGGAATGTGATTTACACACTCTATTTTTATTGAAACACTCACATTATAAGCATATAAAGCACATTGTAAATAATGTACAATTATATAGTGCACAAAGTTGAGTGTCTTAATCAATTAGATGAGCGCATCAATCATTTCTCTTTTACTATAGTTGGTGACCCAAGGCACGCCAAAATCAAAAATGCAATTGTTGCTGCAATTATCTACATTGCCAAGTTAGATTTTTATGATGGTTTGAGAAATTCTCGCTAGAAGTAGCTAATTTATCCATAAAATCCCACTACTACTACTACTAAAAAAATAAAAAATAATAAAAACATTCTTTTTAGCAATAGTGCTTTACTAAGTCAAAAACTTGTTATGCAGTTGGTGGCATTCTTTAGTAACGGTGACATTCTTTACACAAAATGCATCGCACACGGAATTATATGTGAAAACCATTGGTTCATCTAGCGAATACCTAAATAATTTATTCTACCGGAGTAACCCTTTACCAAAATAATAATAATAGAACGTCGTGACCGACACTAACTCAGTGACTGTTAATTAAAATAACATTATAATGTAAAGAAAAACAGGAGGGTTATTCACTTTCATGTGAATTACAAGTTATCAGTCCTAACCGCACCCTAATTACAATGAGGGTGACAATGTCACAAAAGGGTTGTAGAAGTCGTAACCAGAACAAGTAGTACCCTCGGCCCTACGCACCATCCCGCTATTCTGACCTTTGTCAGGATCAGACCAACCATCTACATTACCAAAAGATCAAATATTTATTCACAGATTATGCATACACAATCAAGATGGATAATTGAGAAGAAACAAAGTGAATCAAACTAATATAATAGCCATAAGTGGCAAAAATGACATTTAGGCCTTTTTTTTGGTTTGGGTCAGGTCTAGTTGACCCCCGCAAACACTTTTTCTGTCCATGTTATAAAATATAACATAAAAATGTTTCAAGAATAAGGCTTCTAATAAAACACTTTGGGCAACTTTTAAACTTCGATGGTTAGATAAATTATTAATCGAGATGAAATACAGTCCAAATCGACCTCATTACAGGTAAACAGGTCTGGTCAAGATACCGCTACGTGACATCAATTTATAAACCCACTAAAATTAAATTGTAAAAAAATAGCAACGAAAGGATAAAGTAAACAGATCAGGTTAAGCTAAGGTGGTTTAACCTTGTCCGGTGGTTCGATTGCAATCTGGTGGGAAGAGCGACTCAGTGTCCTGACAAAGCCTTTGGTGAATACCTATTGTGTAAACAAAACAATACAAACAATTGTAATTGACAAGCTTCTTTCCGCCTAGGAGGTCATTAAACTAGTTAAACTTTTCTTTAAGAGTCAGATGTTAATACTTTGATAAGGTGTGTTGAATACTAAACCTTTCATAGTTTTATCACGAAGCCTTGAAATGCGAGAAATATCAGATGAAGCTATGTCTAATTCCAAGTCTCGTCCCGGAACCTGTGCATCAAAGATCAAAAAAAAAAAAGAAGAAGAAGAAGAAGAAGAAGAAGAAGAAGAAGAAGTGAGATACCCATTCTCTCTACTAGACTCCGTATGGGTACATCATACATGTAGTTACTAAAAATAAAAATAAAAAATAAATAAATAAAGTATCATGCCAGTTGGCACCAAGGCCAAAAATTGTTCGGTCCATATGTGCTTAAAACTAAAGCTTTATGAATGATATGTTAAGCGAGTAGCGTTCAGATTTCACAACAAAAAACACGTCAAAGGAAGAATAAAAACCTGTGACAAGCCTTTGGATTGTTTTTAACCTGATCACTTTCTGGTTATAGAGATATATGCACACAAACACAAATGTTACTAAAGAAAGTACTAAAACCTCATCCTAATTAGCGTGCAAACAATACCAAGCTAGCATTATAAGGATGTGATGAATGTACTAACTATTATTTTATCTTTATTACAAATAAATGAGAACATGGAAGACGGACTAACCATCCACAGTTTTATATATGGTTCGCAGGCAAGACAAGTAATATCCTGCAAGTGCTTTTGTACCTGGATAAAGGATTAAGAACCAAGACATTATGCACAGAAAACAAACAATAAACAAAATGAGAAAGAATTCATATGATGCAGACAGCATATATATATGAGAATAAGAGACCAAAATACTACAAGTTGTGGGAACGAATACATGTGTATTGTATTTAGATTGATTTGGAAAAACGAACCTATAGCAATGATAACGATATGTTTTTCAGAATAAACATATCTAGGAAGGTGACCCAGGGGCGGACTTATGTATGTAGTATGGGGTGGCGGTGCCCCCCATGGCTAGCCGAAAAAGTTGCGATTTTAATGTAATGTTTTTTTAATTTTGACCTTTTTCGAAAGTGCCCCCCACTCAAAACTCAAATTGCCCCCCACCTACAATACCAAAACCCAACATTAAACACTTTAAAAGCTTATAAATCCTTCATCTCTAAGTAACAATACTCGATTTATCATTTCAAATCTAGTTTTTGCTTCCTCATATTGTTGCTATCGTCAAAAAAAAAAATTTGCCCCACACATCGTATTTTCCTAGTTCCGCCACTGGTGACCCATATCTTTTTTCAGGTAAGTTTTATCCCCTTGTATAGCTATAAGTTTTCACCAAAGACAGTCTACTTTTACAGAATGGGCCTATATTGCCAGAATTGTTTCGGCATTACAAGATGCAATAGGGAGTATAACTAATGGTTTACAATTAGAATAACTTTTTAACCAAAGACAAACCATTTTTAGGTTGAAACTGCCAGAATTGTAGCTGAGATTACGAGTGGAATAACTAAAGCTGTTACGCGCATTATATAGCGGGTTGCCTAATGTTTTTTAGTTGCAGATGAAACAGGAAGCACATAGAAGGGTTCAATCAGTCATAACCAAATCAAGAAACATACCTAATGGTTCTTGATGGTAACTGGTAAGAACAAACTTCCACAGTGTTCTTGCTCCGTCACAGCTATTGCAAATTACTTCAGCCAGGTAGGTGCCAAGATTTCCTTCTTCGATGACCTCTATGGTCATGTAGAAGTGGTAACCCTTGCCAAATTTCAAGTAACTTCATACTACAAACTCGAAATCATGGAGGTTGTTGTGTTTGCCCTTCTTAACATCCTAACAAACATAAATTTGTTTATATGTTACAAGACAATGAGAAAAACATAGGCGTGTCAAAAGCTGAAAGCATGTGGAACAGAACCATATCATGTCACAGGCATTGTTGAAGGCATTAATAGCAAAGTTACCAATAACACTACTAACAATCGGATGATCAACTTCAACTGTCTTTTTCTCTTCCTCGACAGACAAGGAATTTAGTAGGTCAACGTCAGCCCAGTTAAAACGCACGAAAATGTGTCATGAAATACGTAAATGAGAATACACATCAAAACAAAAAGAGAAATGAAACATACAGTCTCTTTATCAAACTTTATAAACTCCATCCAGATTTTCTCCTCATTTTCTTTAGGGAGATTCGTGTTTGGATCGTTTGCGAGTAGCATACCTGCTGAAAGAGAAACTTACCAATTAAAGTTTTCCCTCATTTGTGAACAAACAAAGAAAAACCAGACACACATGAGCATGCCAAACCAATAACACAGACAAGCTACTGCCTTGTTTTTTTAGCAAACAAGTACATCAATGAATTAAGAAAATGGCCAAAAAAAAGAGTAAATGAATACCACTTCCTGACACCACATTCGGATCTACCAAGGGGATGGGCGTCGCTCGATTTGGGACCCTCCTTCACAGTCTCGCTTTTTTTTCACATGAGGGATCCTATGAAATTCAGGAGAAATAAGACCTTCCTTGGGAAACTTGCATACGTATTTACCCGACTGAATAATAAAACATAAACCAAATCAGCATATAATATTCTAAAGATGAAGGATAGTATTGTCATTAAGAGGCAGGAAGGCGGTCACAACTCTACTTGAAACATACAAGTCATAAAATGGTGCAGTGAAGTCATTTTGATTTCTAATCTGGTAAACAAAGTTGAAACAATTCACGTAATCTGGTAAACATCTTCAAAATTCCAACTTCCGTCACCTTGAATTTATGTTCAATAATTAATATTTGTTTCAAAGTTATTTTATTTTATTTTTTTTGTAAGAAACCATATTCAGGGACAATTCATTTATACAATGTCTGGCGAAACATAATTTTTGCAAATCCGAATAAAAAAAGAACAATATTTTTTGGCCAATATGCTGGAAGGATAAAGAAAATGAATAACCCTAGCGAGAATCGAAAGAAAATTCAGCTAAACCACTTTAGACAGTAACCGACTGATGACTAAAACAATGAAATTAATAAAAAAGCATAGCTAACGATAACTATTCTTACCTTCTCCTTCAAAATCCACCTGAGCAGTAGTTTGTATACTCCATCTTATTACTGTTCACCAAAATCACAATGTAAAATCAATAAAAAAAACAAAGATAAACAAATGGGATATTTATATTGTGTGAAAATATAGTGATAGAAAGTACGCTAAGGTGCTGACTTGTGTTTGTCTTTTTAGGCCCTTTTATATAATGAACAGTGAAAGAAACTTGCTTTGACAGGTAAAGAAACGTAAAAAGGGCAACTATAGGTTCTAAAAATTTTGTTTTATAAAATTTTAAAATGCATATATAAAAAGGCATGGGAACATACGTTCTCCAGCAAAAAGGATGATCCTTCATCCTCTTGCGGTAGCGAGCAACAATGTGAATCACGTTCTCAACTGAATCCATAATGAGTTTAGAATCCTTGTTAATGTACAGGTGTGCCTCCAAATTCTTGATAGCAATTGCTTCCTTATGCAGCTTTCGTAAATCATTTGAAAGTTTAGATAAAGCCCCTATTAATACAAACCAACATAGAATAAACAAGTTAATGAACTTGCTTGATGGCTAATAAATTTATATATTTAACATTAAGCCATTAAGGCAATAAGAAAAATGAACAAAATGTGAATATGCATATAATACCACGTCCCTTGACAATCTTGGTTCCCTTTGGGGATATGTCGTTCTTGACCTGAAGAAATGAGCAAGAAGCAAATCAAAAGATGAAAATAGACATTATAACACTTGAATAGCTATGTATTCAGATTTGTTGTTTGAGAAAAAACCAACCAATAGCACGTAGTTGAAAAGTGAGGGTACAAGACATGATTAAAACTGGCATTTGGATGTAACAAACTCGATTTGGAAAGTCAGAAAAGAAGTGTAGTTGTAGGGTAATACGAAGAATCTTTGGTGTTTTGGACAATTTCAAGTTTCATTATCATAAGTGTACTTTTTTCGTTCCACTATATGCTACAAACTTCCAAATTGTATCCAGAAGATATCATCCGTGTTGTTGATGTGTCAAGGGCTTTTTCGTAAGTTTTAGGTGTTAATAAGTATGATATAGGGACACAATTTAAAAGCTTGAATATAGTGGAACAAAAATAAGTACACTTATGATAATGGAACTTAGGGAAAATACGTTGCTATTTTTATGACCCAAATCCTAAAAATAATGTGAACTTGTAATTTGATACAAGTCTCTGGTAACAAAAATTAAAATTCACATAATCTGAAAAGTGAACTTATGGTCACTATGTCTAATGACAAATGATATGGGATTGAAGTTAAAGCTACAATGATTTGTTTCAACTGAATAAAGTCCTCTTACTCAATATACGCAATATCTCACAGGCTGTGTTTGGCAGCGGGCTTATGAGGGGCTTATGGGGCTTGGGCTTCTAAAATAAGTCGGCTTATAAAATAAGTCTCGTTTGTCATGCGGGCTTATGAAATCATAAGCCCCTAATAGGGGCTTAAAACTTTAGCCCCATAAAAGGGGCTAAAAACTTTAGCCCGGGGCTTATGAACCATAAATTACATATTTACCCACAAAAATATCTAACATATACCATAAAACTCATTTAATTATATCCTTTTTAGTAATTTTGCAATAATAAGCCCCAGCCCATTTGCCAAACAAGTCTACAAAAATACAAATTTCAACTTCGGCTTATAATAAAAGCCCTAGCCCCAGCCCCAGCTCCAGCCCCAGCCCATCGCGCCAAACATACCCATAATATCCAAACTTGAACCTTCTAAAATCAAATTTGAAATATTGATTTCAAATTGCCCACGGAGTGAGAGATAGATATTACCATCAGATCTAGCAAAAACCTGTTCACCAAAATCCAAAAAAACAAGATATAAATTAAAACAATGTGAAATTAATCAACTGAATGAGCGAAAGCTATAAGTTATAAAAAGTACCTCCTGCGCCTCTTCTTGCAGAGCTTATCATTAGCTGCTGTCGAACTACCTTCTTCGTTATTACTGTTTAACAAATCACAGTTGGTCTAACAAACAAAAACACATATGAATGAATGTGAACATGTAATGAGTAAAAGTATGTACCCACTCTTCTTCCTTCTCTCCTTGTATACGTGATTCTTCATTATAGATAGTTGTTCTGCAGAACTCTAATTTGCAGAAGGGGGGGTATCTTTTTCTTTACTTATTTCTAAGGTAGTATTACTATTTAATTATATAGTTTCTGTTATCAGCAGACAGAAATATAAAATCTTTTTTAGTAAATTACATTTTCTGTCCCCCTTGAGTTTGATTTTTGAACTTTATACAACAAGAATCAAGATACATGTAATTTACTCGCAAAGTAATTAATTAGATAAACCTTATACGTCAACAACTCAACATTTTTGTGAGTGTTATACAATACTTCAGATTACTGTCAAATACTTATAAGTACATGATTTTAAATCAAGGTCTTTTTGGCCACAAAAGAGTAGCTTAACACGCTATTGTAAAATTTGTCTTGATGTCAAATATATGTATGTTTATCATGTATATGTATGCATGTATAGATATAGATAGGTGGGTTTTTTGAGAATGCCGAGTATGATTTCCAAGGCTTTATGACGTTTACGCTTGCTTGTAGGGTATAACAATACCATAAACGAAACAAAGATAACACAATGGTATTAACAAATTGTTGGATAACAAGTAGAATGAGACCTTAAATAGCAAACTGAGAATCCTTTGAATCAACAGATACATGAGAAAAAGTATCATTCCGACTATTACCACCAACACCGTGGAAAGACTCACCAGAAACCAATGCTTGAAGCAGCTTTGGTGGCGGAGGAACCTCCACTTCCACCACTCCTTCTAACATCTTTACTACCATTCCCATCGTCGGTCTTGACACCTCTTCATCTTGTATACACCACACCGCTACCAAACCCACTCTCCCCACCTCCTCCATGTTATACTCGCCACCAAGTCTCTCGTCCACGACGGCTGCCACATCACCTTCAGCTATCCTCCTTGCTGCCCACGGTGGAAAAAACCACTTATCGTTACTCTCACCGCCATTACCACCATCTGGTGGGCCCTCCACATTCCGACGACCCCCTAATAGTTCCAACAAAGTCATCCCATAACTATACACATCTGCTTTCGTGGTTATAGCCACACCAGATATCCACTCGGGTGCAACATAGCCCCAAGTTCCTCTCATTGTAGCCAAAACCCTACTAAAATCTCGCCCAATCAACTTTGCTAAACCAAAATCCGACACCTTAGCAGAATAATCTTCATCAAGCAATATATTTTCCGGCTTGATATCACAATGTAAGATACAATTTCTACATTCTTCATGTAAATAAGCAATCCCTCTGGCCGTTCCAATTGCAATTCTAAATCTAGCATCCCAATCTAGATTCCGACCACCCGTTTTCAAGTAAGAACTCAAAGGACCGTTTGGCATATAATCGTAAACAAGTAGTCTGTGTGACTCTTCAGAACAAAAACCCCTTAATCTAACAAGATTAACATGCTGAATGTTACCAATCGTACATACCTCTGCTCGAAACTCCTTTTCACCACCACCAGGTCGATCCAACCGCTTCACCGCCACAAGGGTCGAATCCACATTTCCACTAAACACTGCCCCAAACCCACCATGACCAAGCTGATCCGAAAAGCCATTAGTAGCCGTCTCAAGCTCTTTATACGTAAAAACCTTCAAATTCGTAACAGGAAACACCGATTCCTCCTCCAACTTCTTCCTCCTAACCATCTTCTTCCTATAAAACACTAAACCAACAACCGCAACCAACAAAACCGCCACTAAACAACTAACCACACTAATCAAAACAACCACTTTCCCACCGATTTTCTTCCCATTAACCCCTCGTGACACCCTAACACTCAAAAACTCCTGACTTATCCCTATATCCGAACTCGAATTCCCCATATTCAAAATCTTCCCGAAATAATTCTTACACGAACTCGTCTTCACATTATACGACAACCCAACACACGCGCAATCACCCAAACACCTCCTCTCACACTCACTCCTACCAACCCCCGAAAACGTCCCCATCTTCTCATAATCAAACGAAACGTCCCCAACAACCTCAAACTCATCACCTTCACCACACCCCTCCCTCCTACACCCACCCGAATAATCCCCGGCAACCCACCCGTCCCCATCAACCACCTCAAACCCATCCAAACACTCACAATACCCCACATTCACACCACTCTTACAAAACCCTAAGTCCCCACACACCCCATAAACCCTACACTTACTCTCGGGCTGTGACCAAAACATGTTCCAGCTCTCGGTCTGCGTTGACCAAGTGAACTGTTTGACTTGACCAGAAAAGTCAACGGTAAACCTGGTCAACGGCTTAGTTTGACCAACCATGTTTTCAGTAAACCCAAACGACGCCGTTTTAGTAAAAGGATTTATAAAATAAAATTTATAAATATAAGGCAAAGTCATCTCAGGGACATTAGCAAAAATAGTACCAGTCCAGTTCCCTGTACTCCAGTAACTTTTTTCTTCATTTTCACCGTCAGTAAAAAGTAACTCGACCTCCCCGTAATCCGGTGGACGCAGCCTCAGCGAATACTTTCCCATAGAAGGATCATTTTGACTTTTCCAACAAGTCAACGTTTGACCAACACTCAAATTCATCCCTGGTAAAAAAGTATCACTTGGGTAGTCAAAGCTTTGCCAAACAACCCCCCCAGTACCATTTTCACCGTCAGTAACTACCAAGTTACCGTTTTCCAAAAGGGCTAGTTTTGGGTTTGTAAGGTTAAAAGGTGAAGAAGTCCAAACGACGTCGCATTTGGAGTTGACGAACTGGGTGAGTGTTAGTGAGTTTTTGGTGATGAAAAGGAAGGTCTGGTCGGGTGTTTGGGTTAAGGGTGATTGGCGATTGGCGACCCAGATGTAGGTGGGTGTTTGGATGGAGGAGTAGGAGATGGCTAGGTAGGATTTGGAGTGTTTGGTTGTGAAGAAGGAGAGTTTGAAGGTGTTGTTTGGGGATGAGAGGGATGTGGTGTTGGTGAGGATGAGTTTTGTTGTTGTGTTTGGGGTTAGGCATGGGGTTGAGAGATGGAATGAGGTTGCTAAAATTAGAAAGAAGGTTGTTGTTATGATGGTTGTGATTGTAGACATGGTGGATTTGATTGCATGGTTTATTTGAGTGTTGGATTTGGTGAGAGTGGAGATATAATGTGTGTGTGTGTTTTTGTTGGAGTGTTTTGGTGTGTGAGAGAGAAATTAGGAGAAAGGGGAAGGTGAGGGTGGGGGTGTGCTGGTAATTTTGAGATTGGTCTTTGTTGTTTGGTTAAATTTTAGTTGTGGTATAAAAAATGCAGCAATAGTCTCTATTTTAAAATTTCGATTGCATTTTTGGTTTTTGGATAAAATTAAATGACAAATATATCTTTTGTTTTCTTTAGAAAAAGACAAGAGTAATTTGGTCATTTTACATCGATCGAGACCAAAATGGAATCCAAATGTAAAATGAAGACTATTGTTGCAATTTTTTAAAGTTTTTGGAACCACAATTACAATTTGACTCAACAACAAAGACTAAAAATGCAATTAACTACTTTTTTTTTTTCTTCAGATTAGGCACTTGTGTTCAAAAGATCTATTGCTTTTGTAATTTTTTAAGTTTTTATTTTTGGAATATGTTAAGTTTTTGTGCTAAAAACCTGGAACTTTTTGTAAAGATATGGATTTAGCTTTGGCTTCTTTTGTGAAAAGGTTGTTTAAACAGTGAGAGTGAGAAAAGGAATCAAGATTTGAGAAAGGAATAAGTTGGGTATTAAGAAATAGAAACTCTAATTTTTTTTGAAAACTTTGCAGTAAAATATGTTTGCTCATACTATAGCTAATTGGGTTTTAGATACTCATATAAATTCTAGTGTCGATGAACTTGTTTGTAATTTAACAAACTTTTCCATACTTGCGAAAGTTTATGATAATTAATGCAAAAATGACTCGAAAAAAGAAAAATCGTGTTGTAAAAAAAACCTACAAGGCCGATTGATCGCCGCCTAAGCATTACTAAGCCACCAACCTTTTTTATTTATGTAAATTGGTCAAACAAACCGGTTAACCGTGGTCAACGACTGTCAACGATGGTCAAACTTGCCAGAAACTTGTAAATGTTGCTAGAAATGCCCAAAACTCTCAGTAAACTAGTTTTAATCCCTTAAAACTAGTTTTAATCACTTATAATCACTGCTAATATCTATTACAAGATGTTACTTAAGGAAAATCTTGCCGGAAATACTCCAAACTCACTATAAATACTCAAAACTTCTCAAAAATATCAATCTGATTAATCACCGATTAATCCTGCCTAGACCGATTAGAAGTTACAAGAAGGTCGACCGCTCAACTACCGATTCACGATTTTTGCAACCTCTAAGAAAAGTTAGCGCAAGAGCATTCGTATTGAAATGCTTATGAGCTTTTAGGGGGGAGGGAGTGCATGGTCGGGTATGATTCGGGTATACTCGGGTATTTCGGGGGTGCACCGTCCCCAGTCAATCGGATACATGATTCGGGTATACAAAGCCTATACCGATTAGAAGTTACAAGAAGGTCGACCGCTCAACTACCGATTCACGATTTTTGCAACCTCTAAGAAAAGTTAGCGCAAGAGCATTCGTATTGAAATGCTTATGAGCTTTTAGGGGGGAGGGAGTGCATGGTCGGGTATGATTCGGGTATACTCGGGTATTTCGGGGGTACACCGTCCCCAGTCAATCGGGTACATGATTCGGGTATACAAATCGGTTTCACAAGCCGATGGTTAGTAAGCTTTCTTCTCTATATTTATTTTGTCTTTTTGTGAAAGGTAGTGTTAGGGTAGGATCGGGTACCACTTCCTCCACTTAGGCTAGTGTTAGGGTAGAATTGTGTAGTTTTGAGTTGGAGGATTTTTATTGGATAGAGATGACGTGGCACTTCGGCTACTAGGGTACCACTCCCTCCCCCCTTAAAGTCAAAAAATTTAAATACTTAAGTGACAAAACTGAAAATGTTGAAAATTTAATATGATGGCCATTTTGAATAAAGAAACGTGATTCATCACATCACTTGAATTTTAATGGAGAGTGGAGGAGGCTAGTTTTTTCAAATGAAGAACAATATGAGCTTGATAATCTGATGCTTCTTTTGATTGGGGTGACAATCTCCTTTGGTATTGACACTTGGTCTTGGACAGTGGGTAGTTCGAACGCATTCTCGGTAAAGAATGTTAAGAAATGTGTATTTGAAGTAACAAATGTTACCCCGCCTTCTACTTTCGAGTGGTGTAATTGGGTCCCCAAGAAGGTGGGTGTAGTTGCGTGGCGAGCTTTTCTTTATCGCCTCCCAACGGTTGATGCATTGTCTCGACGGAACATACAAGTTGGCTCACAATTGTGTAGCATTTGTGAGACGAATATGGAGTCAGTTGACCATTTATTTACGGGTTGTCCGGTATTTATGGAGGTGTGGCATTTGGTGTTCTCTTGGTGTCAAGTGCCGTCTTTCTTCGCGTTCCATGTTCGGGATCTGCTTTGTTTACACTTGACTGCTAAGAGTGGTACTCGCGCTAAAAAAGCGTTCTATGGGGTTATTTTAACGGCGGTTTGGAGTATTTGGAAAGCTAGGAACGATCACATCTTCAATCAAAAAGAGGTATCGGTCAGGAGAATCACGGAAGAGATAAAGGTCATGAGCTTTTTGTGGATTACTAAACGAGGTAGGATGACGGATATGACTTGGGATTCTTGGGGTAGGTTTGATTCACTAAAGATGGGATAGGCTCGGGGATTGGTTTTCATAGTCGGTTGTGTTTTCTTTATGAGTTCTTTTCGGTCATTGTATTCGGGCTGGGCCCTCGGATTGTTGTTGGCTAGCTTCTTGCTAGTGTTTTATATAGTTTGTTTGCTGTTCAAAAAAAAAAAAAAACGTGATTCTACTATTCTAGTCTTGGGATATACAGTTGTACGGTGGCAGACAAGGGATCTTCGAGCACCGAAGTCCTCTCCACACCTACTTTCAAGATTAAATAATGTAACGTTAAACTTTAAAAAATCATAGCTCCAATTAATTTGTATAATATACTAAAAACCGTACATGTCCTTTGCAAACCCACACAACTTTTGCAAACCCACGCATTAATTGCAATCTTTCCAAACTTGGCAAAAACAGCCCCTGAGGTTCAAGTGGCGCTGCAAGCTTAGTCCTTTAAATGTAATCTTTCCCAACTTGGCAAAAATAGCCCCTGAGGTTCAAGTGGCGCTACAAAGTTAGTCCTTTAGCATTAATTGCTATCTACAACCTGGCAAAATTAGTCCCTAAGGTTTAAGTGTCGCTACAAAGTAAGTCCTTTCAAGCCAATCCCGCTGCATCGCGCGGGTTTACACACTCGTATAATACTAAAAAGCGTACAAAGTTTTGCCCAAAGTAGTGCTACATTAATTCTTCTTATATAATACTAAAAAGCGTACAAAGTTTTGCCCAAAGTAGTGCTACATTAACTGCTACAGTACACGAGCATTAAATGCTTGGTGCATTAAATGCAATCTTTCTCAAAATGGCAAAAATAGCCCCTGAGGTATAAGTGTCGTTGCAGAGTAAATCCTTTAGCATTAGTCGTTACAACGTAAGTCCCAGTTCCAAATTCACGTCTACAAAAGCAATCCCGCTGCATCGCGCGGGTTTCCACACTCGTTAACAACTGTTAATGAGCTTACGCTAGTTTGACTCTAATTAACAACTTACAATAGTTTGACTCTAAAACAATTAGGCTATAAGGACACCTTCATATCACTTTTAACACGTTAGTCTCTTTCTACAACGAACTTCGTCATCAACTTGCCTTAATAAGATAATTAACTTCTTCATCAAAACGTATCTCACAAAAATTATTTAATAAACACACACACAATAATAAACCTTCAAGACTCAATCGTCTAAATGACCGAGTTCTCTCTAATTTGATTGAAGACGGGTCTTGCATGGGTGAATGTAATAAGTTAACACGCATGCTATTCTGCCAACAACAACGACGAAAATGAATTTTTATCCCGTTATTACACCTGGTCTTATGTCTTTAACATGAAAAATGTCATCACCTATTAACAAAAAGTTTATTACTACCATTCAATTTTTTATTTCGCGTCCGACAAAAAGATCCTGTGCACAAATTTTGAAAGTACATATATTTACTATTATAAAAACATGAATTTCAACTTTTAAGATTAAATAGGTTAGCACATTGCACATGCTGTGAACAATTTTGAAGTTTTTTAAGACAAAAAGATTGGTGCATGATGAGGTATTTGTTGACACCTTTGACTTAAGCATGTCGACTATGCATATTTTAATCAACACAATAAACGATCCATAACTTTAAAACTAAGGAAATACGTGTATCAATATTTTCACAAGAATTTAAATTATATTCTGAAGAATACTTTTTTCAAAGTGTTTTCATGTCTACTATGATTAAGCTTTTAGAACATTATATTGTTGTAGTTTTCATATTGCTTATTAGTTGCTAACGAGTGTGGAAACCCGCGCGATGCAGCGGGATTGCTTTTGTAGATGTAATTTGGATAGGGACTATTTTTGCCAAATTGCTATAAATACCAATTAATTTTACAGGACTTACTTCGCAGCAACACTTAAACCTTAGGGACTATTTGTGCCAAATTGCTATAGATAGCAATTAATGCTAGATGACTTGCTTTGCAACGACACCTAAACCTCAGGGGCTATTTTTGCCCACTTGCGAAAGTTAGCATTAAATGTGCAACAATGTTTGGGAGTTACTGTGCCAACACTTAAACCTTAGGGACTATTTGTGCCAAATTGCTATAGATAGCAATTAATGCTAGAGAACTTGCTTTGCAACGACACCTAAACCTCATGGGCTATTTTTGCCAACTTGCGAAAGTTAGCATTAAATGTGCAACAATGTTTGGGAGTTACTGTGCCCCGCCTTTTAGTTATATTAGATAATGTCAAGCACATCAACAACAATACTTAATATCGTTTTGATTGGGATATGAAGAAACTTAAAGAAACAAATCATACTCCTATCACAGGTTAAAATCGAGAATTAAAAGACTGTTTTCAAAAAGGATTCTGACAAATATACGCATTGTTGGAATGTGGGAGTTGAATATGACTAAAGGTGTGTGAGCCATTAAACATTAGAATACGTTTTACGTAAAGCTCAAATGTGACTCGTTTGGACACAAAATAAAGTAGACATGAAATTTGCTTGTACTAATCCTTGTGGTCGGTCTAATAGAAGGATCTGGAAGGGGATTAATCTGTCTAGATACATTGCTGATAAGAAGGAGAAAGGGAGTTGTGATAAGGCTCAAAATTGGAAGAGTTCTAAGTATGATACATGACTGAAGTAAATTATTTGAAAAATCCCAATTAAACAATATAAGAAAACTTAAACACACTGAGATTTTCAACGTTTATATCCTTTATTAATAATGAATCAAAAAGAATATATTACCCAAGTGCTTGCGGAACAACATTTGGGATTGAATGACAAGTATGGTGGTGTAACTCCTCACGAAGCTTAGGCTAAGTCTAAGCACAACTACTCAGGTACCACTGAGCTATCTCAGGGACATAGTTGTATTTGGAGGAGTGAAAGATTGCTTGTGTGTGTTTTTCACAATTAATGCACAAGCTTAAAACTTTCACTCCTACCTTATGGCTATTTATACAAGTTTGTTTTTAACTCTATCCTAGAGGACAAACTGACAGGTTTACAGAAGACAAAATATTGATGTATTTTGTCTCTGTTTACAATGGCTATATTTAGTAAGTGACAAGGCTGCTTTCTTCTTGTCAGTGATGACACTGATCCTGGTTGTTAGTGTTTCAGGGAAAGTTTGACTTTTGGTTGATAAGGACTTCGTCTTATTTGTTCAAACTTATCCCGCCTTGTCTCGCTCATTCTTCAGTCTTGTTAGCCTTCAGTCTTGATCTTCTGTCCTGTCTTCAATGATAATAGTTGGTGAGGAGTTTTGGGATTTAGTGAGTTATTTTCATCACTCACTGAATCCACCATCTTCTTATTGACTCAGTCTTCACTCCTTGAGTTTCGCCTCACTGAGTGGAGAGACTTTACTTCTTAGCCTCGTACTGAGTATCCCAAGGATAGCTAGTTGAGTGGCTATGCGCTCAGTGACTTGTTAGTGTTTATGGTTATAAACACTTAGGGTATTTTCTATTCAAATCCTAGAATTAAGGGGTTTGGGTATTCACTGAACCTAACAGTCTCCCCTATTTGGATATACAAATAGCCTAAGTGTTTTGATCAGTGTAAGTGAGCAAGAGGCTTATTCTTCCACTGAATGTACTAGCAAATATAATAAGGAACACTGATCTTAACAAAAACATACATCATTTATTAATAAGGATTACAAGTTCCTAACACTAGTACAAAAGATCAAAAGATAGATGTTTCAGTGATGTCAGTCAATGTGGATTCCCAGGGCTTCAAGCTTAGGCTTCGTAGACAGTAGTGTTGCTTTATCAGGATGATCTCTCACTTTGGCGTTTAGGTAAGCACAAAACCTGATGTTTGCAGGAGACTGAATTTGAGAGGCTATTGTCAAGTAACTCAGCATTGTGGCTACGCCAGCCTGATCAATATCGCTGCACCTTTGAAATGTTGGGTTTCTATAAACATCAATGAAGAAGAGTTGATAACATCAAATAGTCCTGAATATTAAGTGTCAATTTCCCCCGATAATGCTCGTATTTTATATCATTTATATGGATTTACGCTTGTTTTCCTGTATATTTCACTTTCAGGTAAATTACGAGCATTGGAGCTAATGAGACGCGGATTTGGAGAGTTTATTGATTATATATGATGGTATGCCTATTTTGAAGTAATTACGGCGTAACTCTTCTCTCACATTACGCCGTAACAGAAGTGTGACTCAGAAAACCAACTAAACTGAATATTACGGCGTAACTCCATCTTAGGATTACGCCGTAACTAATTAGGTCAAATGATGTTCCGCGTCGCTGCAAGCTACGCCATAACTCGTTCCACAAATACGGCATAACCATGATTTATTGAAGACACGGCGTAACTCATTCCTGATGTTACGCCGTAACCAGCTTTTCCAGAGCAAAATACGAAGAAATGGATGTTACGGTGTAGCTCTCAACTTAAATTATGCCATAACTAGGATCGTGCCTATAAATACAGCCCTAAATCTGCATTTTTTTATTATCTCTTCTCATCCCTTTCAAAGGGGGCGATTAGGGCAGATCATTCACTTCACACACCAATTCGGAGAACGTGGGTAGAAGGTTGAAGGCAGATCTTAGGGAGCATACGGAGCCATCTCCAAGGGAGAAACCACTCCCCTACGATAAGCATTAGCATTTTATCATTTCTTTACTTTCAATTCATGTATTTCGTAATGTTAAACATTGAATCGATTGTTTTAGTTAATATGAGCGGCTAAGCACCTCTGGTGCTAGCCTAGTTATGATTCCTTAATTGTTTTGTTTATGTTTACATTGCTTCCGTATAATTGTTTCTATAGTATGCATGCCTAGTTTGTTGGTAGCTACCTTTGTTTCGGTAGTTTTGAATGGCGGTAGTGGCTAGTTACTTAGGAGATATGACCAACTGACCCTAAGTAGTTAGAATGAGTGGGAAGGGTAAGAATTGACCAACTGATGACCCTTCTTCGCTTGTGCGATTCGACCAACTGATCACCTACCGTTTGGATGAACTTAAGAAGTTAGGGATGAGTGTTTAAGATGCTAGCGCCCGGGCACTCATTGTTACAAATCTAGCATGTAGCGGAACTTAATGACTTGGCTTAGGGGACTAAAAACAGCTGGACTTTCAAGGGGTCACCCAAGATCTCCGGTGGAAACCTTTGCTGATAGGTTAGGACGAACCGACCAAATGTTGTCCTAGCGACCTTTACCCCCACTTAAAGCAATTGGAAGTAATTAAACGTGAACTTAACATGATAGGATGATTAACTAGGTTAACACACTTCTCCTCTATTGATCACAACCCTCGCCTTTACTTGCTATATTTTATTTTCTTGTTTTAGTAATTAATCAATTCAAACCAATTAAAATCTGTGACACCTAGTCTTAGTTAAAATCCGCACACATAGCTCTTGGGACGACCTCGGTTTTACAGAATACTACACTACACACCACCGGGTACACTGCCCGTTAGTGCATTAGGGTAGACCATAGGTATAACGAGACAATATAAATATTAAAACCTGCATCAAGTTTTTGGCGCCGTTGCCGGGGAGTTATATTAAGATTTTCATTAAGTCTTTCATTTTTTTTTTTAATTTTCTCACGATCTCTTTTCAAGTTTCAGGTACCATGGAAGTAATAAACATTGATGACCTCACTCTTGATGAATATCTTACAATGACTAGGGATGAACAAGAGCCGGGGCTTGCTAGGCCGGCAATTGGAGCAGATGTCCAGTTTGAAATCAGCTACCAGTTCATGAGGGAATTAAGACAAAAGATTTTTGCGGGAACTAATGATGATAATGCTCACTTACATGTACGAAGAGTTTTGGAAATCGCCGATCTTTTCCACGTTCCAGGGATCACTCATGATGCTCTTATGCTCAGGATATTTCCAATTACACTCACTGGAGCACCCAGAAGATGGTTCGACAGAATTCTTGCAGGGTCGATCAATACATGGCATCTTCTGTAAAAAGCATTTATTCAAAAATATTGTCCTCCTTCAATGATTACCAAGAAGATGGAAGAAATAAGGAGTTTCAGACAGAAGATGGATGAAACGCTTGATGAAGCTTGGGAAAGATATAATGACCTTCTATACAACTGCCCAATGCATGATCTCAACGACTATCAGAAAGTCCTTATTTTCTACAACGGGTTATCCACCCCTTCCCGCCAAATGCTCGACTCTCAAGGGCCGATTCCTTCGATGCCACCAACAAAAGCCCTTAGATCAATTCAAATAATGGCTGACCATTCACGAAATTGGTACAATGGAGCTACCTCTTGGGCCACAAATAGAAACAGCTTGGACGACATTGGTGACATCACCAAGCAACTTGATAGACTTGGATGTGATATGAAGATGGTTAAGGAGAACATTCATTCTATTCAGGTTAGTGAAGGGATGCATAATGATAAGAAGGCAGCTAAGCAGGTTGAGTATGTAAAATCCTTGGAGGCAATAATCAATAAATACTATGAAGAATCCAAAAGGATGCATGACTCGAATGACGAATGGATTAGGGAATTCAAGGAGGGCACGGACTTGAATTTAAAGAAACTCGACGCTAAGAGGAAAAGCTTGAAGGCTAAGCTTGAAGAATTAAACCAAAAGGTCATGGAAAGTAAAAAGAATGCGGATGGAACTATCAAAGCAACGGTGGAAAGATGAAAGAAGTCAACAAGGAGCCGGTTCCTCGTGATTTACCTTATGTCAGACCATATGTGCCACATATCCCATTTCCAGGATGTTTGAAGGTTATAAGGAAGGATGAAACAAGCATTGATCAATTGAAGATGATGGAAGCAATGAGCTTGCGGGACGAAGAAATCCCAAAGGCTAATATGGAATCGACAACAACACAAATCGGTATTACTTCTAGCTCTTCTTTTATTACTAACAATCTTGTTTGCTTTCCTATACAAGGTGCTGAAAATTTGGATGAAATCATGCAACCCTTGACCTCACATGTCTCATCATCCAATGATGGTTATGTAGCACCGGTTACTGAACCAATTTTAGTTGATCTTGCAAAGGAATTAGAGAGGAAGATCTTTGACACTTCAGTGATTAACAAGGAGACACATGAGCCGATTAATTAGCCACATCACGAGGTGAACAATTCATCAATGTCATCAACTAAAACGGGTAAGGTAAAAAGGGAAATGACATCTCCTTTAAGGTATGATTCATCATTTCCCCATCCTTTAGCAAAATCACAACCTCATTGTGTTTATTGCTATTTTCATCCACACTTGATTTCAAGTGAGGGGATGAACACCCTTTTACTTAGTAAATAAGGGTAGAGTCAAGCTCGTGACTCGAACAAAAACAAGCGCTTCGTGGGAGGCACCCCATGCCTATCTTTTCTTTTCCATTTTATTAGTATAGTTGGGTTTTGTGTTTTTAACCATTTTTGCAGGAAAACAAAGAAACTTGTTGCAACATGCTGACGGGACCTGATCTGTCCACAGTTACGGCGTAACTCAATCTTATGGTTACACCGTAACACATCTCTTGCAGTAGTTCTTCCCAAAGCATTGCCAATTACGGTGTAATCCCATGCAATGGTTACGCCGTAGCTACACTCCTGTAGCGTCTGTCAGTTTTTAGATGAACTTTGTGGGTATGTTCCCTGTAAGCCCTCACGAGACTACACTCGTCCACTTGGGACACCAAGTGGTTTAAAAGGCTTGTTGCATACGCTAAATGTAACCGTGATTCCTATGAAAGTGAGTTAGGTTTCTTTTCGCTTTTCTTTTTCTTTTTTTTAGAATTATGCTTGTTGGTAGTGTGATTTCAGGGATTGAATTTTGCTCGTGGATGCTTATTCGAAGGCACGATTCTTTTCGTGGGAATTCTTTCTTTTTCGGAGCAAATTTCAGGGAAGTTCTCGCTCTAATTCTACTTTTCTCTTCACCTTTATTTAACGTTTAGTACAAAAGGGACTTTGTACATTTCAAGTGGGGGGACAGGAGTAGAATTATCTCTTGAACTTTATTTTGCCCTCGTTTTTCTAGTATATTTTGAAAAATTATGTCATTTTTAAAATTTTGACATGTTTTTCTTAACCTAACTAGAGTAGACCTTAGCCGAGCACATTATAACCCTTTATATTATATGGTGAGATTAGCCTTATCCGTTTCCAAATTTTTACCCCAAATCCACCAAATTATGAGTGTGTCGGTAGCTTGTAAACTTTAGAACTTGGCCTTTGCATCATTTCGAGACCATAGACGAGGTATGTTGAGTTAGCTCGATGTATTTGGACTTTTCAGTTTAAGAAGGCAATATTATAGGATTATCACCCAAATAGCCTGTCATTGTGTGTCTATCGATTAGTCACCTCGACTTCTCGATCCCCATGTTAAACCCTTTGTTGCACTTACCTTTAGTGCAAGATACCCCTAGATACACCCATCTGAGCCATTCCTTTTATTTTGTTCACCCAACATATTGTTTGTTACACCCATACACCTTAGTATACCGTGTAGTCTTTATTTGTAATTGGGAAGTCATTGTTTGCCTAAGTTCAAGGTTCAAGTGGAAAGATTCGGGAATCACGCTTTCGTCGACGACATATTCTTCAAGATCATTGAAGACCCCCCAAAAATTCTCATATTGTTTATCTCAAGTGGGGGGATGTTATGTTTAGTAGTTATGATTCAAAAAAAATAAAAAAAAAAATAATGAAGAGATTCGAAAAAAATAATAAATAAATAAAAATAGTTATGTTTATTTATATGATTGTAAAGTGCGAAGTTATAAGCACTATGTTATGATCTTATTGTAGAGATTTGAGTGTTTTGTTCCCATTTCGTGAGGTGTTCGGCTTTGTTTTATTCTAGCATAAGGGATTTGTAAACTTATATTTTCCAGGTAATGGGAGTTATCTTTTTAGGAATCTATCTAATAAAGTCTACTTGAGGGCAAGTAGAGTTCAAATGGGGGGATATTTGATAACATCAAATAGTCCTGAATATTAAGTGTCAATTTCCCCCGATAATGCTCGTATTTTATATCATTTATATGGATTTACGCTTGTTTTCCTCTATATTTCACTTTCAGGTAAATTGCGAGCATTGGAGCTAATGAGACGCGGATTTGGAGAGTTTATTGAAGATATATGATAGTATGTCTATTTTGAAGTAATTACGGCGTAACTCTTCTCTCACATTACGCCGTAACAGAAGTGTGACTCAGAAAACCAACTAAACTGAAGATTACGGCGTAACACCATCTTAGGATTACGCCGTAACTAATTAGGTCAAATGATGTTCCGCGCCGCTTCAAGCTACGCCGTAACTCGTTCCACAAATACGGCGTAACCATGATTTATTGAAGATACGGCGTAACTCATTCCTGATGTTACACCGTAACCAGCTTTTCCAGAGCAAAATACGAAGAAATGGATGTTACGGAGTAACTCTCAACCTAAGTTACTCCGTAACTAGGATCGTGCCTATAAATACAACCCTCAATCTGCATTTTTTTATTATCTCTTCTCTTCCCTTTCAAAGGGGGGGATTAGGGTAGATCATTCACTTCACACACCAATTAGGGAACATACGGAGCCATCTCCAAGGGAGAAATCACTCCCCTACGATAAGCATTAGCATTTTATCATTTCTTTACTTTCAATTCATGTATTTCGTAATGTTAAATATTGAATCGATTGTTTTAGTTAATATGAGCAGCTAAGCACCTCTGGTGCTAGCCTAGTTATGATTCCTTAATTGCTTTGTTTATGTTTACATTGCTTCCGTATAAT
The DNA here is from genome assembly GCA_019973895.1 of Chrysanthemum seticuspe. Lineage (NCBI taxonomy): Eukaryota > Viridiplantae > Streptophyta > Magnoliopsida > Asterales > Asteraceae > Chrysanthemum > Chrysanthemum seticuspe. The sequence goes on from BPTQ01000007.1 coordinate 45,449,936, forward strand.
TTTTTCTATTGTATGCATGCATAGTTTGTTGGTAACTACCCTTGTTTCGGTAGTTTTGAATAGCGGTAGTGGCTAGTTACTTAGGAGATATGACCAACTAACCCTAAGTAGTTAGACTGAGTGGGAAGGGTAAGAATTGACCAACTGACGACCCTTATTCGCTTGTGCGATTTGACCAACTGATCACCTACCGTTTGGATGAATTTAAGAAGTTAGGGATGAGTGTTTAAGATGCTAGCGCCCGGGCACTCATTGTTACGAATCTTGCATGTAGCGGAACTTAATGACTTAGCTTAGGGGACTAAAAACAACTGGACTTTCAAGGGGTCACCCAAGATCTCCGGTGGAAACCTTTGCTGATAGGTTAGGACGAACTGACCAAATGTTGTCCTAGCGACCTTTACCCCCACTTGAAGCAATTGGAAGTAATTAAAAGTGAACTTAACATAATAGGATGATTAACTAGGTTAGCACACTTCTCCTCTATTGATCACAACCCTCGCCTTTACTTGCTATCTTTTATTTTCTTGTTTTAGTAATTAATCAATTCAAACCAATTAAAATCTGTGACACCTAGACTTAGTTAAAATCCGCACACATAGCTCTTGGGACGACCTCGGTTTTACCGAATACTACACTACACACGACCGGGTACACTGCCCGTTAGTGCATTAGGGTAGACCATAGGTATAATGAGATAATATAAATATTAAAACCTGGTCAGTGAAACCTGCATCAAGAGTCCTATTTCAGGCTCTTCTATGACCAAGCAGTTCACAAACTTTACCCCTTCAGGCAACCCTCTATTATAATCAAAACTGGGGACCTTGGCTTCAGGTTCGGATTCAACTCTCTTCCTTTTTCTTTGTGATGATTGAGGCTGAGATCCTTGAGCTTCAGGGAGAGCTGATTGTATTCCAAGCTGAGCTGGTGCATCCCTCAGTTTTCATATCTTTTGCTGAGAGACTTCATCAAATCCTTGACTACTTGATTTTTCTTCTTTTCAATGATGGAACTTTCATCAAGTTCAGTGATCCGAAGTCAGTGAACTTCATTGGATCTTGAACCTCAAAGTCTCTTTTGTCATCCCCACTGTAGACATTCATTGCAAGTGGTTTAGATCTGGGGATTATGTATACATCACTGATTTTCTCAGGGGCCATCCTGCTTGTCATAGTCCAATTATAGTGATCGATCCTTGCTTGCCTTATTTCAGCAGCCTTCTTGTTCTTTTCATCCAGTCTCTTTCTTAGGGCAGTCATTTCAGCATCCTGAGCTGCCTTGAACTTTAGACCGACTAGTCCTTTTTACATTGTCTTTGGATTGATCCCCAACTTTTCGGCTTCTTCATGGACCACCTTAACCAAGGCATCTTCGCTTCTTTTCTCCTCTTCAGCTTGTTTCTTGAGTCTGTCTTCCTTCTTGTTGGGTTCAGTAAATACCCAAACCCCTTAATCTAGGATTTGAATAGAAAATAACCTAAGTGTTTAATCCGTTAACACAATCAGGTCACTGAGCGCATAGTCTCTCAGTGAGCTATCTTCAGGACACTTAGTATGAGGCGAAGAAGGAGCCTATCCACTCTGCAAGGCGGAACTTAAAGAGTGAAGACTAAGTCAAGAAGAAGATAGTGGATTCAGTGAGTGATGACAATAACTCACCGAATCCCTTCGACTCCTCTCCAACTGTTAAACACTGAAGACAAACGAAGGAAGAGACTGAAGGCTTTAAAGACTGAAGAATGAGGCTGGACTAGGCGGGAAAGTTTTACCCAGATAAAACTAAGTCCCTCAAGTGTTTATCCAGTTTATACATAGTCTCAATCTATGAAGATCATATCTTCCCATTTATAGTAAGCGGCGATTCTCTGTCAAAGAAAATAGTCTCGCCGCCTACTATAAATAGAAAGGTGAACAGTAACCGAATACATCAATATTCGTGTTTGCTGTGATCTATGTTTTTGTCTTCTAGGTTAAAGTTAAATATCATACTTGTATAAATAGCATAAGAAGAAGAGTGAAAAGTTTAAGCTTGTGAATTGTAAAAACACACATACACACAAACCAACTTTTCACTCCTCCAAATACAACTTTATCCTTGAGCTAGCTCAGTGGGTTCTAAGAGTTGTGCTAAGACTTAGCCTGAGCTTAGAGAGGAGTCACCCCAAACCTTGTCATTTCAATCCCAAGTACTATTCCGCAAGTACTTGGGTAACGTATTCTTTTGATTTATTTCTAATAAGAATATGATGTTGAAAATTACTTTGTATGTTTTACTTACATTACTTTCAGTCATTATTCACAGTTAAATTGTTTTAAGTACTTAATTGTTTTTAAACGATAGTGAATAGGGAACAACAAGTGGTATCAGAGCAAGGCTGATTATAAAACTTTTTATAAAACCTTAAGCCGCTCTAAACTGTTTTTAAATCAGGATCTCTATGGCTGAAACTGATGTACCCCAACTAGTTGATAAAAAGGGTGGAGCTTTTTCAGCTGTTTCCCCTAGACTTGAAGTTGGCAAATTCAAAAAATGGAAAAAGCGTATGCTTTGCTATTTGATTGGGATGGAACCTTATTATATCAAGTGTATAAATGAAGGTCCATTTGTCCCAAAGACTGCTGAAGGTTTGCCCAAGCCTGAAGCTCAGTAGACCCAGGATGAAAGGAGAGTGGTCAACCAGGACCAAAGACTCAAAAGTATCATCATATCTTGCCTTCCTGATGATATAATGGAGTCAGTTATACGCTGTAATACAGCTAACCAAACCTGGGATGACCTAGTCCATAGCCATGAAGGCCCATCTGATACCAAGGAAAACAGGATAATGGACCTGAAACTTGAGTACAATACCTTCATGGCTAGGGACTCAGAAACACTCTCTCAAACTTACACCCGTTACAAAACCCTTTTAAATGAACTGGCTAATGATGGTGTTAAGTTGTCCAAACATGAGATTAATGTTGGTTTTGTCAATTGTCTTCCTGAGAAGTGGCTAAACTTCTCTCAGGGACTTAGAAATGCAAATCATATCCAAAACCTTGATCTTCCTGAAATTTATGGGAAATTTGTCTATGAGGAAAACCTCATCAACAGACGATACCCTAACTTAAAGAAGTCTCAGGATGTCAAGAAGTCCCTGACCACCACCTCACCTATGTCAACTACTTTCTTTTCTAACAATGTGGTTCAAGATTTTCAAGAAAACTCTGATGACGAGCCTGATGAGAGATCATGTGAGGAGTACCTAAATGACCTGAACGTTGAATTTCAGGAACGGGCACTCCTTGCAAACTCTCGAAGGTTTATTAAAAGAAACAAAGGTTTTTCAACTGCTAAAGCAAATGAGGACACTGAATGCTTTAAGTGTCACAAAAGAGGTCATTTTGCAAAGGACTGTTTTTCAAAAACAATTTCTGAACCCTCTTACAGACCATCAAGCTCAAATCATTCCTCAGGCTTTACCAAATTTCAACCTAAAATCTATCAGTCTCATCAAAACTTTCAAAATAAATCTGACCAGAACAAAACAATATATTTTGAAGCTAAGTACAGGAAAATCAAAGCTAAGCTTGCATTGCTTGAGGCCAGTCCCTCAGAACCAAAAAGTGTTCAATCTGTGCAGGGTAAAAACAAAGGTCTTGTTGCTGAAACTTTCGACTGGGATGAAGAGCCAGTCTCATCAGATGACGAAATGGTGCATGTCAGCGCACTGATGGCCCTCTCAGAGGAAGACAAGCTAGCTGTTGGAAAGAATCATGCCAGAAATGGAGAATGGGTTAACATCACAATGAAGAAGGTAAATATTCTACTTTCTATGGATGATGACTCTGATTGGCAGTCTTATATGAACTATATCAATGTTGACCTTAAGTTTGTAGAAGAGCAGCGATTAAATCTTTTTTCTAAGTTCAACAAGTTAGGTTTTGAATTGAATAAGTGTAGAGATGAATTACTTCTGTTTAAACAAGCTAAGCTTGAGGCTGTCACTTTACAAATTCAAAACACTGAACTAGTCAAAAGAAATCAGGCTCTTCAAGATGAACTAAAAAAGGAAAAAGATATCATTGAAGGTTGGACTGCTAAGAATCCAAGGGTATTTGATGTTGTGGGTGCCCCCAGTAGCAAAAAGAGAGTCATAGGTGAACACCATCTCACTGACTCTCGCAACAAAGACCAGAGTCCTAAACTATTTGTGTCTGGTGGCATGATTACCAGTATGTTGACTATTCCCAAGCCCAGTGACTGGATTGAAAGACTTAATCCTGAGAGTAAGCTTCCCAACTTTGACTCTGGGAAAATTCTAGAGCCTGAAAGTCAAGCTCTAAAGAGCATACTTGGACTCTCTGATGTGTCTAGTAGCACTGAACACATCTTTGAGTCTGAAGATGAATGTCAAGCACCACTTCCATCTTTGGAACCTCTTCAGGGTGCTGATCCTAGCTCTGAGCTTACTCCATTACATTACAATCCACACTCTCCTAAAGAAAGGTCTGGACTTGGTAGAACCATTCTGAAAAGACAATCAAAACCAACTCAACAAGAATCCACCCCCACTGAAAATTCCACATCGTCTGTCCCCACCGAAGCTGATCAGATTCAGCAACTCACTAAACTTGTGAGGAAGCTAACTGACAAAATGGAATCTATTGAAAAGGTCCCTGAACCAATCAAGGAGACAAAGTCAGCTTCCTCTAGTTCCTCAAAGTCAAAAGCCACCACCAAAAACAAGCAGAAGTGTGATCTATGCCACTATACCAGTCATACCACTGACAATTGTTATAGAATCCTTTTTTGCATGATCTGTAAAAAGGATGATCACAGGACTGCTGACCACTTGCAATATGTGAGCTCTCTCAGTCAAGAAAACTACACAAAAGTTGGTCATCAGTATGCTTCTTCATCTAAAGCTAAAAAATTGAGAGCAAAGCCTTTTCCTCCTTGCCCACACTGTGGCTTTAATGATCATCGCCCTGATGATTGTCTTATGAACATATGTTGTTATATTTGCGGTAACACAACTCATAAGACATCTCAGCATGACAATGTCATCCATGCAAGGAGAAGTTCAAAACAACCCAAATCCACTGAGTCATCCTCAGTCTCTAAATGCAAAACCTGTGGTAGCTCATTGCACTCCACCACTGACCATGAATCTATTGCTCAATTCAAAAAGACCATGAGACCCAAGCCCACTAGTAAGTGGGTCACGAAGAGAAACTAATTCAGTTTACTACTTGTGCAGAGGCATGCCAGGGAACCTATCTGGCATCTAGACAGTGGATGTTCAAGAAGCATGACTGGTGTGAAGGAATATCTGCACAAGTATGTAAAGGAACCAGGGCCAAAGGTAGTATTTGGTGATAACTCATCATGTCCCACTGAAGGTTATGGTTCAGTAAACTATAATGGAATAGTTTTTTCTAGGATTGCTTATGTCAATGGTCTCAAATACAATCTCATCAGTGTCAGTCAGCTATGTGATGCTAAGTACATTGTACAATTCAATGACAAACAAGGTACCATTTTCAATGCCAACAAGGAAGTTGTGTTGATTGCTCCTAGGAGAGATGATGTTTATGTCTTAGACATGTCAACTCTCTCTAAAGATGGAACCTGTCTCTTTGCCAAAGCCACTGAAACTATCAACTGGCTGTGGCACAAGAGACTCACACACTTAAACTTTAAAAACATCAACAACTTGGCAAAACAAAACAAGGTCCTTGGCTTACCATCACTGGTTTTTGCAAAAGATAAACCATGCTCAGCCTGTGAAAAAGGCAAACATAAAAGAGCATCTTTCAAAACCAAGCAAAATTTCTCTATCAAAAGCTGCCTTCACCTCTTGCATATGGATCTCTTTGGACCAGTCAGTCCCAGATCAATTAAGCATGAGAAGTATACACTTGTCATCGTTGATGAGTATTCAAGATACACTTGGGTATACTTTATTTCCAAAAAGAGTCAGGCAGCTGATACTATAATGTCATTCATCAGGAACATTGAAAACCAGAATGACATTACAGTGAAACAAATCAGAACCGACAATGGTACTGAATTTAGAAATGCTGAGCTTGAGAGTTTCTGTGATGAGAAGGGAATCTCCCAAAATTTCTCATCTCCTTATACCCCTGAACAAAATGGGGTAGCTGAAAGGAAAAATAGAACTCTCATTGAGGCTGCGAGAACCATGTTAAATGGCTCAGCTCTTTCAAAGCATTTATGGACTGAAGCAGTTAAAACAGCCTGTTACACTCAAAACAGGTCAATCATTGTCAAAAGACATAATAAAACCCCATATGAGATATTCAAAGGTAGACTTCCTGACATCAGCTACTTCCATGTGTTTGGATGTCCTGTGTTTATTCATAACCACAAGGATCATCTAGGCAAGTTCGATGCTAAAGCTGATGATGGATACTTTCTAGGTTACTCACTGATCTCCAAAGCCTTCAGGGTATTTAACACAAGGAGACAACAAGTTGAGGAAACCTATCATGTCACCTTTGATGAAAGTATAGAAAGCATCAGGTTCACCAACACTTCAATGGAAGAAATAGGAATTGATAACTCATCAAAATATCCTCCTGATGAGTACAACACTGAAACCAATTCCTCATACCAAGCTGATGCTGACATCTCATATTATGTCTTGCCTCACAACCTGTCACAACCAACTATCAGTGAATTCATTGATAATCATTCAGTCCCTACAGGGATAGGTAACACTAATCCAAATGATCAGGATCCTGTAACTCAAGAACCTCTACCAGAAAAAGACACCACAACAGATGATCTAAATGATCTTGTGGGTCTTGCACCTGATCTCACAGACGAACTCCCAGTGACATCTTCAAGCTCAGATCCCAGAACACAAAGTAAGTGGACAAGATCTCAGGACATTGAGCTTGTAAACATCATTGGTGAACCCACTGAAGGCATGCTCACTAGAAGCATGGCTGCTAACTTAACTGCAGCTTCAGCAAATGAATGTCTATATGCTGATTACCTATCAGAAATAGAACCCAAAAGTGTCACTGAAGCTCTAAAATACCCAAGCTGGGTTCAGGCTATGCAAGAAGAACTGCAACAGTTTGATAAAAACAAGGTCATGACCTTGATCAAATGTCCTCAGGATGTAGTAGTCATAGGAATGAAGTGGGTTTTCAGAAACAAAACTGATGAAAACGGCACTGTCATTAAAAACAAAGCCAGACTTGTAGCCAAAGGTTACAGTCAACAAGAAGGCATTGACTATGATGAAACATTTGCTCCTGTTGCAAGAATGGAAGCCATCAGGATCTTTCTTGCATATGCAACATACATGAACTTCAGGGTCTACCAAATGGATGTTAAAAGTGCATTCTTAAATGGTGATCTCAAGGAAGATGTATATGTTCAGCAACCTCCAGGCTTTGAGAGCAGTGAATTCCCTGACTATGTCTGCAAACTTGACAAGGCCCTTTATGGACTTAAACAAGCTCCCAGGGCATGGTATGAAACTCTCTCAGCCTTCCTGATATAAAACAAGTTTGTCAGAGGAAAGATAGACAACACACTGTTTGTCTATAGAACTCAACAGGATGTGATACTAGCCCAAGTGTATGTTGATGACATCATCTTTGGCTCAACAAACTACAAACTTTGCAAACAGTTTGAAAAACTGATGACAAAGAAGTTTGAAATGAGCATGATGGGGGAACTCACATACTTTCTTGGACTACAAATCAGGCAAACTGATAAAGGAATATCCATCAGTCAAGAGAAATACACCAGAAATCTCTTGAAGAAATATGAGATATCTGACTGTGCCTCAGTAAAGACTCCAATGGTCCCAGCTAACAACCTTGGACCTGATCTCTCTGGCAAATCAGTCAATCAAACTCATTTCAGAGGGATTGTTGGCTCACTGATGTATCTAACTGCTTCTAGACCAGATATCCAATTCTCAGTCTGTCTAATAGCAACATATCAGTCCAATCCTAAAGAATCCCATCTCACTGCAGCCAAAAGAATACTCAGGTACCTGAAGGGAACCCCAAGCCTTGGAATCTATTATCCAAAGTGCTCAGGGTTTGATCTCAAGGTTTACTCTGATTCTGATTATGCTGGCTGCAACATGGACAGAAAAAGTACCTCAGGGTCCTGTCAATTTCTTGGAGGAAAACTAGTTTGTTGGAGTGCTAAAAAGCAACAATCAGTAGCTATGTCCTCAGCTGAAGCTGAATATGTAGCTGTAGCAGGATGTTGTGCCAATGTATTATGGATGAAAAGTCAACTCAGTGACTATGACATCCATTACAAAATGGTGCCCATCATCTGTGACAACACCAGTGCTATTGCAATCTCCAACAACCCTGTTCTCCACCAAAGAACCAAACACATCGATATCAGATATCACTTCATCAGGGATCACATAATGAAGGGAGACATTGAACTTCATTTTATCCCTACTGAATATCAACTGGCCGATATCTTCACAAAACCCTTGGATGAACCTACCTTCAGGAGACTGAAAGCTGAATTGGGAATGCTTGACATTGAAAGTCAGGTATCTGAAAACCAATCTCAGTAAGTTCTCTGAAATGGTTCATCCTCCCTGAACATCCAAATCAAACCTCTCACTGAATGAGTAAGACTCACTCAGGGTCCCTGACAGAAAGCATTGAATGAGTAACTAAATGCTCCAAGTATTAGTTACTTAAATGTCCTAGGTTGGTAATCCCACCAATTTAATATAGGAATACATGTCTTACTGTCATGAGTATCATCATTTACCTTACCCCACTTGGCATTAAATGCCTTCTCGCACATAAAATATCCCATGGATATTTTATTACTGCTAAAGTGCACTTTTACTGTGCATTGCAACTGTTTTCCTTGAAAGACGGGATTTTACTGCGTGAAGTGGTGGGTGGCAATAAATGTGGAATATCAAAAAATTTCAAAAATGGTCTTTACATATCCACATTTATACAAAAACCACCCCTCTCGCTACTCTATAAATACCCTCTTCAAAAACCACAAAACACACACAAATTATTTTCTGCAACTAAACTCTGTCAAAATTCTCTCTCTAATCCAGAAATATTTGTGTGTTCTCAATATCTTTAAAACCTCTTTTGGAAAACCCTCCTTGTAAACATTTACAAAAGTTTTTCATCACAAACCTGAAGAGATCTAAATACTTTGATTGTTCTAGTCAAAACATTTTTCAAAACCCTAAAATCTTCTTTAATGGAAATGGCTAGAACTCAATCTCTCCAGATTGCTTCTCAGTGGGTAGGGGATCTTACTAACGTTGAATTTAAAACAAATAATGTCATAGGAAATTTTGAATATCCTGAAAATGTCCCAACCTATAAAGATATTATAAAATTTTTATTCAACTGCCCACTCAAAACGGCCTTTGTAAAATGTCCATCAGTAATGTACCCAAACTACCTCAGGGAGTTTTGGGCTACAGCTAGAGCCTTTGACCCGACACCTTCTACTAATGAGAATAACCTTAGAACTCTCAGGGAGTATCTCATCAGGTTCAGTCTTAATGGGGGGAAACAATTCACCCTAGATTACAAAACGTTTTGCACTTCAACAGGGTTAGATTATAACAAAGGTGTTTATGTCGCCCATCCTGAACCCTCCACAGTGAAGGATGGGTTAAAACAAATCGTTTTAGATCCAACTTTTTTGGACAAGACCCCAGTCACTAAAAGCTCATTCCCCGTGGCTTGGAGGATCCTCTTCACTTTTGTGATTCAGGTCCTCGGCGGGAACCACTCATCCACTGAACAAGTTAACTCTATTCAGTTGATGATGGCATACTGCTTGATGAATGGGGTCACTGTCGACATAGGGGAGATCATTTACAGTGATCTCGTAACGAAGCTACAGAGCAAAACTAGGACGAAGTACGTTTCGTATCCTAGGTTTGTCTCTTGTGCTTTGCAATCGTTACTGGGATCCAATTATACTCAGGATGAAAAATTTGGAAATTTACCTGGCATCCTGAGTCCATCAAATTTTCAAAAGGACCCATCCCTTGTCACTCCTATTGAATTGATGGCCCATATGGTTGCTGTAAACAACCAGGAGGGATCAGTGTCTCCAAACCCTGCTCCTAAAAAGAGAAAGGGGAAGTCTCAGACTGGGACTAAGACTACACCAAAGTCTCAGGGCCCTGAGGCTTCAGGAGCACAGCCTAAGAGGCACAAAAAGCCTGAGACTAAACAGACACCCACTCACCAGGCAACAACCACCCCCGTGACAACGAAGGACACTGATACATCACAGTCAGTGCCCTTGGTCACACCTACTACTCCCCAAGATCCAGAGGGAAACAAACAACCCGCTGGTAGGGGAGCGCCTTCCACTACGCCTGATGAGGACATTAGCAAATCAAAGCCTTTGTCTGAGGGCACACTGATCGATCCCAAAGACTCAGGGGGGAAACAAACAACCCACTGATAGGGATACAACGATCACTGACTCTGCTAAAGGCACTGGGAAAAACCCATCAGTGTCTCAGGGGTCAATGGGGGACAAAGACTCGGAGGGAAAGGAACAACCCGCCGATATGGAACCCAAAACCAATCCTGACTCCCGAGAAGACGCTGGGAAACTCCCACCAGTGTTCAAGGGGTCCACGGGGGACAAAGACTCAGAGGGATCAATACCACCCGCTGATATGGAACCCATTCCCACTCCCTTGTTAACCGTTGCTGAGGTTACTGAGTTGCTAAAATCTGATGATGACCTTGCTGAAAGTGATGAAGAAATTTTACCAACAGGGGATGAAGCGGACGCTGAGGTTCAATCTGAACAAGAGCCTCAGCCTGATCCACAGGAGCATACTGAATCCCCATTCCAACATGATGATCAGACCTCTGAATCCTCCTCAAGCTCTGATGAATTCAAAGAGTTTGACAATGTTCTTCTCCTCACTGAAAGGCAGTTGGCTCAGTGGATCACCAGGGCTTCAAGGAAGCTATACTCAGGGGTTACTAAAACATTGTGGGAACAACATACTGAGGCTGATGCAAGTTATGCTGATCTAAAGGCAGAGGTACAGGGCTTCGATGAAAATGTTCATGAGCACAGGGATTTGATGTATGACAGACTCTTCGGACTGAATGAAAATATGGCCAACTTCTTAAGGCACCTTCAGACTGTAGGCACAAAGATCAATGAAATCAGGGAGTTTGTCAAAGAAGATCCAGCACTTAACTCTCAAGTGCTAAAGACTACTGAGGCATACTTGAAACAATCCTCAAATCTTAATGAACTGTTAGATCTGCTCAAGTCTGCAAATGTTCAGGGTCTTGCATCCTCAGTCCAGTCTCTTCAAGCTACAATGGACTCTTTGAATACACAGGTGGCGACCATGGCTCAGGCATCCTCCTCCCTGGCCTGGAATCTTGGTCCCCGGATGACTGCCTTGGAGCTTTCTCAAGCTAACTTGGATGAAAAGGTCACTGGTATTCAGGCCGATACTACAGAGATTAAGGCTATGATGACTGAAATCTATCAGGCCTTCAAGGGTCAAGCTGCTCAGTCCCCCTCAGCACCAACGCCAACTCTTGCCCTCACTGAAGCTCCGGCAACAGTTGAGGGGGAGAATACTGCTGAAGAAACTCCTCTTCACACTGAGGGGGAGCAAACACCACCAATCTCAGTAGCTCCCACATCATCTGCACCAGTCTCAGCAATACCCATCTCATCTCTACCACCACAAACATCAACAACAACACTAACAGTCACAACACCAATAATGAAAACAACACCACCCTTGGTTGCATCTTCTTCCTCAGGCCAGGACAAAGGCAAAGGCATATTGACAACAACTGAGCTTGAGAAGATTCCCTACAAAATCGGTGACACTGAATACCTCTTCACTCCTCAACAGCTAACCAAACACCTTGCTAAAGAAGAAAGGAAATTGAAACAAGCTGAGGATGATAGGAAGACCAAAGAAGCACTGGCAAAGGTTGTCGCCGAAGAAGCTGAGAACATGGGATTAGATGCAAGCAAGCTCCCAAAGGGTCAGGCAGGACAAAAGTTCAAAGATGCTCAGGCTGCTCAAATGGCTGCAATGACAAAGCAGTATGAAGAAAAGAGAAAGAAAACTGAAGCTCTCAGGCAAAGCAAAATTGAGGAGTACAACTGGAAAATGACCAGCCGAAGGCTTCCTGAAAAAATCACTGATGTCAAGATTATTCCCAACACCAAACCATTGGCTATGAATATTTACAGAGGGGATGACAAAAGACACTTTGAGGTTCATGATCCCTTAAAATTCAGTGACTTTGGGATCACTGAACTTGATGAACTTGGTCCGATCATTGGAAAGAAGCAAAATAAGGTGGTCAAGGATCTGATGAAAATGCTCAGTAAAAGATATGAAAGGATGAGGGATGCACCAGCCCAACTGGGAATTCAGCCTGCCTTGACTGCACCTCAAGGATCTCAACCACAAACTTCCACTGGCAAAAGGAAAAGAGTTGAGTTCCAACCTGAAATCAAAGTGTCTGGCTTAGAATGCAACAGAGAGCTGCCTGAGGGGGTAAAATTTGTGAACTGTTTAGTGATTGAAAAGCCTGAAAGAGGGCTATTTTTCATTGATGTCAACGGGAACCCAGCTTTCCAAAGGTGGAGTGATATCGATCAGGCAGGAGTGGCTATAATGATCAGCTACATCCCAGTGGCCTCTCAGATCCAATCCCCAGCAAACATCAGGTTCTGTCAAGACCTGAATGCAAAGATAAGAGACCATCCTGACAGGGAAACACTCATCACCAAGAAAGTGAAGCTCGAAGCACTGGGTATCCATCTGGACTGACATCATTTTATCCTTTTGTACTAGTGATAGGAAATATGTAATCTGATCAATAAAAGATGTATGTTTTGTCAAATTACTCAAATGTTCCTTGTTATATTCATTAGTACATTCAGTGTAAGAAGAAGCCTTTTTGCTCACTTACACTGATCAAACACTTAGGCTATTTGTATATCCAAATAGGGGGAGACTGTTGGGTTCAGTAAATACCCAAACCCCTTAATCTAGGATTTGAATAGAAAATAACCTAAGTGTTTAATCCGTTAACACAATCAGGTCACTGAGCGCATAGTCTCTCAGTGAGCTATCTTCAGGACACTTAGTATGAGGCGAAGAAGGAGCCTCTCCACTCTGCAAGGCGGAACTTAAAGAGTGAAGACTAAGTCAAGAAGAAGATAGTGGATTCAGTGAGTGATGACAATAACTCACTGAATCCTTTCGACTCCTCTCCAACTGTTAAACACTGAAGACAAACGAAGGAAGAGACTGAAGGCTTTAAAGACTGAAGAATGAGCTAGACTAGGCGGGAAAGTTTTACCCAGATAAAACTAAGTCCCTCAAGTGTTTATCCAGTTTATACATAGTCTCAATCTATGAAGATCATATCTTCCCATTTATAGTAAGCAACGATTCTCTGTCAAAGGAAATAGTCTCGCCGCCTACTATAAATAGAAATGTGAACAGTAACCGAATACATCAATATTCGTGTTTGCTGTGATCTATGTTTTTGTCTTCTAGGTTAAAGTTAAATATCATACTTGTATAAATAGCATAAGAAGAAGAGTGAAAAGTTTAAGCTTGTGAATTGTAAAAACACACATACACACAAGCCAACTTTTCACTCCTCCAAATACAACTTTATCCTTGAGCTAGCTCAGTGGGTTCTAAGATTTGTGCTCAGACTTAGCCTGAGCTTAGAGAGGAGTCACCCCAAACCTTGTCATTTCAATCCCAAGTACTATTCCGCAAGTACTTGGGTAACGTATTCTTTTGATTTATTTCTAATAAGAATATGATGTTGAAAATTACTTTGTGTGTTTTACTTACATTACTTTCAGTCATTATTCACAGTTAAATTGTTTTAAGTACTTAATTGTTTTTAAACGATAGTGAATAGGGAACAACACTTCTCAAGATAGGCAGTTAGCTGTTCAGGAGTGAGCAGGTACTTTTTGCCTTGTATTGCATAGAGAAATTTGACAGGCTCGGGCGTGGTCATGATGCCTTTTACTTTATCCTAGACTGATGAACAGTGGGGGTGATGGGTTCCGTATCAGCGGGTGGTTTTTGTCCCCCTGAGTCTTTGTCCCCCAAGGACCTCTCAAAAACTGGTGGGTGTTTCCCAGTGTCTTCTCTGGAGTCAGGGTTGGTTGTGAGTTCCATATCGGCGGGTTGTTTCTTTCCCTCCGAGTCTTTGTCCCTCGGTGCTCCTTCAAGCAATGGCGGGAGTTTCCTAGTGCCATCCTTAGAAGCAGTGGCAGTAAGATCCCTATCAGTGGGTTTTTTGTTTCCCCCTGAGTCTTTGGGATCAGTGGTTGTGCCCTCGGACAAAAGCTGTGATTTGCGAGTGTCCTCATCAGGCTTGGTGGAAGGCGCTCCCCTACCAGCGGGTTGTGTGTTTCCCTCTGGATCTTGGGGAGTAGTTTGTGGGACAAAAGGCACTGACTGTGATGTATCAGTGTCCTTCGTAGTCACCGGGGTGGTTGTTGCTTGGTCTCCTTTGGGTGTCTTATCAGTCTGGGGCTTTTTGTGCCTTTTAGGTTGTGCTCCAGAAGCCTTAGGGCCCTGAGACTTGGGTTTGGTTTTAGTCCCAGTCTGAGACTTCCCCTTTATTTTTTGGGGAGCAGGGTTTGGAGACACTGAGTCCCTCTGGTTGTTTACAGCAACCATATGGGCCGTCAATTCAATATTAGTGACCAGGGATGGGTTCTTTTGAAAATTTGATTGACTCAGCGTGGCTGGTAAAGCACCATGTTTAAAATCCTGAATATATTTGCAACCTAGTAACACTTGCAAAGCACAAGAGACAAACCTAGGGTATGAAACGTATTTCGCCCTAGTTTTGCTTTGTAGCTTGGTTACGAGATCACTGTAAATGATCTCTCCTATGTCGACATTAGTACCAGTCAACAAACAGTATGCCATCATCAACTGAATAGAATTAATTTGTTCAGTGGATGAGTGGTTCCCACAGAGAACCTGAATCACAAATGTGAACAGGATCCTCCAAGCCACGGGAAAGGAGTTCTTGGTGACTGGGGTTTTGTCCAAAAGTTTAGGATCAAAAGCAATTTTACCTAACTCAGCCTTAACAATGGCTGGTTCAGGGTGACCAACGTAGTTTCCCTGATTATAGTCAAGCCCTGTTGATAAGCAAAAAGTTTTGTTGTCCAGGGTGACTGCTTATTCCCCATTTAAAATTGAAAACCTGATGAGAAACTCCCTGAGGGGTCTTGGTTCTTTCTCATCAGTAGAGGGTGTCGGGTCATAGGCCACTTCAGTTGCCTAAAACTCCCTGAGGAAGTTATGGTACAGTATAGATGGGGACTGAACAAATGCCTGTTTTAGTGGGCAGTTTAGCAAAAATTTCATGATTCCCTTATAGGCTGGGACATCATGTGGGTATTCAAAATTGCCTATAACGTTGTTCGTATTAAATTCGACATTTTCAAGACCGCCTACCCACTGTGGTGCAAACTAAAGACTTTGAGTTCTTTGCATTTCCATTCAGAAAGATTTAGGTTTTTGCTAATATAGTTGACAAGAACAATCAAAGAAAAGTAAATTATTTTGAAAGTTAGTGAAGAAATACTTTGAGTTTTTGTTTGAAAAGATGAATTTAGTGCTTAAACTGGTTTTAATACAGAGAACACACAATTGTTTTTGATTTTGGAAGGGTTTTGACAGAGTTTGTTTGCAAAAATCAAATTGTGTGTGTTTTTGGAGTTTATGAGAGGGGTATTTATAGAGTGGTAAAGGGGTAATTCTTGCACATGTGAGGATTTGTAAAGTCAGTTTTTGAAAAACGTTTCATTTTCTTCATTTAATGCAGCTACTCTAGTACCAGCAGTTTTCACACGATTTTCAAGGAAACAGTTGTAGTGCACAGTAAAAGTGCATTTGCAGGTTTGAAATATCCTAAGGATTTTTCTTGTGAGAGAGGGCATTTAATGCCAAGTGGGATGAGGTAAGGTTGAAGGGGACCAATGACATAGATGATAGAAGGGTGTAGAGACATATATTCATATATTAAATTGGTATGTTTATCAACCTAGGACATTAAGTAACTGAAATACTTAGAGCATTTAGTTACTCATTCAATGCTCTTTATCCATTGTCAGGGACCCTGAATGAGTCTTACTCATTCAGTGAGAAGATGATTTTAGGGTTTATTCAGGGATCAGGAACCTTTTCAGAGAGAACTGCTGAAATCAGGATTAGGGGTGTAAACGAGACGAGACAACTCGCGAGCTATTCAAGATCGACTCGTAAAATACTCGAAATCGACTCGATATAAACGAGCCGAGCTCGAGCTCGAGCTACTCGAGTACACTTTCGAGCCGAGTTCGAGCTCGAATATGCTCAGCTCGTGAGGCTCGTGAGCCCTTATCGAGCTTCAATGATATTACACTTTTACCCTTTTATATACATATAGTTACGTAAAATCGAGTCGAGTCGAGCTTGATATGCCCATTTTTCATCGAGTTCGAGCTTTAAAAGTGGCAATAATCGAGCTCGAGTTTGAGATTACGAGCAGGGCTCGAGCTTGAAATCCAAAGCTCGAACGAGCTCGAGTTTTACCAATCAAGTCAAGTTCGAGCTTGGCAGTACTCGACTCGACTCGGCTCGTTTACACCCCTAATCAGGATTGGTTCTCAACTTGTTGACTTTCAATGTCAAGCATTCCCAATTCAGCTTTCAGTCTCCTGAAGGTAGGTTCATCCAAGGGTTTGGTGAAGATATCAGCAAGTTGATATTCAGTAGGGATGAAATGGAGTTTTATATCTCCTTTCATGATGTGGTCACATATAAAATGATATCTGATATAAATGTGTTTGGTTCTTTGGTGAAGGACAGGGTTTTTGGAGATTGCAATAGCACTGGTGTTATCACAGAATATGGGTACCATCTTGTAATGGATGTCATAGTCACTGAGTTGACTTTTCATCCATAGCACATTGGCACAGCACCCTGCAGCTGCCACATATTCAGCTTCAGCTGAGGACATAGCCACTGATTGCTGCTTCTTAGTACTCCAATAAACCAGTTTTCCTCCAAGAAATTGACAGGACCTTGTGGTACTTTTTCTGTCCATGTTACAGCCAGCATAGTCAGAGTTAGAATAACCTTTGAGGTCAAACCCTGAACATTTAGGATAGTAAAGTCCAAGGCTTGGAGTTCCCTTCAGGTATCTGAGAATCCTTTTAACTGCAGTGAGATGGGACTCCTTAGGATTAGACTGATATCTTGCAATCAGACATACTGAGAATTGTATATCTGGTCTGGAAGCAGTTAGATACATCAGTGATCCTACAATCCCACTGAAATGAGTTTGATTGATTGATTTGCCAGTGAGATCAGGTCCAAGGTTATTTGGAGGAACCATTGAAGTCTTCACTGAGGCACAATCAGAGATCTCATATTTCTTCAAGAAATTCCTGGTGTATTTCTCTTGACTGATGGTGATTCCTTTATCTGTTTGCCTGATTTGTAGTTCAAGGAAGTATGTGAGTTCACCCATCATGCTCATTTCAAATTTCTTTGTCATTAGTTTTTCAAACTGTTTGCAAAGAGTATAATTTGTTGAGCCAAAGATGATGTCATCAACATAGACTTAGACTAGTATCACATCTTGTTTTGTCCTATAGATAAACATGGTGTTGTCTATATTTCTTCTGACGAACGTGTTTTGGATCAATAAGGTTGAGAGGGTTTCATACCATGCTCTGGGAGCTTGTTTCAGTCCATATAGGGATTTGTCAAGCTTGCAGACATAGTCAGGGTATTCACTACTCTCAAATCCTGGGGGTTGTTGAACATAGACATCTTCTTTGAGTTCACCATTCATGAAGGCACTTTTGACATCCATTTGGTAAACTTTGAAGTTCATGTATGTTGCATATGCAAGGAAGATCCTGATGGCTTCCATTCTTGAAACAGGAGCAAATGTCTCATCATAGTCAATGCCTTCTAGTTGACTGTAACCTTTGGCTACAAGTCTGGCTTTGTTTTTAATGACATTGCCATTTTCATCAGTTTTGTTTCTAAAAACCCACTTCATTCCTATGACAATGACATCCTGAGGACATTTGATCAAGGTCATGACCTTGTTTTTATCAAACTGTTGAAGTTCTTCTTGCATAGCCTGAACACAGCTAGGATGTTTCAAAGCTTCAGTGACACTTTTGGGTTCTATTTCTGAGATAAAATCAGCATATAGACATTCATTGGCTGAAGCTGCTGATAGTTTAGCAGCCATGCTTCTTGTGAGCATTCCTTCAGTGGGTTCACCAATGATGTTTACAAGCTCTATATCTTGAGATCTAGTCCACTTACTTTGTGGTCTAGGATCTGAGCTTGATGAGGTCACTGGGAGCTCAGGAACGGGTTCAGGGGCAGGTGCAACAGAAACATGATCATTTGATGAGGTGGTTTGTTGTTCAGGTTGAGATTCATGAATTACAGGTTCATGAACATTTGGTTCAGTATTACCTATCCCAGTAGGGACTGATGGAGTATCATGGAATTCACTGATTGTTGGTTGAGGGAGGTTGTGAGGCAAGACATAGTATGCAATCTCAACATCTACTTGATATGAGGAATTGATTTAAGTGTTGAACTCATCAGGAGGGTATCTTGATGAGTCATCAATTCCTATTTCCTCCACTGAGGTATTGGTGAACCTGATGCTTTCAGAACTTTCATCAAAGGTGACATGAAAGGTTTCCTCAACTTGTTGTCTTCTGGTGTTAAACACCATGAAGGCTTTAGAGATCAGTGAGTAGCCTAAGAAATATCCATCATCAGCTTTTGCATCAAATTTGCCTAAGTGATCCTTGTGATTGTGAATGAACACAGGACACCCAAACACATGAAAGTAGCTGATATTATGAAGTCTTCCTTTGAAGATCTCACACGGGGTTTTGTTATTCCTTTTGACAATGATTGACCTGTTTTGAGTGTAACATGCTGTTTTGACAGCTTCAGTCAAGAAGTGCATTGAGAGTGCTGAGCCATTTAACATGGTTCTAGCAGCCTCAATGAAAGTTCTGTTTTTCCTTTCAGCTACCCCATTTTGTTCAGGGGTGTATGGAGATAAATATTTTTGGAAAATTCCCTTTTCATCACAGAAACTCTCAAGCTCTTGATTTCTGAACTCAGTACCATTGTCAGTTCTGATTTGTTTAACAGTAATGTCATTCTGGTTTTCAATCTTCCTGATGAATGACATTATGGTTTCAGCTTCCCGACTCTTTTTGGAAAGGAAGTATACCCAAGTGTATCTTGATAACTCATCAACAATGACAAGTGTATACTTCTCATGCTGGATTGATCTTGGACTGACAGGTCCAAACAAATCCATATGCAAGAGCTAAAGGCAACTTTTGATGGAGAAATTTTGTTTTGTTTTAAATGATGCTCTATGATGTTTGCCTTTTTCACAGGCTGAGCATGGTTTATCTTTTTCAAAAACCAGTGATGGTAAACCACGGAATTTGTTTTGTTTTGCTAAGTTGTTTATATTTTTGAAGTTTTAGTGAGAGATTCTCTTGTGCCATAGCCAGTTGACAGTTTCAGTGGCTTTGGCAAAGAGACATGTTCCATTCTGAGAGAGAGCTGACATGTCAAGAACATATACATCATCTCTCCTAGGAGCTATGAGAACAACTTCTTTGTTGGCATTGAAAATAGTATCTTGTTTATCATTGAACTGCACTATGTATTTTTCATCACACAACTGACTGACACTGATAAGATTGTACTTCAGACCATTGACATAAGATATTCTAGAGAAAACTATTCCATTACATTTTACTGAACCATAACCTTCAGTGGGACATGATGAGTTATCACCAAATACTACCTTGGGTCCTGGTTCCTTTACATACTTGTGCAAATACTCCTTCACACCAATCATGCTCCTTGAGCATCCACTATCTATATGCCAAATAGGCTCTCTGGCGTGTCTCTACACAAGTAGTAAACTGAATTAGTTTCTCTTACTGACCCACTTACTAGTGGGCTTGGGTCTGATGGTCTGCTTAAACTTAGCAATTAATTCATGGTCAGTGGTTAAGTGAAGTGTGCTACCACAGGTTTTGCATTTGCTAACTGAGGAAGACTCAGTGATGCAGAGTTGTTTTGAACTTCTCCTTGCTTGGATGACTCTATCATGCTGAGATGTCTCATGAGCTGGATTTCCACATATTTCACAGCAAGTGTTCATGAGACAGTCATCAGGATGATGATCATTAAAGCCACAATGTAGGCAAGGAGGAAATGGTTTTAATTTAGGCCTTTGAGCCTGCTTTGAAGATGAAGCATACTAATGACCAAGATTGGTATGACTTGATGCACTGAATGAACTTACATACTGTAAGTGGTAAGAAGTTATGTGATCTTCCTTTTTGTAGATCATGCAAAAAAGGATTATGTAGCAATTATCAGTGGTATGGCTAGTATAATGGCACATGTCTTATTTCTTTTTGGGCTTAGTGTTTGACTTTGACTTTGAGGAATTAGAGGAGGTTGACTTTGGTTCCTTGATTATTGAATCAGGAGCTTTTTCAATAGAGTTCATCTTATCAGTCAACTTCCTCACAAGTTCAGTCAATTGTTGGATTTGGTCTTCTTCAGTAGGAACTGAAGATGTGGAAGTCTCAGTGGGGACTGAATCTTCTTAGGTTGGTTTTGATGGTCTTTTCAAAATTGTTCTACCAAGACCTGACCTTTATTTTGGAGAGTGTGGGTTGAATTGAAGAGGAGTAAGCTCAGAGCTAGGTGCAGCACCCTAAAGAGGTTTCAGAGGTGGAAGCGGTGCTTGAGATTCAGCTTCAGACTCAATGATGTGTTTAGTACTACTGGGTACATCAGGGAGTCCAAGCATGCTCTTGAGAGCCTGACTTTCAGACTCAAGTATTCTTTCAGAATCGAAGTTTGGAAGCGTACTCTCAGGGTTTACCCTTTCAACCCAATCACTAGACTTAGGCATTAACTCCTTTTTAGAGAGCATGCCAGCAGATAGAAATGGTTTTGGACTTTGGTCTTCACTGAGAGAATCAGTGAGATGATCTTCACCTATGATTCTCTTTTTGCTACTGGGGGCTTGAACAGTATCAAAGACTCTAGGATTCTTAGCAGTCCAACTTTCAATGATATCTTTTTCCTTTTTAAGTTCTTCCTGAAGAGCTTGATTTCTTTTAACTAATTCAGAGTTTTGAATTTGTAGTGTGACAGTCTCAAGCTTGGCTTGTTTTAAAATAAGCAGTTCATCTCTACACTTGTTTAATTCAAAACTTAACTTGTTGTATTTTGAAAAAAGATTTAATCGCTGCTCTTCTATGAACTTAAGGTCAACATTAATATAGTTCATGAAGGACTGCCAATCAGAATCATCATCCATAGAAAGTAAAATGTTTACCTTCCTCATTGTGATGTTAACCCATTCACCATTCCTAGCACGATTCTTCCCAACAGCTAGCTTGTCCTCTTCTGAGAGAGCCATCAGTGCACTGCCTTGCACCATTTCATCGTCTGAGGAGACTGGCTCTTCATCCCAGTCAAAGACTTCAGCTACCAGGCCCTTGTTTTTACCCTGTACAGATTTAACATTGTTTGTTGTTTCTGAGGGAGTGGCCTCAAGATGTGCTAGTTTAGCCTTGGCTTTCCTATACTTAGCTTCAAAATCAACAGCTTTGTTTTGGTCATATTTGTTTTGGAAATTTTGATGAGACTGATAGACTTTTGGTTGAAATTTGCTAAAACCTAAGGACTGGTTTGACCCTGAGGGTTTATAAGAGGGCTCAGAGAAAGTTTTTGAAAAACAGTCTTTAGCAAAATGACCCTTTTGTGACACTTAAAACACTCAGTGTCCTCATTAGATTTAGCATTAGAAAAACTTTTGTTCCTTCTTAAAAACCTTTTAGAGTTAGCAAGGAGTGCCCTTTCCTGAAACTCGATGTTCAAGTCATTCAGGTACTCCTCGCTTGTTCTCTCATCAGGCTCATCATTTGAATTTTCCTGAAAATCCTGAACCACACTGTTTGAATAAAAGGCAGTAGAAATTGGTGTTGAAGTAGTTGTCAGGGACTTCTTGACTTCCTGAGACTTTTTCAAGTCAGGGTATTGTCTGTTGATGAGGTTTTCCTCATTGACAAATTTCCCATAGATTTCAGGAAGTTCAAGATTTTGAATATGATTTGCATTCAGTGAATACCCAAATCCTTTAATTATAGGATTTGAATAGAAAATACCCTAAGTGTTTATAACCTTAAACACTAACAAGTCACTGAGCGCATAGCCACTCACTGAGCTATCTTCGGGATACTCAGTACGAGGCTAAGAAGTAAAGTCTCTCCACTCAGTGAGGCGGAACTCAAGGAGTGAAGACTGAGTCAAGAAGAAGATGGTGGATTCAGTGAGTGATGACAATAACTCACTGAATCCCAAAACTCCTCACCAACTATTATCACTGAAGACAAGACAGAAGATCAAGACTGAAGGCTAACAAGACTGAAGAATGAGCGGGAAAAGGCGGGATAAGTTTGAACAGATAAGACGAAGTCCTTATCAACCCAAAGTCAAACTTTCCCTGAAACACTAACAACCAGGATCAGTGTCATCACTGACAAGAAGAAAGCAGCCTTGTCACTTACTCAATATAGCCATTGTAAACAAAGACAAGATACATCAGTATTTTGTCTTCTATAAACCTGTCAGTTTGTCCTCTAGGATAGAGTTAAAAACACACTTGTATAAATAGCCATAAGGTAGGAGTGAAAGTTTTAAGCTTGTGCATTAATTGTGAAAAACACATACAAGCAATCTTTCACTCATCCAAATACAACTATGTCCCTGAGATAGGTCAGTGGTACCTGAGTAGTTGTGCTTAGACTTAGCCTAAGCTTCGTGAGGAGTTACACCATACTTGTCATTCAATCCCAAGTGTTGTTCCGCAAGCACTTGGGTAATATATTCTTTTTGATTCATTATTAATAAAGGATATAAACGTTGAAAAGTCTCAGTGTGTTTAAGTTTTCTTATCTTGTTTAATTGTGATTTTTCAAATAATTTACTTCAGTCATGTATCACACTTAGTGCAAAAATTGTCTTTTTACTAATTGTGAAACCGGAACAACACTCTATCGCCTATTGCTTGCATCTTGATCCAAGGGTGGTGAATAGGTATTTAGTTTGTGTTCTTACAATCACAAGTTGAAGCAGAAAGCCAAAGATACTTGTTTGTTTTGCTGCGTTCTCAGATAGGAAAAGAGAAGTCACATCAGGCAGTTTTACTCGATATCGGACTATACAAAGGTTTGGATCTTGGGTGGTTTTCTGGTTCTCGGACAATACGCGGGTTTTGGCAGATTTGGTTTTGATCCGGTTTGAGCTTCAACACTTGGTGTTTGGGTATACGTGAGATACGGCTAGTACTCCGGGCGTATTTGTTTGACGTGTTTGTGTAAGCACTCGTAGAGGTGATTGTGTTAATCACTTGTTTCATTTGCTGGTGTCTACGAGGGTTAGTTTTCTTTGTTCCTTTTTTATCTTGTTTTATTTATTATACATGTTAAATATAATTGCTAAACTAGATCCATTATCCGCTGTGTACTCGTAGTTAAATGGTTAACTAGATTAATAAATCCCAACACGCGTGAACGTGGTTGTTGCTAATTTTATACTCTTGCCAAAATTTTGTGAGAAATCCGATTTTAAGGCTTTAACAACGTTAGTCCAAGAGTTTCCCATGTTCGATATATGAATAAAAGCTTTAACCTTCAACCAAACCTAGTGCAAAAATGAGCAATCAAAAAATAAGGGCCCGCTTGGTTCAAAGTGGGGAAAGGGAAATGGAAAAGGAAAGGGAAAGGAATGCAAAGGAATGAGTGAGGTGGGTAATCAAACCCTTACCCCTCAATTTATTCTATAATGGTTCATTACCCATTACGGGGTAATCAATACCTTTGCACTCCCTAACCAAGCACCCCCTAATGAGTGAGGTGGGCCCTTTTGAATACCTTACCCATTCCCTACCCCCATTAACCCCCAACCAGGTATCTTGCATAACTTTACATAAAGGACAACACACGTCCTCCATGTTAGCCGATGTATCAACCTCTTATGCTCGAATCTTGTCTGAGTCTTTAACCATTCACCAATAAGAAGCCAAGTAAGAAAAGCATGACGAGGAATACTTTGGGAAAACCACACTACGTCGAACCAATCAACCTCATTCAACCTTGGACGAATAGCATTCCAAACATGCAAAAATCGGCTTTTTAAGAAGAAGTCGCGTCAGGTAGATCAAGTGTTTGATATTATTTTCTCTACAACGCGTTTGAAGTTAATCACTCTCAAATTTAAAAAGTCGACATTTGTGGCTCGGATGCGGAATGATTGGAAGCTAGAGACGCGTAATTAGTTATCTCTTTGGTTGTGTTTTAGTTGTTTGGATGTTGTGATGTTAAATATCACAAGAGGCCATTAGATAAGCTGGTAATTGAACGTTGAATGTATTACTGATTTAGGGGTAATCTTTTACTAAAAAAACTTGTTTATCTATACATGAACTAGTATATGTCTTTTAAACTTTTTATTTAAATATTATGTTAATCAAATTTTTTTATATAAGTTACTTATGTTGAGAATTAAATTTATTATGTTGTTTTAGAAGCTTAAAAGGGGAAGAAGATGAGGTCTCCTTTTTGTTGACATATCCTGACTTCTTTATCTTGATTCTTATCCTATTTGACTTTTGTGTGACTTATTTATCTTGAAATGAATGCATGTTAAACAACATCCTTACAAACCGTTTATTTGAGTTTTTTTAGGTTATCTTAAGAATCCTAAGAACCTTTGAAACTAATCTTTTAAGCTTTTAGGTAACTTTTGAAATTGTACTTACATTATCCTTTGAAACGAAAACTAAAATGACCATGTAACATAAGTTATATTGTGCTTTAAAGGAAGAGAATAATTTTTGGAAAAAGTGGAAGTAACAAAAAGACGAGATACCTAAGATAGTAGTAGTAAGATATCGTCATGGGCTCCAATAAAAGAATGTCCACCACTTACATATCTCACCATCATATCATATTTTGACCTTAAGATGAAAAGTAGCCTAACTCAATAATTGTTTTTTGTATCATGCAAGTGATCATTCGCATCTCTTTTATTGGAAAGAAAATATCTAAAGAGATTGTTGGTTCTACAAATATATGGAACTTTCACCAATTTTTGTACAATACAATAATGATTTGCATGACACAAAACATAGATGTTTGAATAATATTACATCTGATAGCATCAAAGAGTCATTAACGACATTTCATGACGTATTTTTAGTGTCACATCAGCTTTTGTGTTATAACGCAACCATTTCACTCACACTATAAAAAACAACCATCTCATAACATGCAATCACATGCCATTTAGGGCCTATTATTTTTTCATGTTCCATTTGGACCCTACTTTTTTCCATTATTCATTGTTAAACGCTCGTTATCACATACGCCACCACAATGACAAACTCGATCACTATCACCATTTTACATGAGGGCCGGTGTTGTGGCTAACCAATGATGCGCACCAAATGCTAATTGTGAGACCATACATGATGCTCTGATAACTACCGAATTCAACAAATATCTGTATTCTTGTATAGATATACACTAAAAAACCATTTAACCCTCTATGTATCTTTTCTTTTACCAAGGCTTTAGTTAAACCAACTAAAAACATATTCGGTACGTTTAACGCGAAGTATTTTCAAGTGTTTAGAATAAAAAACTTGTTTGACAACAAGCAATAGAAACAAACACTAAAATTTTAGTGTTTACTTTTTCTAACGCTAATACAACAAACATTATAATTCTAAAAGTTGTGTTTACTTTATCTGCTCGTTGTAATTCAATCACAATTGTTTTGCCGAACGTTTTTATAAAGCAAACTACTTACAGTTGCTTACTAATAGTTTACTACTACTTATACGGCTAATTCAATTTCCATCAGACATATTCATACACTAGTCGTATATGAGTGATTTATTAACTAAAATGTCGTGAGATCAACAGTTTAAAATATGTAATTAGTTGATATAAAGTTTGTGTGAATTACTTGTTTTTATAAAAAAAATATAATAGTTCAGTAGAATGTGTTATCTCATTAGCTCTTGGTACTAGAATCGATATGTAGGATTACCGGCTAGAAAACGTTATTAACGTCAGATGACTAAGATTTGTTAGCTCAAGCCTAATTGTAAGCTTAAGGTCCATTAAGTTTATGATTAAGATTGTTTGTTCATAACAGAAAAGATCAATATAAATACTATATTTGCTATAAATTCAATGAACCAATTATTTTCATTCATTTTTTTTGGTGGTTTGGTTTTGATGAGAGTGGAGGAGATATAATGTGTGTGTGTGTGTTTGTTGGAGTGTTTTGGTGTGTGTAAGAGAAATGAGAAGAAAGGGGAAGGTGGGGTTATGTTGGTAATTTTGAGATTTGTTTTGAGTTAATTGCATGTTTGGTCCTTGTGGTTTGACTAAATTGTAGTTTTCGTCTAAAAACTTTCAAAAAGTGTAGCAATAATCTTTATTTTAAAATTTGAATTTGCATTTTTGGTCCCTGGATAAAGTTAAATGATGAAAATATCTTTTGTTTAAGATAAGGGTAATTTGGTCATTCACATCATTTGAGGACCAAAAATGCAATTCAAACTTTAAAATAGGGACTATCACTACACATTTAAAGTTTTTGAGACCAAAACTATAATCTGACCAAACTACAGGGACCAAAAATGCAATTAACTCTTATGTTTTTTTTTCAGATTGCTTTCGTAGTTTTTTAAATCTCTATTTATAGAATATGTTAAGTTTTTGTGCTAAAAACATGGATCTTTTTGTAAAGATATGGATTTAGCTTAAGCTTTATTATGGAAAGGTTGTTTAAACGCTGAGAGTGAGAAAGGATGGATTTAGCTTTGGCTTTTTTATGGAAAGGTTGTTTAAACCGGCTAGAAAACATTATTAACGTCAGATGACTAAGATTAGTTAGCTCAAGCCTAATTATAAGCTTAAAGGTCTATTAAGTTTATGATTAAGATTGTTTGTTCACAAGAGAAAAGATCAATATAGATACTATATTTGCCATAAATCAAATAAACCAATTATTTCTATTCATTTTTTGATAAAAAAAAAAACAAAAAACAAAAAACTTTAACCCTTTTTATTTAAAAACTAAATATCTCGTAAATCGTTACTCGTTACGCGAAAAAAAATCATACCGTCGCGACGAGAATTAAATTATCTTTCTATAGATATGCACTTCTATATACTTTCGACTATTTTTTTTTTTAATTTCCGCCTAAAAAAATCACATGTGATTTGTGATTTTTCTCGTCGGAAGTTTTGAAAAAAAAAATTCGTCGAAAGTATATAGAAGTCCATATAAAAAGATAATTTAATTCTCGTCGCGATAGTGTTATTTACGTAACTTAAAGATTTAACGTTTTCAAAATATGTTTGTTTTAAAAAAAAAAAAAAAAAAATTATTAATTTCGATAGAAAACAAATGACTAAAATTAGTTCATTACATCTTTGACAAATATAAAATCTAGACTAAAATACACCGTTGGTCCCTAAACTTGTAACGGATGATCGCGATGGGACGAACCACGCTCTTTTCATCGCTACCGGTCCAAACAGTACCCATTAAATGCCAGATTCGTCCCTTGACCAGAATTGGGACAGTCAAACCGAGGGTATTATAGACCATTCACTTTTTTGACCCAAGCTAGTTAAAATGTAACCCAACGTTCAACCATATATGTATGAACGAGCAAGAGTGAACCCTAAAATACAATCAACACACATTCTTCCCAAAGCAAAAAGAAAAACAATAATGACACAAAACGATAAGGGGAAGGGTTTGTTGAGTTCGTTGATGAAAGCAGACTGCGCAAATGAAAAGCGTTTGGGTGTTAAGAAGGAGAATGAAGAGGATGACATCTTGATATCAAAGTTTAACGATTTGGGAGAAAGGATTACAAAACTGGAAATTTTGTTTAAATATCTTAAGGAAAGGAAGGAAAAGAAGGAAAACGATGATAGGGAGAGTTGTGGGTCTAGCTAAGTGTATGTTTAGATGATAGTAAACATTTGTAGTTATTGAAATCGATGAATAAAATTTTGTGATCTTATTTAAGTAATTGTGTTTGAAATCGTTTTGCATATCTTAATAGGTTTGACTTACCCAAGTTACAATTTGTTGGTTTTCATTAGTTTGTTTGACTTTGGTAAGTCAAAATTCAAGATGTTACAATACACAATTGTCAATACATTGTTGTTTACTGCTAAAGCGTTTGCCTTTTGAACCCGTGTTTTGAAACCACTGCCTCTAATTTTTCTTGATTTCGATTTGCAGTTTATCTTTTCTGGATAATGTGGTTTTATGTGATTGGCAAAGTTGTTTGTTGGGTGGGTGTATTTGTTCCCGCGAAATTAAATGCAGCGTATCAGGGAAGAAACGGCTAATATCCATACTCACAATTGGTCCCTGGGTTGAAGCTTGGGTCAAAAAAGTGAATGGTCTATAATACCCTCGGTTTGACTGTCCCAATTCTGGTCAAGGGACGAATCTGGCATTTAATGGGTACTGTTTGGACCGGTAGCGATGAAAAGAGCGTGGTTCGTCCCATCGCGATCCTCCGATACAAGTTTAGGGACCAACGATGTATTTTAGTCTAAAATCTATATACATCTCAACTCATGTTCACAAAGCTACGTATTTGTATGCGGTCCTTCTTATCTAAACACAAAGACATAGTTCCATAATATATCTATTATTTGCTATTTTACAATTACGTATTTGTAGATGTTGTTTTGATGACAATGCTTAAAAGCTTCTTAAAACAAAACCCAACCAACCTTTTCAAAAAACAGTTAATAACAACCCAAGTTAGTTACCAAGAAACCATCAATTTTTTTTACTGTTCCAACACTTTAAAAATCTCAGCTAAAAAGGGTCTTTATATTCAAGGTAAACAGATACATTCACCTATAATTAAGCTAGGTTACCATAACATATTATCATTACAGAATGATCTCTTAAGTTTTTATATAAAATGTGATAAATTTAGTAATGCCCATAAACTGTTTGATGAAATGCTTGTGAGAAATATTGTCACTTGGAATGTTATGGTTCGTGGTTTCGATATGGGTTTTTGTTATTTTAGAAGAATGTTGGCAAACGGGGTTAAGCCGGATAGTGTTACTTTTTTGAATTTAGTTAGTTTGGCGATACGAGTTAGGGAAGTTGGGATGGGTAGGATGGTGCATTGTTGGATTGTGAAATTTGGGTTTTGTGAAGATTGTTATGTGAGTAGTTGTTTGGTTGATATGTATGGGAAGTTTGGATTTGTTTGTGATGCGAGGCGAGTTTTTGATGGTGTGGTGGTGAAAGATTTGGTTTTGTGGAATGTGATGGTGGCGTGTTATGCGTTGAATGGGTTGAGAGATGATGGTTTGAGAGTGTTTTGGATGATGCGGTTGGAGGGTGTTGAGGGTGATGAGTTTACGTATACGAGTTTGATGAATTGTTGTGCTAGTTTAGGTTATTGTGGATTGGGAAAGGGGATGCATTGTCTTGTTATAAGGTTTGGGTTTGATAGGGATGTGGTGGTGGCTAGTGCGCTTATTGACATGTACGTGAAGAATGAAAGTGTTGTTGACGCTCGTAAGGTGTTTAATAACATGTCTACAAGAAATGTGATATCTTGGAACACTATGATTGTTGGTTATGGACAATGTGATGATGGTAAGGAAGCTATAAAGTTACTGATGGAAATGTTACGTAAACATAGTTTCCCTGATGAACTGACTCTAGCTAGTGGCGTTAGCTCGTGTGGAGATCTTTCTTTATACAGTGAAATAATACAACTTCATTCTTTCGTGTTAAAAACTGGGAGTGTGTCATTTATGTCGGTTTCGAATGCTCTTGTAAATGCATACTCCAAAACTGGGAACATAGCTTCCGCTTTAAAATCATTTAGCTCAATTGAAAGACCTGATATTGTGTCATACACTTCTATGATTCAAGCATATGCATTTCATGGTCTATCAAGAAACGCTATCAATCTTTTCAACAAAATGATACTGAAAAGTGTACTAAAACCCGATAAAATCTTGTTTCTTAGTGTTCTTTCTGCATGCAGCCGTAGTGGGTTGGTAAGTGAGGGTCTACATTACTTTGAATCGATGACTAAAGGTTATAATATCATGCCAGAAATGGAGCATTATACTTGCCTAGTTGACCTACTTGGTCGAGCTGGTCTACTAGATGAGGCTTTGAACGTTCTGCTTTCAATGTCAATGCCACCTGGACCCGACACACTAGGAGCTTTCATTGGACATTGTACAGTCTACAAAAATATTGACTTAGCAATATGGGCAAGTGAAAAACTTTTCGTGCTGGAGCCAAACAAGAATGTGAATTATGCTCTTATGTCAAACACATTTGCGCATTCTGGGAAATGGCTAGATGTGGCTAAAGTTCGTAAGAAGATGCGGGATAATTGTTGTGTAAAGGTACCAGGCTTTAGTTGGTTAGAGGTTAATGGAGAGGTTCATAGTTTTGTATCTAGAGATGAAGCTCATCCCCGATGCTTAGAGTTGTACAATGTGTTGGAATCGCTGTACAACTTAATAGCTGTAAATTTAGTTTCTAGAGATAAAAAAGAATTAAAGGAATTAATGTGACAAATTGTCACAAAATTTGCACTCACTTAAGGGTATGCATAATCATAACAAAAGAGAATATTCAGGGGAGACAAAAGAGAATATTGAGGGGACGGGTTGCATTGAACTGATATCGATTATACCACTTAGGACATTCATGACTACATTTCCAATCCAATATTCCCACTTAGGACATTCAGCCCACATCTACAATATCCTAATGGATCATATCAGATTGGCATCATCATGCATGTTATAGCACCCATACTCAACAAAAAGGGGCTATACTCTGACTACATTTCCTCCCTCTGCTCCTACATCAAGACATACCAGCTCTACCCTTCACTAGCATGCACTTAACAGAAGAGCAAAAGAAGGCATCATCAGCAGAGGAACACACACCCTTTGAGTGAATCCATCCTAACCTCCTTTAGGCAATGTATATCTAGGACCAAGTAGGTTCATCTTTCACTCCTCACTATTCATAGAAACATACATTGCCACACCAAACACTCTAACCCTACTCAGGTGGAAACTTACTTTATGGGAGTTTTGTTAAATCATAATCTGATACAGAACCAAACCTTCCCAAAGTTACCTAACAAAGGCCTACTAGGGGAAAATTAGGACTGCACAGATATAGACTTACAAAATCCCAAGGTACAAAGCCATCACCTGAAGAGTGCTTTTTACCTCATTCAATTTCCAATGAGCTGGATATTGAAGAGAAGGTTAAAACCTTAAATTCAGCAGATTGTCTTATACAAGTCCACAAAGACTCAGATAATACACCAATTTATCAAATTCAGTGTATTCCTTCTTATTAGAAATAACACCTCTGTGAAGCCATTTCCAATACGCTTTTCCAATTCCTGGTGCAGGATACTACTTTATGGTGGTATATACTATGACTAGGGAGAGCCATAAATGTAGCTAGATGGTGGTATATACTCTCTTCCTCTACCTTGTCTGCTGTGGTTGATGGTTGAGTAGCTTGGTAGAGAAGAGTTGTGGAAATGTAGCTAGATGGTGGTGCTTAATAAAAAGGTGAATTTGGTTCATAAAATGGTTGTGTTGTTGCAGTGGAGTTGTTTTTGGTTAGTATGTTAGACTTTAGCTTTGTCTGATATCGATAATGGTTGTTCTGGTTTGTATATGACCAGTGTTTCTTTGTCTTTCTGTATCAGTTTTTGGGAGTTGTCCAAAAGCTTATCTCTTATTCTTATGATGTAATATTTGGAGTTTAATATAATAGATTCACCTTTGCACCAAAAAAAAAAAGGGAGAGCCATAAATCTAATAAGAAGGAATAGGTGAACTAAGGATTGGTAATGTTGAAGCTGTTGTTTGGCTGCATCATCAGAGATGGATGTCTCTTGTCAACAGAGATATAGCTTCAATACCTGATATCGGATAATGCTCTGTTTTTGTCTGATGTATTTTTCTTCTTGTATTTTAGTAGCTGTTTGAATTGGTATGGATATGTCCATTACCATGTTTTCATTATTGATGTAATCTGTTTGATTAATATATAGTTCACCTTTCAAACAAACAAACAAACAAACAAAAAAACTGATATCGATTATTCTATTCGTGCACGCTATAAAAGTTATATCTGGGTATGCATCCAGATCGTGTGAATATGCCTCTAAGTACTTTCAAGGTGAGTGTTCTTTTGCGCCTAATATAAAGCTTTTCATGTTACACTACTTAAGTTTCTTAGACAGGGACGTGATTCGTGATGCTAAGATAAATTTTGGACTACAATTTTCAAATCTACATTATAACTCCAATATACATTTTGACTCGTTCCCGGTAAATTATCCGTGCTTGTCATGTGTGTGCCCATGATGATTTCACCCACTCTTGGAAGTAGTTGGTAAGTACTTTTAGCCAAAAGTTCTCGATCATTTTATCAATATATGACAAATATGAGTCTGAGTAATTTGCCATCTACTTTGTTTGTGTAGTCTTTGTATCTTGGGTAACAACTTTTCCGTGAAATCTTTTCAAAGTCACTAGCATCATGTAATTTTGTTACATTGTTTGGCCAAAAATGTTTAAAAACCAAAGATGATCAAAATATAACTTTGGTGATGCAGCCGGTTTTAACAGCTAGTTAAACTGATTTCGTGCTTATGTTTGGCTTTTCATTATAGAGCCGAGGTAAGTCTATAAAGTCGAATTTAAAAAGGATTTATCCCTGATTGCTGTAAGAATTGGTATTAAAATGGTTGGAAACTGACAACTTATATGTCACAACGACTCATCTATATTTAGGTATCTGCTCTATACCGAATGCATACTTGAATTTTACACTCATGTTGCAATTTCACAAGAGTGGTTCACAAGAAGTGTAGAGTTAGAAATGTGGTTTAAGTATTGGATCCAAGACTGGAGATTAGAGAAGAAAGCTGCGATCAATTTGATTCTCGGAGAGACACGACACTTCAATCATGAAGAGATGTGCTGTGATATCTTCTTGAACATTCAAAATGATCACATAGAATGAGTAGCCTCAGACATTGTGGCAAGGAAAAATCTTGATGAAAGTAAACATTAATCACTGAATATCGAATACGATCATTGGTTAAGTTGTTGCCAATATAATAATCTGATATCCTTTTGAAATTCTATCAAGTGTTCAGGTACATGATTGTTTTAATGTTTTGGATTATGTCATATTCTTTTCGAGAGTCACATATACATGATGCCTTACAGTGCCGTAGCCGAGATTTCAAAGGGCATATAAAGAAACTTATATTGTAACTCAATATAACGGTTAAAAAGATATATCAATTATTGAAAAAAAAAAAATCTAGTATTTTAATAATCTAGCTTCT
This sequence comes from Chrysanthemum seticuspe, assembly GCA_019973895.1. Lineage (NCBI taxonomy): Eukaryota > Viridiplantae > Streptophyta > Magnoliopsida > Asterales > Asteraceae > Chrysanthemum > Chrysanthemum seticuspe. Next base: position 45,483,571 of record BPTQ01000007.1, read on the forward strand.
CAATTGTAACATTACACAGAACATAAAATCATATAATTCACATTTTTGTCAGAAGCAATTTTTTTGTGTGTGTGTGTGTGTGTCAGAAGTAAATTTTGAGGCTCTGAATATACAAGGAAGAAGATATACATTTTGAGGTCTTTAAAATTTTGAAGCCCTGATGATTTGATTTACACGACGAAAAGAAAAATAGATTAACCATAATATTCATATATAAGGTAAGAAAAATACAAGTCCAAAATTTAATATATCTTCGTGTATTTGTTAGGCCTATTAGTAACAATTTTATTTTTATTGTAATACTTTTGTTTTCTAGGTAACTACTACGTGTATGATAACAAGTTAGAATCGCCAGCGATCATTATGTGCCCATAACTCATTTATGTATGTTTTTTTTAGATAAAATAATGATGTGGTCTATTTTTAAAAAATGGTGAACACGTTAAGTGGGCGATCATATGTTTAATCGGTTTTTAAAATAATGATGTGGTTTATTACAATATACGTTTCTATCAAACTTAATAGATTTTTTCTATATAATAATTGTCTGTTGTGTAAAGTTAATTTCAATATAAAGTTTTCATAAAATTATTGTTAAGAAAAGATTATACTAAACAAAAATGACTTGTCGAAAATTTTAATTACAGGGTACTTATCGCCGCAACGCGCAAATACCTTGCTAGTTTAAATTATATAAGAACTCCGTTTTATGCGATGTATTTCAAAGCTGCGTGCACGAGAGTTTAAGGGTGTGTTTAGCAAAAATAGCAGTAAAGTTAGTAGTAGTTGTGAGCGGTAGTTGTATCTTTCTATAAAAATGTTTGGTAACGTAGTTGTAGTTGTAATTATAATGTATAAAACAACTCATAAATGTTTAAAGCTCTTAAATGCTACTTCATCCAGCGTTTGAAAAATGAGCATTTTGAAAAAATTGATAAAGCTACTTGTTGCTTGCCAAATTAACATTAAAAATCACAACGCGCAACACTCACCGCTTTTAAATGTTTAACGCTTGCAGCGTTGAAAAATGAGCATTTTGAAAAAAAATAGATAAAGCTACTTACTACTTGCCAAATTAACATTAAAAATCACAACGCACAACACTCACCCCTCTTAAATGCTTTGCGTCAAACACACCCTAAAACCATTAACAAATAAACATGAAAGAAAAAATGTGTTTCATTCGGGAACAAATTGCATGTTAATTTAATGGGGTGATCTAATATTGCACCCCATGAAATCCTTCCTTTTTTTATAAATTTTTTATAAACTTTTTTTTATAAACTTTTTTCATAAACTTTTTATAAAATTTTTTTATAAATTTTTTATAAAATTTTTTATAAAAAAAGTTTATAAAAAATAACGTAAAATAAATACCATATAAAAACACTACACAAATAAATACACTATACATATAAAAACACTACACAAATTAAATATAGCACACAAATAAATACTAGACAATTAAAAAAGTTAAAAAAAAAATATATATATATATATATATATATATATATATATAGAGGCACTTTATTTTCAGAACCCACTTTAAGTGCGAGAACTGCGAGAACCACCTTTTTACAACTAATAATACACAATGTACATCATTTAATGCTCCATAACATTTTGTTATTTTTATTTAATTCAAAAGGGTACAAAAAATTTTGAAACACAAATTAAAGAACATAAATCATTATAAAAAGAAAAACAAGATTGATATACTTAAATGTTACATTTCACTTGATTACAAGTACAAAAACACATGCAATAATCATATATCTCCAAAAGTCTATAATCATCATGTTTTCATCCACTTCACGGTCTTAAATGATATCATCATCTTCATAAATCAATCTGAAACAAGCATGCACGAAAACAATTAAACCACAAACAAATAAGAAACGAAAATTAATCACAACAACTAGCATAGCGCATATGCACAATCTTGTAAAACATATATGTTTTATACGTAAACATATATGTATGTTTTATACGTAAACATATATGTTTTATACGTAAACATATATGTTTTATACGTAAACATATATGTATTATACGTAAACATATATGTATCTTTCCAAAACGTATATGTTTTATAATCCAACTAGCAATTAATCTTTTATTAGTTCAGCTTATAATAAACGCATATGCAAATCAAGATGGACTATTATCTGAATTGCAAAATAGAAAACATCAATGATGAGTTGAATGAATATTTGTTTGTAAAAACAATATAGGCTTAAGGGCCTGGAACCGCCGATGTGAAAAACCGCCACCTGACCACAACTTGAACCACCTTGACCCACCACAAAAGAATACATCATATCCTTCAAAACCAACTAAAAACGCACGCTGCCAACGAAATTATTGTCTAATGCAGACCGTAAAACACCAATGTTATAAAAGATATCAAATAAAACCTAATAACAAAAGCAAAAGCAACACTGACCAACCAGATTATATATGTTCAAGTTGCATTATTCATTATAATGAGTTACATACGTGGCCCTACTGTTTGTACAAAACTACAGATTTTGTTCAATTGCATTATTCTGTTCTAAACTTTTCCCATAATCAAAACAAATTCTTAGACAATAATGTTCCAATTTTTTCACCAATTCCTTTAAAACTTTTCGATTTGTCTTGTCATTTACATAGCAAAAACCCACAAAAAAAAGTGTGAAAAGATACCAGAAACACGTGATGACCAGCGGCGAAACTACAAGGACGGTGGTGAACGTCGGCAAACAGCGACGGCGAGCGTAGGTATATAGGCGTCAGACTCAGATCTGGAAGTGAAAGATGGTTTTTTTTGTGGGTTAAAACGTAGGTATACAGGTGGCATAGTTATTTTTTAGGTTAAAACAAATCATTTGTGAGAACCGAATCTTGGTAGAGAAGGAGAAATAAAGGACTCGTGATTGAAGGCTTTTAATGATGGCGTTTGAACTAGTGATTGAGAGAGGAGGGGGCGGCTAGGGTTGAGATGGGGAAGAAGATGAAAGGAATACGTGACTTTTATTGAACCAGAAAAAGATATTACTCCTATAACTGCTCCTATTTTTTGTGTAGTTTAATTTTTGATCGAAATTTCATAATTACCCTTTTAACTTTGCAAATATTTTCCTAATCTTTCAGTTAATTACATTAATGGCACAATCAGTTATAGCCATTGATCAAATAATCTGACGGTTCAAGAAAGGTTCTCGCAGTTCTCGCATTTAAAGTAGGTTCTGAAAATAAAGTTTCACTATATATATATATATATATATATATATATATATATAGCCGTCGGATAAAACATAGCCTAATAAAACAAAAAACTAAAAGGGACAAAAAAAAGTAGCAGCAGCCCTATGTGGAGAGAGAAACAATACTGCGCATGGTGGGCTCTATCCCTAAGGGGGGAGGGAGTGGATATTTCATACCCTAATACCCTGAGGGTGCCACGTCACCTCTATCCAATAAAAACCTTCCACCTCAAAACTACCCCAATACTACCCTAACACTACCCTAAGTGGACGGAGTGGTACCCGATACTACCCTAACATAAAAAGACAAAAAAAAAAGAGAGAAGAAAGCTTGAAACATTCGGGTTGTGAACTCGATTTCATCCAAATTTTGAGGTACCCGAAGTGGTAGGATCGGTGTAGCCGATCGGTTTCATGTACTCGAGTAGGAGCCCGAGCTCCACTCCGTCTACCCTAAGGGGTGCAACCATAGTAGGACCCTTTATTTTATATTACAAAAAATATTGCTCTAACTATAACCAAATAGTGCAAATGGGGCGTTCTATTTTGTATTATAAAAAGTTGTCAGACAAATCTATCAATCAATCAATATAAATATAGTGCAAATAGGAATTTCATCATGTAAATAGAAAACCCCGTACACTCCCTTCAGGTTTCTGAGGGCAGCAATGGTAACAAATCTGACAAGATTTTGGAGGTACTAATGATCAACTCTACAAGCGCACCTGGTCTTTTGTTCCCGCCCAATTGAATTACTTCCTTTTACATGCATTGAATTCCTTCCTTTTACTACATATGCCTATATATGACTAACGAATGATTTAGCTACCTTTAGTAGTCCCTAATTTTATGTGATATGTTAGTGCTATATTTTTTCTTGATTTATCATATTTTTTTTAATTTATATAATGTGTATAATAATATGTACTTTTTATTTTAAAATATTTTAAAAATAATATTAATTAGTGTGTTTAATTATTTTATATTTTGAATTATGTTGTAGCTTGTTTAAATTGTAAATTGTGAAAATTTTATTGTACTTTTTAGTAAATGGTGTTTTAATTTGTTGTTTTTAATTTGGTATATATGCTTTTAATTGGTTGTACAATGTGAATAAATCATTGTACTTTTAAGTAATGAGGTGTTTTAATAAAAATATTAATTACACAATACATTTCTCTCACATTTGACTTTCAACTTTTCACTTTTTAAGTTTTGACCATTTTTCTATTATATTTAGTATAAATATGGTATTTTGAAATGAGAGTGTTAAATGGTGTGGCACATGGTGGGACCCAAACAAAAAGAAATGGTGCTTCACTACATTTATACTTTTGAAGATTACTTCAACGCTACTTTTACAACATCTTAAAGTTTACTTTAACATACATTGCGCATCCGATAACAATCGTTGCTCATAGCAGTTGATGGAGGGTGGCTTATTATGTCATGGTGTGAGATCCCTCCGACCAAGAGGTTTTGAATTCAAGTTTTATCAAAACTAAAGGTAGTGCATTGTAACTTAACACTTAATTGAGAGGATTTTAATTTCTTAAAACCAATGTTGCAAAAATCGCTAGGCGGTAGCTGGGCGGCCGGGTAGGGCCTAGCGATTAATCGGTTAGGCGGGGATTAATCGGATTGGATTTTTTATATATAAAATTTTGAAACTATATGCCCGATTTGGCCGATCTAGCCGATTTTTTTTCGATTTGGCCGATTTTTTCCGATTTTGCCCATTTTTTTCCGATTTTGCCGATTTTTACCCGTAACTGATTTATCCGATTTTTTCTGATTTGGCCAATTAATCGGCCGCCTAGGCCGATTAATCCGATTTTTGTCAGTAACCGATTAATAAGGCCGATTAATGAAAATCGGAACGGCTAATCACCGCCTAGCGATTAATCGGCCGCCTAGGCCGATTTTTGCAACAGAGCTTAAAACAGTAACTCATGCATAAGAATGATAACGACACAAAAGACTTTGAGATATAAGACCATGGGGTATGGTAACACAAACTCATGCCAAATCTTATGTGGAAGTCATTTTGGCACCTTCAATGGCATGCCACCATATATACCCTCACCCTTTTATGCCAAACCCTAAGCCATTTAAGTGGCACATGCCACTTTCTTTTTTCTCTTTATTTTTAATTGTTTTTTTTATGTGCAAGTGTTGTGTTTTAATTGGGTATAGTGGGACTCAAATTATATGTGAAATGAGTGTTATGAATGAAGGGGCATTTTGATGTGTGAGTGTTAAAAGTGAAAATACTGAGATGGCGCTAAGGTGACACTAAAAAATAAAAATTAGCATGTCATGATACCCAATGCTCTAATACATGCCACGTTAGAATATGGTCAATCAAGAATGGATATAGAATGGTTCATGTCTTGGGACCATTTCTCATTTCTTTTGTGATATAATACATGCCACGTTAGAATTTGGTCAATCAAGAATGGATATAGAATGGTTAATGTGTTGGGACTCTTATAGCATCTGCAATTAGGGATGTAATCAAGTCAAGCTTTTATCAAGCAACTCGAGCTCGAGCTCGAGCTTGACTCGATCAAACCAAGTTTTTATCAAGCTCAAGCCCAAGCTCAATCCCAATAAATTGGCTCGAAACATATAACAAGCCAAGCTCAAGCTTTCGATAGCTTGGCTCGAGCTTTTATCAAGCCTTAGTATATATATATTTTTAAATTAAATTCATATAAGTAATTAAGGGCTAATTTGAATATTATTCTAATTATAAGGATTTACTTCATAAAGAATTATTTAATATACTCTCGAAAGACTTTTATATGGTAAATAAAGTTGTAATTATCTGTAACAGCGATATCTTAGACCAGTGATGTTGCTTACTTGCTTTATATCTAGAAGCGAATACAGGTTTCTATTTATGAATCGTGAATATTAATAGACCAAAATATATACTACAATTAGATTATTTTAGCTTTTGTTTATACTTAGTATATCGATAACAACATTAATTAGTACTTTGGCTTATATTTTATTTTAATGTTGGACTTAGTACAAAAATGTTGTTGGTTTTATTACTGTTAAATTAATTTAATTTGGTTTTCAAATGTGGTTTTAGTTTATATTACTTTATAAATATATATATTTTGATAACTTTGTCTATCAAATACAATATTTTTGTATACATTCAAGCTTTTCAAGCCAAGCTCAAGCTTTGCTCGAAACCTATTCAAGCCAAGCTCAAGCCTGGATGATTAAAGCTTGACAAGTTATCAAGCCAAGCACAAGCCTACTATTTTTGTTTCAAGCCAAGCTCAAGCCTTGTCAAGCTAGAGCTCGGCTTGACTCGATTACACCCCTATCTGCAATGCATGGTTTTGAAAAGCTTTTTACTATTTACAAAAGCTTTTTAAAGACTTTTTAGCATTGCAATTGAAGACTTTATGTAAAAGCTTTTTGCAAAAGCTTTTAGTTTAAGTGTTTGAAGCAATGAGTTTTTACTTGCATCCTTATTAATGAAAAGCTTTGTGACTAGTTTTTGCATTGGAGCAAGATTTACAAAAAGAATTTTTGATAACAGAAATTAATTATAAAGTTTATGCATTCAATGCTTCAAGTCATTAAAGACTTTGAGCATTGTAGATGCTCTTAGTTAGATTGGTGCTAGTAAGCCTGGGCACACTCGTGACCCAGGTCACCAGGTATCACATTAGATTTCTTTCTTCGGCGACCAGACACGACCAGGATTCCACAGTCGATAATCGATTTTTTTTTAATTCAAACATTTTAATCAACAAATTTAAATTAGAGGTGACAAATGGGCCGGGTCGGGTCGGTTTGGGTCACGGGTAAATGGGTTACGCGTTAAACGTGTCATACTATAAGAATGGGTTGAATGGGTCATGGGTCAAACGGGTTGGGTCGGGTCGGCGCGTTACATTTCCACCTGTAATCATGCTACTATAGTATGTTTCGTATGTTTTTTTAATGTTTTAATCCGTTTTTTTACGTTTTCATCCGTTTTTTACGTTTTCTTCCGTTTTTGGGCGTTTTCGTCAGTTTTTTTACGTTTTCATCCGTTTTTTTACGTTTCCCCAGTTTTTAACGTTTTCGTCCGTTTTATTACGTTTTCGTCTGTTTTTTTACGTTTTCGTATGTTTTTGCTCGTTTTCGTCCGTTTTTTAGCGTTTTCGTCCGTTTTTTGCACGTTTCGTGTATTTTTTACATTTTCTTTTGTCTTTTATGTTTTCGTCCGTTTTTTTTAACGTTTTACTCCATCATTTTACGTTTTCGTCTGTTTTTTTGCACATTTTCGTTCCTTTTTTAACGTTTTCATCAGTTTTTTCGTTTTCTTTCATTTTAACGTTTTCACCTTTTTTTACATTTTAGTCCATTTTCTTACGTTTTCGTGTGTTTTTTACGTTTTTATCTGTTTTATTACCTTTTCGTCATTTTTTTTACGTTTTCGTTTGTTTTTTTTACGTTTTTGTCTGTTTTTTTAGTTTTCATCCGTTTTTTTATGTTTACGTCTTTTTTTACGTTTTCGATCATTTTTTTACGTTTTCTTCCATTTTCTTACGTTTTCGTTTGTTTTTATACATTTTTGTATGTTTTTTTATGTTTTCATTCGTTTACTTACTTAAAACGTACGAAATTGAAAAAAGACAGATGAAAACGTAAAAAAAAGGCAAAAATGTAATGAAAACGGACGAAAACGCGCAAAAACGGATGAAAACGTAAAAAACGATTGACAACTTAATAAAACGGAGGAAAACGTAGAAAAACATGCGAAAACGTAAAAAAAACATTCGAAAACGCGGAACGTAAAAAAAGGACGAAAACGCGCAAAACGGACGAAAATGGAAAAAAAGGATGAAACTGTGGTAAAAAAAACATCCGGTGGTGTTGAGTAAACTTCAAGTTCCGGTGGAAAGCTTGTTGGAGGAAACTGTGGTGAAGCTGAAAAGCTAGTTGGAGGAAACTGTGGTGAAGTTGAAAAGCTTGTTTCCGGCAGCTTTTCTGGACTTGGGAATTGCTGATAAAAATCTTTGCGAGACATTTTTGTGTGTGAATTGTGTGAGTTGTGTGTGTAATTTGTGACTGGTAGGGTAGTATATATATGCTCATATAATCCCGTTCAAAATTATGCCGTTTGATTTAAAATTTGAATTTGAATTTTAAAGTACCCCGCTCATATTTGAATTTGAATTAGCACGCTCCTATTTAAATTTGAATTACCCCGCTCAAAAGTATACGGTTTTGAATTTGAATTTTGAATCTGAATTTTTGAATTCGAATTTGAATTTTTAAATTTGAATTTGAATTTCAAAACCACCCCTATAAATAACAATTTATAACCACCATTTTTTCACATCTACATCTACATCAATTAAAAAAAAACATAAATGTCTCAAAATCCGAAGTGGAACAAGTCTGAAGAAATGTTCATTGCGCAAGTTTGGATAGAAATTTCGCAGGCTATAGATATGGAAAATAACCGTTCCGAAAATATTTTTTGGAACGACGTTATGCAGATGTTCAATAATCCGACTACCGATGACCATCGTACAAAAAATTCAATCACGGGTAAATGGACGAGGATTAACGTCGATTGCAAAAAATTCAACGCAATTTACAAACAGTTGTTGCGTCGAAGTGGTCAAAATGACCACACTCATCTAGAAAATGCGAAACTAAACTTTCAGCAAGAATTTGGTGGAAAGGAGTTCAAGTATGTTCACGTTTGGGAGATTTTGAAAAATTGGCCGAAGTGGGATGTCGAAGAGCAGATCCATTAGTATGAGTTGTATTTTTTTTACTCGTGGCGTTTTTTTTTCGGTATCGTGTTTTTTTATTATTATTATTGTGTTATGTATTGTATTTTTATTTTGAATGAAATGAATTTAGTTTATTTGAAAATAAAATTGAATAAAAAAAATAAAGTGGTAGTGGTGGACCCCAAATGAAGAGGTTGAGGTTTGTTATGAGTGAAGGGGGGTTTGTTGTGGTTAGTTGTGGAGAAGCGAGATGCTGATGTGGCGCTAAAGTGACACTGATGAAGTGATGATGACTTGTTATGACACCTTCCCCTCTTATACATGCATGCATCTTCCCTCATCTTTGTCAGATTTACATGGGGAAAGTCACCATGCATCTCCATCTTTTATCTGCTATCTTCTTCCCCATGCCAACATCACGGTGTTGCTATTGACACTCCATCAAATCAAACATCATTTATCCATCAAATCACCAACTTGCCATTTATGTATTTTAATGGGTGGGGTTATTGTGACGGTGCCTATTTTTTTAGATTGACCCCCCATATTTTATTTTTTATTTTTATAATTTTGTTTATATCAAAAAGCTATAAACATGAAATTGCGGAACATTAAATATAAAGTTTAATAAGTCAAACGCTTAAAACTGTTAGAAATACGGAACAGAAACTGACAAAAAACTGTGTTGTACTTAAAAAAGTGAGGGGACAAAAAGAATATTCCCTATGATTTGACCAGGGAGGGTTGCAATAGTACAACCCATTTTAACATGTATTTCAAGCTGCCAATTTAATTTTTGTTTATAAACCTTGTAATGCTTTCATTTCCTTATACTATAATTCAAAAAGTATTTTTTCATTCGATCTTTTTAGTTCTAGTTCCGAAATTGATACTAGCACATTGTAGTAACTGAACCAGCCTCTTTTTTAATACTTTTTTTATTCACCCACTTTGGTTTTCAACTTTCTGGTAGACGTGAAAGTATAAACACAACTAGACTTGCACAGTAGTATTACTATTCAATGAATATAAAGATGATTAATAACTACTAGTAGACTCTTTGTTAGAGCACTGGGTACAGTGGTGTCAAACTCTCGTGCCGTTCTCGTGCCAAACTGCCACGTCAGCAGATTTTGAGTTTGGCACCAGAAAATGTTTGGCACCACATTTATGGGGTATCCGTTGGCACCAGAATTTCTGGTGCCAAACTCAATGTTTTTATTTTTTATTTTTTTATAAAATTTAAAAACAATATATCCTAAAATTACTTTATTCATAAAAAAAAACATTACAAGAAATAAAAAAAAACAATAAACTTAAAAAAACATAACATACTACTGGAATTAATCTTCGACAACCCAATTTGGGCAATTTTTCAAAATCTCCCAAACGTGAACATATTTGAACTCATTTCTACCAAATTGTTGCTGGAAGCTTAGTTTCGCATTTTCGAGATGAGATTGGTCATTTTGAGCACTTCGACGCTGCAACTGTTTGTAAATTGCGTTGAACCTTTTGCAATTGACGTTAATCCTCGTCCATTTACCCGTGATTGAATTTTTTGTACGATGGTCATCGGTTGTCTGATTATTGAACATATGCATAACGTCATTCCAAAAAATATTTTCGGAACGGTTATTTTGCATATCCATAGCTTGCGAAATTTGTATCCAAACTTGCGCAAGCAAGATTTCTTCAGACTTGTTCCACTTCAAATTTTGAGACATTTGTGTGTGTGTTTTTTGGATTGATGTAGATGTGAAATAAAATGGTGGTTGATGTTATTTATAAAGGTGGTTTTCAACGTTAAATTCGAATTCAAAAACCGGGTACTGTTGGGCGGGGTAATTCAAATTTAAACGTTAAATTCGAATTCAAAAAACGGGTACTGTTGGGCGGGGTAATTCAAATTTAAACGTTAAATTCGAATTCAAAAAACGGGTACTGTTGGGCGGGTTAAATTCAAATTTTAAATTTTAAATTCAAATTCAAACGGTTAAGTTTTCTATATATACTATCATACCAGCATTAGTTTGACACACAAATAACAAAATTCACACACAAAAAGAATGTCTCGCAAAGACTTTTCTCAGCAATTCCCCAGCCCAGAGAAGTTGCCGGAAACCAGCTTTCCGGCACCAGATCACTTGCCGGAAACCAACTTTCCAACTCTGCCAGAGTTTGAAGTTTACTCAACACCACCAGAAAATGTCTTCCCGGTGGGGTTTGAAAACATCCCGTACCTCCCAATTGTTCCAAGTCAACCTGTGAACAGTCCACAGGTGGATTTTCAAAACCACCCAAGCGGGTTAAGTGAGGCTTCCCTCCGGCAGTTTGAACAAGATGAAGAAAACGTCAGGGAGATACTGCAAGAGCAGGCACGTGAAGAGGCTGCTCGCCGTGAGCAAGAAGCACGGGAGGCTCAGTACCTCAAAGACAACTTTTTCGACATAATGGAGAGTCGATACATTAATGGGGAGTTTTATTCTCCGCCAACAAGTGATGATGGTTTGGACTCGGATGACTCGTTTTTTTAAGTGTTTAGTAGTTTTATTATGTATTTTATGTTTTTATGTTGTTTTTAGGGATCCATTTGTAGTTTTAATGTTTAAGGTTATTATGTATTTCATGTTTTCAGTTAATCTAAAGTTTCAGTTTAGTAGTTTTAACCACGAGAAGCTCAGTACCTCTACGAAACTTTCGAAATCAACTTCTATTTTTTAAATGCAATGGCAATTCAAAAAAAAAAAAAAAAAAAAAAAGAAAAGAAAAAAAAAAAAAAAAAAAAGTTGGCTGTTAAGTTTGGCGCGAGGGGGTTTGGCGCGACAGGGGTAACGGTGCGCCAAGCTTGGCGTCGCGCCAAACTCCTTGGCACCAAGTTTGGCACCACCGTACCTCCTGCTCTTAACCATCATTTCCCTGTATCCCAGAGTAGTCAATTCCTTCCCTTTAAATACCGGTCGAACCGACTCACAACTTCACACCATCCTTTCCTCCTTTTCTCACAACCACAGCTGCATCATAATCGGGAGGTTCTAATTGTTACGTTGTGTTTTTTAGTTTAGAATAGGAGTGAAAGTGGTTGTAATTTGTAAATGAAAGAAAACAAAATAGTACTTGTGTTCTTTAGATTTTTTAGGGAAGGGTGTAAAAGAAAGTGGAGGGAAATAGGAGTTTTTTTTTTCCAAAATGTCCCGCTCAAAAATGGGACGAAAGTGGGAGGAAAGTTATGGTTTGTTACTAAAATTACCAAATTATCCATCTCTTTTATTATTCCTGTAGTCCCAACATCTATGAGGACAAAAGTGTAAAAACAACACGCTTCCTTCTTTCTTTCCTTTTCTTTTTTGTCTTACACGAGAACACATATATACATATTAACTTTCTTTCATCTTCACTACTTTTCTTTCTTTTACTTGTTTTTTCTTTCCAAAAAAAAAAAAAACTTAAGAACTCAGTGTAAGATTATGGCCTCAACAACCTCAAGTCAAGGCGGACAGGCTCTTGCCCCTGTGACTACTAATCAAAAGGAAGCCGCTGCAGCACCTTCTGAAGCTCAGGTTCCTGAAGATGAAAATATCGAGTTTACAAAGGAGGAAGTGGATGCACTATTAAATCAGGAGTTTAAGGGAGATACAACTGATGAAGAGGTATAGCAGCTCGTGTTATGTCATACTATTCTGCGATCATGAAAACAACTGTGGTATTATTATGTTTTTTAACTGTGTATTAGTCATCTTCTTTATTTCAGGCAATGTTAGATCATATAGAGGGCCGTATGGTGAGGCTGGAAAATTGTGTAAAATGGTTTCATAAGACTGTAGAATACCCTGATACGGAAAAGGTAATACAAAATCCACCATCCTCGAACTCAAACTACGTTGTTGATGATTTCAGTAGGCCTATTTAGTTAATGGGTTTTCTTTGTTACTGATTTTAGGTGAAACTACTGCAAGAGTACAACACCAGTTTGCAACAGTACAACAGCAAGCTTCAAAATGACAACTTAAAAGTAGAAGCAGAGAAAACTGTGATTTTGGAAAATCACAGCACCTTAAGGGGTCATTACAACATGTTGCAGACTGAGTTAACTGCTGCCAAAGTAAGTTTTTTTTGCCGTCTACATTTCCTTGTTTTGACACGCATTAAAGTACTAAAGCCAATATTTTTAATTGCTGGAAATGGGAAGTGAGCGAATTGTACTGTTGTCTGATACCAGGGCTGAAATACAGTGCATGCAATCTAAAGTTAAAGCATAAAAAACAGCTAGAAGTTAATTGAATTTACAGCTTGAACTTAAACATAGACAGCATTTGAATCTGCTTAAATATATCCACCTCAATCTATGTTGTTGTAATAGGATTCTCGTGATGAGGCATTCAAACAAAGAGATGCTGCAGTTAAAGAAGTTGAAATCTTGAGAGGTGAATTGAAGCAAGTGAGGGAGGACCGTGAACGTCAAGTGTAGTCTAGCTTTTTAATTACCTTTTTAAGCTTATGTGTAATTTAGCATCTGATGGACTTTTGATGGCTGTGGTCCTTTAGTCTATCTTTTTAGTCAATTGCTATATTATGTTTCATCCTTTGGTCCTACTGGGTGGGGCATTATTATAGTTGGCTAATTTTGGGAACGGCCACATGGGTACTACTACTTTGGATGGGGATAGTTTTTTCTTTGTTTTGAGTCTGTATCTGCTGTTGTATGCCTTCGTGGGTGCTATTTTAGTAGTTTTCAATTAGTCTTTGCTTTAATTTCTTGTCTTAAGCTTTCTAATGTTTTAAAACTGCTTTTTTATAAAACTGCTTATTTACTGCTTTTTAAACTACTTTTATCTGCTTGTTCACTTTACATTGCTTGTTTACTGCTTTTATGGTCATTTGTTTTTCATTTTCATAGAAACTCAAAAATACAAAAATATTGTCAATTTTAGCTCAACTTATCATTTGCTTATTGTGTTGTCCAAATTCTACTTTTTAGTTGTCGTTTAGTCCGATTAAGTCAAAATCAGTCAAGTTCTATGGTTTAATAAGCTTAAAATGGAAATCTGATATTTAAGGGGGTGTTTGGATTTAGGTTTTGTATCGACTCAAAATCTGTTTTTAAGTCTATTGGTCACTTAGCTCATTAAATCTAGGTTTAATTTGGTTAAAATAATAGATTAGATTAAGTTTTAAGTAGACTCACTTAGATCTAAAGTATTTTTGTCAAAATTTTAAGTTTCATTAGTTTTAGGTCAAAATTGGTAGCTTATTTGGTTAATTACTTACTTAGTTAAGTTTAGGTGTTAATATAGAGTCCCTATAAGTTTATAAGTTAGTTTGATGTCATTTAGAGTCAGTTTCTTAAGAGTCAATGCATTTTACAAGTTTTTTCATAAAGGGTAAAAACATAAAACAGTCATCTGTCTGTCACTTTTTCAGCTTATCTTCTAGCTTATTTAGTAGTCAAAATATCATCAAAAGTGGATTTATGAGTAAATTAGTAGCTTGTCTTTATCTGTTTTCAATTTTTAAGGTCCAGCTTAATCATTTAATCAGCTTAAAATGGTCTTAAAGTGAGTGGTTCAGGACTGTTCTAAAAGGGTCAAATCTGTCAGTCTCAACCCATTAATTTCAAAAGCTAGTTTATAAGCTCAAACAAGCTCCTTTAAGTCTGAAAATTGGTACACATATTATTTGCCAGCTTGTTTACATTTCCTGAGAACTTCAGCTTCTAGCTTAGTGCCCTAGAGCTTGTGCATAAGCTCAAAGTTACCCCCCTAGGTTGTTTGAATTTGTGCCTTGCCAAACGCACTTGACACACACACTATGAATTTATGGAAATCAATTGTCGCTGGTGCTGTTGACTGGCTATCCTTCGCCGGAGGTTTGACTTTCCGGTTCACTTGAACCTCATTATCTTTTAAGTAAATTTATAAAAACCCTTGTTGTTGTTGTTAAATGTATATTGTAAATTGTATTTGTGTAGTTGAATAATGTATATATGAAAACAAATCATATGCTTAGGAACCAGCTATCCCTTATGTTTTACAACTTATTATTATAGGCAAAAACTACAAAAGCCCTTTGGCCAAGATAGCTTGTGGGTTCAAGTCTCATTGGAGACGTATGTGAGATAGATGGTGTAGATTGTAAAAAATTTGCCGTTCGTAAAAATGAAAGAAAAGTGGCCCTAAGTCTCATAAGAGGCCACGGTTCAAGCCTCGTTGGGTGAACAACTTGGGATGGCAATGGAAAAGTCCGAAAACGGTCATGGGATTACCGGTTAGGCCGCGTACATCAAAGGCAAAAGTCTTGACTTCCCGTTTTAGATTAAACACTGATTGTTCGTTGTTGTTTTAATGTACATTGTTAATGTAAAATAAGCATTACGAACCTCATTATCTTTTAAGTAAATTTATAAAAACCCTTGTTGTTGTTGTTGTTAAATGTATATTGTAAATTGTATTTGTGTAGTTGAATAATGTATATATGAAAACAAATCATATGCTTAGGAACCAGCTATCCCTTATGTTTTACAACTTATTATTATAGGCAAAAACTACAAAAGCCCTTTGGCCAAGATAGCTTGTGGGTTCAAGTCTCATTGGAGACGTATGTGAGATAGATGGTGTAGATTGTAAAAAATTTGCCGTTCGTAAAAATGAAAGAAAAGTGGCCCTAAGTCTCATAAGAGGCCACGGTTCAAGCCTCGTTGGGTGAACAACTTGGGATGGCAATGGAAAAGTCCGAAAACGGTCATGGGATTACCGGTTAGGCCGCGTACATCAAAGGCAAAAGTCTTGACTTCCCGTTTTAGATTAAACACTGATTGTTCGTTGTTGTTTTAATGTACATTGTTAATGTAAAATAAGCATTACGAACCTCATTATCTTTTAAGTAAATTTATAAAAACCCTTGTTGTTGTTGTTGTTAAATGTATATTGTAAATTGTATTTGTGTAGTTGAATAATGTATATATGAAAACAAATCATATGCTTAGGAACCAGCTATCCCTTATGTTTTACAACTTATTATTATAGGCAAAAACTACAAAAGCCCTTTGGCCAAGATAGCTTGTGGGTTCAAGTCTCATTGGAGACGTATGTGAGATAGATGGTGTAGATTGTAAAAAATTTGCCGTTCGTAAAAATGAAAGAAAAGTGGCCCTAAGTCTCATAAGAGGCCACGGTTCAAGCCTCGTTGGGTGAACAACTTGGGATGGCAATGGAAAAGTCCGAAAACGGTCATGGGATTACCGGTTAGGCCGCGTACATCAAAGGCAAAAGTCTTGACTTCCCGTTTTAGATTAAGCACTGATTGTTCGTTGTTGTTTTAATGTACATTGTTAATGTAAATAAGCATTACTTGTTATAACTTATCTATGTGTTTTTGAATTGTATAAAGGTTGTTTTTTCATGCTTACGATTTCAAACTTGTCATTTTTCTGATGAAGGTACTTTTATTCTTATTTCAATTATTTCAAGCTGTTTTTTCATTGTTGGTTTTCTTAGTTCTGATTACATAGTCAATGTGAAGTTATAAGTTTGTGGCATTATGGTAATTTAAATCAATCTTTACATCCCATGGTATCTTTTCAACTCGAATAATTAGTTTCCATGATAAAATCTTAGCTTGTTTATGTCCTTATGAAACAACGGAATCTACCTGCCAAACGCTCCATTCACTTCTAAGCTAAATTTGGTTTTGGTTTATTGTTCAATGCAGCCACATAGCTTCCTGGAGCAGATGAATTGAAGATTGTTCGAGGTCTTTTTCGTCTCAGGTTCGTAACCAACAGCCATTTGTAATTGCAGAATTCAGACAAAGGGGGTGTTTGGGATTGCTAACCCAAATTGGAAAATTCTTTATATGATTATTCAAGGAGAAAAAACGAGGTTTTAAAAATCAGTCTTGGAGTTTGTTTATGTCCAACTCTTTATTTGATTATTTTATAAAGCATAAGAAGCTATCCCAAACGCTCCCTGATGTGTACGTCTCTTAATATCATACTTGTAGAAAAGATAAGATAAACTTAAAAATGTACTGTTTTAAAGAAGTAAGGGGTTTTAGAAGACCTGCAGAGTAAGATAAGTTGTTTTGGTGGTGACGTTAAAAATGGATATACAGGCTAAATCATATGACCGTTTATTATGTTTTATTAATAATTAAGTTCTGATATTATAATTTATAGAAAACAGACTATTGTGTTTAAATAATCTTTTAAATGAATGAGAATGTCCTTATGTCTAGTGTTTTGAATTATCAAACTACAATAAAAATCAAACAGCATGAAGAAGTATGCCATTTCGTGCAACTTGTACTGTTAGAGACTTACAGTTGATTATTTCACGTGACATTATTGGTTTTATTTCTAACTTGTATTGTGTTTCAATCTACAGCTACATAAAGTCATAGTGTAAAGGAGACTGGCTAGGATTTCATCTTCCGATATCCCACAAATTGATTATCGATCATCGTCATAAGAGAGATGAAGAATAGCGAGAAATATGATGTGGCAGACGATTCTTCTTCATTCAGTTGTTTACCAGATGAAATCGTACTTCAAATTCTAAGCAAATTAGTCGATTTCAAAACCTTGTGCCTTTGCGAGCTCGTTTCCAAACGTTTCGGGAGGATTGTCCGTCAAGTCGACACAATTTCCTTCACTTCCTTTACTGATCCTCTTGCAAACCCTCCCACTGAGGAATTTATCCCTACTGATATTCTTGCTTCATTGGGTTCCTATACGTCTGCTATGAAGTGTTTGGAGAATTTCGGAAGAGTGAAATCTCTATGTATCCAAGTTCCATCTTCCTTTGATAACAATCATTTGTTGTTAAAGTGGAAGATTAAGTTTGGAATCAGAGTCGATTCATTTATAATTCTTTCACCAAATTCAGTTTTTCCTAACAAGGAATTATATGGAGTTATATAGCAAGAAATTTAAAATTGCATTTCAATGTTTGGAGGATGTTGTTAAGAAGTTTATTTTGTTGTGGAATCTTGTCACCAAGTTGCCATTGTTACAAGATGTTTCCATTACAGATCCAGATCAAAAGGGGAGAGTTTCTCTTAATGGGGAAAAAGTTGCTGAGATGAGGAGGAACTTATCTGAAGCTGGGGAACTGAAAAAGCCACTTAATGATTTTCCTGAAAGGTTGAGTAAGTGTTACGTCCCTTTGCTGAAATTCCCTGCATCAGGGTACGCCATGAAGGGAGTAACTCTGCTTCTGTTTGGGAGGAATGATCTCCTTGATGATGATATTAATAGTTTGATGAAAATTGATGTGAATGATTTTGAAGATAAAGAGGAGGCTGCATATAGTGAGGCTGTGATAGAGATAGCAAAGAAGCATAGGAGCCGAATCGTGAGGATTACTTAGGATGCATCTTCTTGCTGTTATGTGTTTTTTCCGTTGTTTGCATGCTATCATAAAGCCTGTTGTTGACATATGCCAAGATTCTTGATGATATGGTCGTCGTTGAAAATTATGTAAGTTATGTAGTGATTAAAACTGTTTTTAGTGAAGCACTTTAAATGCACTGGCTTTATTTTTACTGTAATTTAGTTTATTGGGTTTTCTAAAATCGATTGATGTGATTATGTGTGATTCAAAGCTCGTTGAAATGTACCAAAATAAACCCTCCTTGCCACAACAAGCTGAACCCTTTTGGGTTGAAATGTAAGATTGCATTACAAATTTGCACTGTTTGTTGGATGTGGTGAGGACTGAGGAGTCATTGTATGTTGTTAACTTGCATTGAAAATCTCCACCTGCTGGAAAAGGTTTTGATGACTTGTTCAAATAAAAGTTTCGATGATTTCTGTCGGTGTGGAAAAGTCACTGAGATGAGGAACTAATTAACCTCACTCGCTGCAACAATTTTTAGCATTCTGTCAATATCCACTCATACTGAAGGGTAAGTGGTTCCTTTCTATAGACCAAAGAAGTGTGAAAACTAAATGATCGCCTCATTATGTCTCTACTCTCTACTATTAGTATAGGTAGGGTCTTATATATGTTCTCTCCTACAACATCAAGGACATCAAGGCTGTGATATTTATAGTAGAGACTATGAGAGGCGATCATTTAGTTTTCGTACTACATACAAGACCAGACGTTAACCATATGTTTTTTTTTTTCATTTTTTTGTAACATATTAATTATTTACCTATCCACTAGATGACCAATGGTTTTTACATGTATTTCCGTGTGCGATGCATTTTGTGTAAAGGTCACAGTTACTAAAGAATGTCACTGACTGCGTAACAAGTTTAGCACCATGCTAAAGGGACGTGCTTTGTTGTTTTGTTGTTGTGGGATACCAATTTATGGATAATTTAGTACTTCTAGCGAGAATTTCTCTAACGAACATAAACATGTAACTTGGCAATGTAGACATGTGCAACAACGTATCTATCACATTGTATTTTTTATTTTGGCATGCCTCCAGTCACCAACTATAGTAAAAGCATCAACACATATAACTTGATTATTATTATAAATTTACCACAAAAATTGTTAAAAGAGAAAATGGACAAAGAGAAATAGGAGAAACACACCAACATGTTGTTTCTTTCAAAGAAACTCACACCACAAGTGAATATAAGCTTCAGTTGGAGCTTTTGGCTAACCATCGACTGTTCAAAGTTGCCCAAATTGTTGTATTAGAAGCCTTAGATTACTATCACAACAATATAGATCTTGAAACTTTTTATGTTATATTATAGGGTAAAAGTCAAAAATGAAAAACATGCTTTTTCAGTTGTACCTAAATGATAAACATGTTCATTTAAGTACTAATATGCTACACATATGTTCAAATTTTGTACTTAAGCTCTAAACATGGACGAAAATACTTCCTCATATTCATCTTCTACCTCTCCAAACCCAGATTCCGGCCATTATTTCCGGCCTCCAACCACCCATCTTCGATAATTTTTCCGTTATTGTTAAACCATTTTTTAGTCCATAACAACAGTCAACAAAGCTTGAGTTCATATAATTCCATCTTCAATTCATGCATCTAAACACTAAACCAACAAAATTCATAGCATGTAATCAAATCTAATCTAAACCCAATTTGGGTTCGAACTCGAATCACGTTTTCATCACCATGGCTGTTTGATACAGAAATGAAATTCCAGACACGCTATTTGATACGCACACAATTGATACCCATTTATTGAACCCCACATCCACCAACAAAGATTTTCCGATTTGCTCATAAGAAATAAAATCAAAATGATATGTAAAAACAAGGAATTACTTTGGGAGTGGCGATTAAATGAAGTAATATTTGAATGGTTTATAGAGCATTTCGGATTATATTTTTATCTTTGAAATATGCGGTTGTCTCATTGTAGATGATTTTCAGATTTGTAAAGTATTTTAGGAATTATTATCATGGTCTATGTAATTAACAATGCCTAGAATATAAATATTTAGGAAGTAATAGTTTAGGAAGTAATAGTGTTAAATAATTTTTTACGAAGTGCTAAATAGAAGTAACTCTAGTAACATAGCCATTTTGGGAGTAATAAAAGTTCCGGATAAACGTTGGACAAGAAAATTGTCGGAGATGGTGGTTGGTAGCCGGAAGTGACGGCCTGAATCTAGGTTTAAAGTTGTAGAAGATGGAGATAAAGAAGAAAAGGGTATTTTTGTAAAATCACTTGCGAAATTACACATTATAGTACAAAATTTGATTTATGTATATCATGTTGGTATTTAAATTAACATGTTTAGCATATGAGTACATCTAGAAAAACATGTTTTTCATTTTTGACTTTTGCCCTATATTATAACATGGACAAAAAAAATGTTTGCGAGGGTCAACTCAACTAGACCCGACCCAAACCAAAAAAGGGCCTAAATGTCATTTTTGTCACCTATTATATTAGTTTGATTCACTTTGTTTCTTTTCAATTATCCGTCCTGATTATGCATGCTGAATAAATACTGTAAATGGTTGGTCTGATCCTTACAAAGGTCAGAATAGCGGGTGGTGCATAGGGCCGAGGGTACTACTTGTTCTGGTCACGACTTCTACAACCCTTTTTTGACTGGCTCAGGTAATTAGTTTGTTAATTGTGCCATTGTCACCCTCATTGTAAATAGGGTGCGGTTAGGACTAAACTTGTAATTCACATGAAGGTGAATCAATCATGTTTAGGCATAAGTAATTCATCTGAAGGTGAATAACCTCCTGTTTTTCTCATTATGATGTTCTTTTAACAGTCAGAGTGTGCCTGTCTGAGTGTGTGCATTTACTAATAGTTAGTGTCGGTCACAATGTTGATGTTCGTTTGCAAATTATTTAGCTATTCATTTTTTTTTCTTTGTAAAGGGTTACTCGTGTGCGATAAATTATTTAGCTATTCACTAGATGAACCAATGGTTTTTAAGTTTTTTCACATATAATCCCGTGTGCGATGAATTTTGTGTAAAGAATGTCACCTTTACTAAAGAATGTCACTGACTGTCTAACAAGTTTCCGACTTAGTAAAGCACCATGCTAAAGGAGTTTTTGTTGTTTTTTTGTTTTTTGGTTGTCGTAGTGGATACCAAAATTTATGGATAAATTAGCTACTTCTAGCGAGATTCTCTAACCAACATAAAAAATCTAACTTTGCAATGTTGACATTTTTGCAACAATTGCATTTTTTTTTTGTGGGCATTCGGTGATTCGGTCACCTAGTATACTAAAAGCATCAACACATGTAACTTAATTATTTGTTTTATAAATTTAGAAAAAAAAATGTTAAAAGATGAAATGGACAAAGAGAAATAGGAAAAACGAGAAGATAGGTCGTTGCGTGTTGCGGCGCAGTCAATTTATCATTTTTTTTGGAACGTTTTTACATGGGTGGAGACATGATGGGGGCAGGTGGCATGTGGCCCTAGTGAAAAAAATTGTAATGTGAATTTTCTAAAATGTTTTAAAATCAAAGTGTGCCTCATCGAGCAAAACTTTCTGGCTCTGCCTTTGCGCTTTTTTTTTTTTTTTTTTTTTTTTTTAGTGATATGATTTTTTATCAATCATTTAACTGTTGTGTCTATGTTTTTTAAATGTATATATTATGTATATATTTAGCGAACGTGCATAACTTTTTTTTATGTCGCTGTATAATTAAAAAAAAGTCAAAGTTAAAAACCCACGTACACAAACACATTTTGAGCCGGGTTAAAATAAATTCACTTTCAAGCGAAAAGATAACGTTTCATGAGAGAAGGGTATAAATACGGTAATTAAGACGCCAACATGTTGCTTCTTTCAAAGAAACTCACACCAGATATAAGCTTTGGACTAACTATGTACATAATCTACCGGACTTCTTTTGCGGGCCTATGAATTTGATATGAGCAGTCCGCACAAGGCTATTATGGGCCCTATTTTGTTTAGACAATTAAAACTTAGAAACACGTTAGGATAGTACCAAAATTTTCTCTAAAAATATCGATCATTTGCAATTAATATCACTGATCATTGATTAATCAATTAAGTATTTTATGTGATATTATTAAACGTAAGTACGAATTTGGGACCTTTAAAATTTGAGGTCTAGGTCTAGATGGAGGTTACAGTTCCGGTTATGGTTAGAGTGGAAAGGCACCACATTGCTGATATTACCACAACTTTATAAGTTCACATTTTATTAACTTCACTTTGCTATAATGAAAAGTTTTTCTTTCCCTGTCATGATATAAGAATTCAACACGCGTCTTCAAATCTTTATCATTTTCATCACTAAGTCTCGCAGTTTGGTTGACAATCGCGTTATACTTTAAAAAAAAATCCCAACGTCTCTTTTTTTAAACCTGACGACTCCTTTTTTTCTAAACCCCAATTTACACCGTTACCATGTGAAAGAAAGTAAAAGGCTCGATGTCTTAGCTGATAGGTTTAATGCAATGCACCATAACACAAAGGACAGTATTGGCGGGTGCTACAGGATCGCGCCATAGGGCACTAAGGCCATCCAGAGTGGTGGATGACTGCCTTACCATTAGTGCCAAGTGGATAGTGACCACCAAAACGGAAGTGAGATGTCATGCTCAAATTGCATAAGTTTGGTGACCAGCTTACCAAAAGTGAGGTGCAAAAAACGTGGGGCTCATTCGAAAAAGTAAATGTTTTTTGTTTTGTTTTGTGAGTGTTGAATAATAATGTGTTGTATATCAAAACTAATTAGTATATGCTTAGGAACCAGCTATCCCTTATGTTTTAGAGCTTATTATAGGCGAAAACTACAAAAGCCCTTTGGCCAAGAGCTTGTGGGTTCAAGTCTTATTGGAGACGTATGTGAGATATATAGTGTAGATTGTAAAAAAATTGCCGTCTGTAAAAATGAAAAGAAAAGAGGCCACGGTTACCCGCGAGACTTAGTGGACCTAAGTCTCATAAGAGGCCACAGTTCAAGCCTCATTTGGTGAACAACTTGGGATGGCCATGGAAAAGTCCGAAAACGGCCATTGGATTACTGGTTAGGTCGCGTACATCAAAGCCAAAAAGTCTTGACTTCCCTTCCCTCTCTGTTTACCCGTTTTAGATTAAGCATTGGTTGTTCGTTGTTGTTTTAATGTACAGTGTTAATGTAAATAAGCAATCACTTGTTATAACTTATTTATGTGTTTTTGAATTGTATAAAGGTTGTTTTTTCATTCTTATGATTTCAAACTTGTCATTTTTCTGATGGAGGTACTTTTATTCTTATTTCAATTATTTGAAGTTGTTTTTTCATTGTCGGTTTTCTCAGTTCTTATTGAAGTTATAAGTTTGTGACATTATGGTCATTTATATCA
Source organism: Chrysanthemum seticuspe (assembly GCA_019973895.1). Lineage (NCBI taxonomy): Eukaryota > Viridiplantae > Streptophyta > Magnoliopsida > Asterales > Asteraceae > Chrysanthemum > Chrysanthemum seticuspe. The sequence continues at coordinate 45,507,370 of BPTQ01000007.1, forward strand.
ATCTTTACATCCTATGGTATCTTTTCAAACGCTCCGTTCACTTCTAAGCTAAATTTGATTTTGGTTTATTGTTCAACGCAGCCACATGTTGGTAAATTTAGTGCACTTGTGGGATTAGTTCACACCTGGTTTTAGGTTAGGAGGTACGGAGTGTACACCCATGAGGTCCCTGAACACCCTGACTCGACTCAATAGTGGTTTGTACTGCTAGTGTATTGGTTACTACTGCTAGTGTAGTAACTGATGGTTCCTACTGGTAGTGTTATGGTTCCTATTGCTAGTGTAACGGTTCCTGCTGATGGTTCCTGCTGGTAGTGTATGGTTCCTGCTGCTAGTGTAATGGTTCCTACTGGTAGTGTTGCAGTGATTAATTTTTAACAGCTTTGACTCATTCAATTGACTGTTATGACTGCTTTATGACCACGTTTAATTGGTCATATAACCACTATTCCTATGATAATGGAGGCTTATTATGAGTGATTAATTGATCGTTAATCATCCATAATGTCCATTAACTAGGAGTGAGTATTCTCTACTATAAATAGAGATGGTTTTCATCAGCATGCATATACTGAAAAACATATACTGAAACCGGGAGAAACAAACTGAAAGCATAAACACTTGAAAGCAAAGGGTTATTGATTTGTGCCTAATTCAATAACAAACATTTGGTCTTATCCCAAGTAGATATTCGTGTAACCCTGGCATAAGGTCGAATAGTTTACTTTGGAAAGTGATAACACGATTCCAATTGATATCCGGTAACCACCTAGTGGCATTGCTACTGCCTTTGATTATCTTACCCTGTTCTGGGAATTACCACCAACAATTAAAGTAAACTATTTTGTGATAATCAATGGCTACTGCTGTAATGAAACACATGGCTTCAAACTTTGCTAAGCTCGACAAGTTTGAAGGGGTGGACTTCAGGAGATGGCAAAAGAAGATGCATTTCTTGCTTTCCAGCATGAGCGTGGTGTATGTGCTAACTACTCCTATTCCTGATGATGGGGATGATGCTACAGTGGAACAGATTAGGAGGAGGAGCAAATGGGAGAATGATGACTACATTTGCAGATGTCTAATTCTCAATGGTATGTCTGATTCTCTATTTGACATTTATCAGAACTTTGAATCTTCCAAAGAACTGTGGGATTCCTTGGATGCCAAATATATGGCTGAGGATGCATCAAGTAAGAAGTTTCTTGTAAGTAATTTCACAAATTACAAAATGATTGATTCAAGACCAGTCATGGAACAATACAATGAACTTCCTGGAATACTTGGAAGGTTTACACAACACAATATGCACATGGATGAGGCTATTTCAGTCTCTTGTGTTATTGATAAACTTCCTCCTTCTTGGAAAGATTTCAAGCATACCTTGAAACATAAGAAAGAGGAGTTAACTCTGGTTGAGTTGGGCAGTCATCTGCGCATTGAGGAATCTATCAGGGTGCAGGATAATGACAAGCCAAAGAGTAGCAATGCTACTGGTGCATCTGTTGTCAATATGGTGGAGCATAATAACTCCACCAGGTACAATGACAACAAAGGCAAACGTAAACATCATGATAACACAAGGGCAGATCCTAACAAGAAGGCAACACCTACTTGTTGGAAATGTGGCAAAACTGGTCACATTAAAAGGGATTGCAAAGGTGTTAAGGTTGGTGGTAAAGCCAATGGATCAGGCACTAATGGTTCAGGGAGTGGTGGTTCTACCAACTCACTGAAAGGTCAGAATATGTTTAATAAGTCTTTTCAGATTTATTATGTTACATATGTATCTGAATCTCGTTATGTGCATGAGGATGATGTTGCGTGGTGGGTTGACTCTGGTGCAACAGTTCATGTGTCTAAAGATATAAGCTGGTTCAAGACTTATGAGTCACTGAATGATGGTTCTATTCTTCACATGGGAAATGAGTCAACAGCCTTGGTGCATGGTCGTGGTTGTGTAGATCTTAAGTTTAGTTATGGAAAGATTGTAACTTTGTTTAATGTTATTCATGTTCCTGATATAAGGAAAAACTTGGTTTCAAGTAGTGTTTTGAATAATCATGGATATAAACAAGTTATTGAATATGATAAATTTGTCTTGTCTAAAAATGGTGTGTTTATTGGTTTTGGCTACTTGTGTAATCATATGTTTAGGCTTAATATTGTTAATGACCATAATAATTCAGCCTTTACGACCACCAATGAACTGACTGACTCTACCCTTTGGAATGCTAGACTTGGCCATGTACACTCTAAAAGGATGCAAGATATGTCTAAGGATGGGTTAATCCCAGCATTTGACATGGACACTGAAAAGTGTAAAACTTGCATGTTGACCAAGATAACTAAGAAACCCTTTCAAGGTGTTAGTCGTGAAACTAAGCTCTTGGAGCTAATACACAGTGACCTGTGTGACTTGCATGCCACTCCCTCGTAGGGGAATAAGAAGTACTTTGTGACATTTATTGATGATGCTTCTAGGTTTTGTTATGTCTATCTGTTACATACCAAGGATGAAGCATTAGATAAATTTAAAGTATTTAAAACTGAAGTTGAATTACAACTTGGGTACCTGATCAAAAGATTAAGGACTGATAGGGGAGGTGAGTACATGGATACTTTGTACTTTCAGTCTGTTGGTATAATCCATGAAACGACCGCTCCCTATACTCCTCAGCAAAATGGTAAATCTGAAAGGAAAAACAGGGTGCTGAAGGAGATGGTTAATTCCATGTTGTCCTATTCAGGACTGAGTCAAGGGTTCTGGGGTGAAGCTATGTTAACAGCTTGCTATTTATTAAATAGGGTTCCCAACAAAAGGAACAAGGTTACCCCTTATGAACTCTGGACTAAAAAGAAACCCAACCCGAACTATCTCAAGGTTTGGGGTTGTAGGGCTGTTGTGAAACTCCCTGATCCAAAGTTGAAAACTTTGGGTGAAAGAGGCATTGACTGCATCTTTGTTGGATATGCTGAGCATTCCAAGGCTTTTAGGTTCTATGTTATTGAACCTAATGAATCTATTTCAATTAACTCCATAACTGAATCAAGGGATGCAAACTTTGATGAGAACAGATTCACATCAGTCCCTAGACCAAGTCAGAGGATTCCTAATGGAACTCATGACATTGGTGTATCAAAGGTCCCTGATGAAGAATCATTAGTAGTCCCTGATGGGGTTGTGGTTCAACAACCTGAACCTATGCTCAGAAAGAGCAAAAGGGTCAGGAATCCAAAGTCATTTGGACCTGAGTTTCAATTATACTTAATTGAAGGAACAAGGGATGAGGTCTCTGACCAATACTCCTATTTCTTCATTGTTGAGGATGATCCCAAGACATTTGAAGAAGCAATGAAGTCCCATGATATTGCTTTCTGGAAAGAAGCAATCAATGATGAGATGGATTCCATCATGGCAACAACACTTGGGTGTTGGTTGATCTACCACCAGGTTGCAAACCTTTGGGTTGCAAATGGATTTTCAAAAGGAAAATGAAGGTAGATGGAAATATTGAAAAGTTCAAGGCTAGACTAGTCATTCAAGGCTTTAAACAAAAGTCAGGGATAGACTATTTTAATACTTATGCCCCTGTGGCTCGTATCAGTACCATTAGATTGTTGATTGCTTTGGCATCAATTCACAATCTGATTATTCATCAGATGGATGTGAAGACAACTTTCTTGAATGGTGAATTGGATGAGGAGGTTTATATGAACCAACCTCAGGGCTTCATCATGCCTAGCAATGAAAACAAGGTGTGTAAACTGATTAAGTCTCTTTATGGACTAAAGCAGGCACCTAAGCAATGGCATCAAAAATTTGATGAAGTGGTTTTGTCTAATGGTTACTTACTTAACCAATCTGACAAATGTATATATAGCAAATTTGATGAATCTGGTAGAGGAGTCATCATTTGTCTATATGTTGATGACATGTTGATCTTTGGCACTGACCAAAATCAGGTTGACCTGACAAAGGAATTTTTGTCATCATGGTTCTCCATGAAAGACATGGGGGAGGCTGATGTTATCCTTGGTATAAGGATTAAACATGAAAGTAAGAGAATTTCTATATCTCAGTCCCACTATATTGAGAAGGTGTAGAGGAAATTCAATTACTTTGATTGTACTCCAGTGAGTACACCTATGGATACTTGTGAGAAGCTCATGCCTAATAATGGCAAGGCTGTATCTCAACTTGAGTATTCTAGGGTAATTGGCTGCCTGATGTATGCCATGACTTGTACAAGACCTGATATTGGTTTTGCAGTGGGAAAACTGAGCAGGTATACTAGTAATCCTAGTGCTCATCACTGGCAAGCAGTTCAGAGGGTACTGAAGTATTTGAAGAGAAATGTGGATTATAGTCTCTCATATACTGGTTATCCTTCAGTATTAAAAGGATACACTGATGCAAGTTGGATCAGTAACACTGAAGACAATTCGTCTAATAGTGGTCGGGTATTCCTACTTGGTGGATGTGCAATTTATTGGGCATCCAAGAAGCAAACTTGCATCACCAGTTCAACAATGGAATATGAATTTGTGGCCTTAGCAGCTGCTGGTAAAGAAGCTGAATGGTTGAAAAACTTGCTCCTTGAAATTCCATTGTGGCCTAAACCTATAGCACCTATTTCTATCCGTTGTGATAGTGCAGCTACATTGGCAAAGGCTTATAGTCAGATGTACAATGGGAAGTCTAGACACTTAGGTGTCAGACATAACATGATTCGTGAGCTTATCATGAATGGGGTGGTATCTATAGAGTTTGTTAGATCTCAACAAAATTTAGCTGATCACTTGACGAAGGGATTGGCTAGAGACTTTGTTATAAAGTCTGCTAAAGGGATGGGTTTAAGTCCAACTTAGTCACTGAATGCTAAGACACCCAACTCCCTCCTAAGGAAACTTGGGAGTTGAGTTTAATGTGGAAAGCTGAACATTAGTGGACTGGAGCGCATGTTTTATTTACATCCCAAGGTTGTGCTCAGAACCTGCTGAAAGGAGGATGAAGTCTTTACTTCTTAATGGTTAATTTTCTTTGAAAAAGTGCTTGGCAGGAGCATGAATAAAGAGGAACCGCCTATGTGAATGTTGAAGTTTTGCCGCTTCAGGGAGCTTTGGACTTTTGGCTCTTACAAGATTTATAAATTTGGATATGGACACATGGCTTGTATAGTGTCAGGAGCTTTTAAGTGTTTGAAAACTTGTGTGTATTTAATCTTCAGGTATTCAAATGGGTTGAAGGGTTCAATTCTTAGAACACCCTGATTCTCGAATATTTGAACGTGTAATGTACTAAGATGGAAATTCAATCCTCAGGATATTTTCGTTTATGCACATGTTTTGTTTGATGTTTGTTTTTCTTGAAAAGGAAGTGAACTAAATTTTGGGAGGATTGTTGGTAAATTTAGTGCACTTGTGGGATTAGTTCACACCTGGTTTTGGGTTAGGAGGTACGGAGTGTACACCCATGAGGTCCCTGAACACCCTGACTCGACTCAATAGTGGTTTGTACTGCTAGTGTATTAGTTACTACTGCTAGTGTAGTAACTGATGGTTCCTACAGGTAGTGTTATGGTTCCTGCTGCTAGTGTAATGGTTCCTGCTGATGGTTCCAGCTGGTAGTGTATGGTTCCTGCTGCTAGTGTAATGGTTCCTACTGGTAGTGTTGCAGTGATTAATTTGTAACAGCTTTGACTCATTCAATTGTCTGTTATGACTGCTTTATGACCACGTTTAATTGGTCATGTAACCACTATTCCTATGATAATGGAGGCTTATTATGAGTGATTAATTGGCCGTTAATCATCCATAATGTCCATTAACTAGGAGTGAGTATTCTCTACTATAAATAGAGATGGTTTTCATCAGCATGCATATACTGAAAAACATATAGTGAAACCAGGAGAAACAAACTGAAAGCATAAACACTTGAAAGCAAAGGGTTATTGATTTGTGCCTAATTCAATAACAAACATTTGGTCTTATCCCAAGTAGATATTCGTGTAACCCAGGCATAGGGTCGAATGGTTTACTTTGGAAAGTGATAACACGATTCCAAGTGATATCCGGTAACCACCTAGTGGCATTGCTACTGCCTTTGATTATCTTACCCTGTTCTGGGAATTACCACCAACACCAGATAGCTTCCTGCCTCTCAACCGAGAGGTTAGTGGTTCGATCCTCACTCCCTATAAAAGGCCGGAGGTCCTTTCTACCTTTGGTAGAACTGGAAGCAGCCTCTCTACCTTAGGTAGGGGTAAGGCTGTCTACATCTTAACCTCCCCCAAACACCGGAAACGGTATTGGGTACCCATAACCCGTGGAAGACGGTATTGGGAGTTACTTTTTTTATTTTTACCAGATAGCTTCTTTGGAGCAGATGAATTGAAGATTGTTCGAGGTCTTTTTCGTCTCAGGTTCGTAACCAACAACCATTTGTAATTGCAGAATTCAGACAAAGGGGGTGTTTCGGATTTCTAACCCAAATTGGCAAATTCTTTATACGATTATTCAAGGAGAAAAAACGTGGTTTTAAAAATCAGTTTTGGAGAAAAAACACTCCCTGCTGTGTACGTCTCTTATCATACTTGTAGAAAAGATAAGATAAACTTACAAATGTACTGTTTTAAAGAAGTAAGGGGTTTTAGAAGACCTGCAGAGTAAGATAAGCCGGTTTGGTGGTGACGTTAAAAATGGATATACAGGCTAGTCATATGACCGTTTATTGAATGTTTTATTAAAAAATACGTTTTCTGATATTCTAATTTATAGAAAACAGACTATTATGTTTAAATAATCTGATAAAAGAATGAGAATGTCCTTATGTTTAGTGTTTTGAATTATCAAAACACAATAAAAATCAAACAACGCGTAGAAGCATGCCCAATCTTACTATTCTGTGCAAGTTGTACTGTTACGGACTTACAGTTGATTATTTCACATGACGTTATTGGTTTTATTTCTAACTTGTATTGTGGTTCAATCTACAGCTACATAAATTCATAGTGTAAAGGAGACTGGCTAGGATTTCATCTTCCAATATCCCACAAATTGATTATCGACGTCATAAGAGAGATTAAGAAGAACAAGAAATATAATATGGCAGATGATTCTTCTTCATTCAGTTGTTTACCAGATGAAATCATACTTCAAATTCTAAGCAAATTAATCGATTTCAAAACCTTGTGCCTTTGCGAACTCGTTTCCAAACGTTTCAGGTGGATCGTCCGTCAAGTCGACACTGTTTCCTTCACTTGCTTTACTGATCCTTTTGCAGACCGTCCCACTGAGGGATTGATCCCCACTGATATTCTTGCTAGATTGGGTTCCTATTGGTCTGCTATGTTGTGTTTGGTGAATTTTAGAAGAGTGAAATCTCTACATATCCAAGTTCCATCTTACTTTGATAACAATCATTTGTTGTTTAAGTGGAAGATTAAGTTTGGAATCAGAGTCGATTCATTTATATTTCTTTAACCAAATTCAGTTTTTCCTAACAAGGAATTATATGTTAATGCAAAGTGTCAAGAAGAAGAAGATGATGAAGATATGGATGTTAATGCAAAGTGTCAAGAAGAAGAAGAAGTTGATGAAGATATGGAGTTATATAGCAAGAAACATGAGATTGCATGTCAATGTTTGGAGGATGTTGTTAAGAAGTTTAGGTTGTTGATGTATCCCATCATCAATTTGCCATTGTTACAAGAAGTTTCCATTACAGGTCCAGATCAAAAGGTGAGACTTTCTCTTAAGGGGGAAAAAGTTGCTGAGACGAGGAGGAACTTATCCGAAGCTGTGGGACTAAAAACGTCAGTTGAGATGAGTACGTGTTACGTCCCTTTGCTGAAATTGCATGCATCAGGGTACGTCATGAAGGGAGTAACTCTGCATCTGTTTTGGAGGAATGATCTCCTTGACGATGATATTGATAGTTTGATGAAATTTGATGTGAATGATTTTGAAGATAAAGAGGAGGTTGCATATAGCGAGGCTATGATAGAGATAGAAAAGAAGCATAGGAGCCGAATCATGAGGATTACTTAGGATGCATCTTCTTGCTGTTATGTGTTTTTTCCGTTGTTTGCATGCTATCATAAAGCTATGTGTGTTGGATTATTACTAAGTCTAGGTGTCACAGATTAATAATGGTTTCGATAGGGAATTAATTAATTAAACTACTAAAGCAGAATAAAGCAAATAAAAGCAGATAAATGGTAAAGGGTAAATCAATAGAGGAGAGTGGTGCTAACCTAGTTAATCCTCCTAGCTAGTTATGTCTACGTCTACTTACTTCCAATTACTTCAGGTGGGGTCAAAGTCGAGAGGACAACATTTGGTCAAATCGCCCTAACCTATCAGCAAAGATGCCACCACAGGAGAAGTCAGGTGTTCCCTCATAAGTCCTGTTGTTCCTGGTCCCCTAAGCCAAGTCATTAAGTACCGCTACATGCTAGATTTATAATAGTGAGTGCCCGGGCGTTAGCAACTTAAACACTCACCCCCTAATTCTTAAGTTCATCAAAACGATAGGTGATCAGTTGGTCAAATCGCACAAGTAGAAAGGGTCGTCAGTTGGTCATATCTTACCCTTCCCGTCTCTGTCCGCTTACCTAGGGTCAGTTGGTCATATCTCCTAGGCAATTGGCCTCTACCGCCATTCAAAACTACCGAACCAAGGGTGGCTACCAATAAACTATGCATGCATACACTTAGAAATAATTGTACGGAAGTAAAGTAAACGCAAACAAAACAATTAAGGAATCATAACTAGGCCAGCACCAAGAGGTGCTCAGCCGCTCATATTAATCATACAAACCAATTCAATATTCAAAAGTACGAAATACATGAATTGAAAGTAAGGAAAATATAAAATGCTAATGCTTATCGTAGGGGAGTGATTTCTCCCTTAGAGACAGCTCCGTATGCTCCTTTGGACCTTCCTTTAGCTTTTTCCCACGTTCTCTGATAGTTGTGTGTGGAATGGGATGATTAGAAATGCTAGAATTCGTGGGGTATTTATAGGCCAGATCTGGGTTACGGCGTAACTATAACAAGAGTTACGCCGTAACCTTCATTTTCTTTGTATTTGCACTAGATCTGCTAGTTACGGCGTAACTTTATAAGTGGTTACGCCGTAGTATTCAATAAACTTGGTTACGCCGTAGTTGATGGAATAGTTACGGCGTAAGTATCAGCGGCGTGGAACCTCGTTTGACCTAATATAGTTACGTCGTAGCCTTTGGGAAGAGTTACGCCGTAACCTTCTGATAAGTTGGTTTTCTGAGTCACGCAATAGTTACGGCGTAATGTGAGAGATGAGTTACGCCGTAACTTCTTCAAAATCAACATACTATGATAATTCTTTAGATAATACTCCAATTCCGCGTCTCTTTAGCTCCAATGCTCGTAATTTACCTGAAAGTGGAAAACAATGGAAAACAAGCGTAAATCCATATAAATGATATAAATTACAAGCATTATCGGGGGAATTTGACACTTAATAATCAAGACTATTTGATGTTATCAAATATCCCCTCACTTGAACTCTACTTGCCCTCAAGTAAACCTTATTAGAAAAATTCCTAAAAAGATATCTCCCATAACCTGGAAAATATAAGTTTACAAATCCCTTATGCTAGAATAAAACAAAGCCGAACACCTCACGAAAGGGGAAAAAAACACTCAAATCTCTCAACTATTCTAAGTGTCAATTTCGGGGTGATCACTCAATCGAACAGTCATAACATGTATTCTATCATAAGCTTGGCGGTTACACAAATCTCCACCACTAGAGTTAAGGGCTAAACAATTCTCGAAGGCAATATGGGTAGACATGACAAAGGTTAAGGGGTGACTCGACATTACTAACATGTCACGGCGAAGTGGACAAAATCAATGATACATGACCAAATCCATGGCCAAGACACGAAAGATTGCTCGCTGCATCACCTAGACACGCTTCATGACTAAAGGGTAGGATAAGACATGGGATATAAATGGTGTAAGATAAAAAACAAGCAGGTAGTCTAAATCTATAACCAAGTCATCACCACTTACCGTCCGCCCAAAGTTCAAGCTTTGAAGTCAAGAAACCGGATCATGAAATATAAGGTAGATGTGTCATTAGAGGACGTCGTGATGGGCACACTACCTTTTCTCCAATTGTTGGCATAATTACCAACTCCAATCTTCAAATGTGACCGAGGTGGCCTCCTCGATACTAAATCTATAAAGCTCATAACATAGTGCTTATAACATCGCACTTTCCAATAATTTTTATTTATTTTATTTTTTTTCGAATCACTTTTTTTTTCATAACAATAATAACTAAACATAATATCCCCCCACTTGAGATGAACAATGGGAATTCGGGGGGTCTTCAATGATCTTCAGGAATGTTGTCGATGAAAGCGTGATTTCCGAACCTTTCCACTCGAACCTTGAACTTAGGCAAATGATGACTTCCCAATCACAAATAAAGACTACAGGGTAGGCTAAGGTGTATAGGTGTATCGAAAAAATATATCGGGTTAACAAAATGAAAGGAATGGCTCAGATGGGTGTATCTAGGGGTATCTTGCACTAAAGGTGAGTGCAACAAAAGGGTTTCACATGGGGGTCGAGAAGGCGAGGTGACTAATCGATAGACACACAATGGTAGGCTGTTTGGGTGATAATCCTATAATATTGCCTTCTAAAACTAAAAAGTCCAAATACATTGAGCTAACTCAACATACCTCGTCTATGGTCTCGAAATGATGTAAAGGCCAAGTTCTAAAGTTTACAAGCTACCGACACACTCATAATTTGGTGGATTTGGGGTAAAATATTGGAAACGGATAAGGCTAATCTCACCATAATATATCAAGGGTTGTATGTGCTCGGCTAAGGTCTAATCTAGTTAGGTTAAGAAAAACATGTCAAAATTTTAAAAATGGCATTATTTTTCAAAATAAACTAGAAAAACGAGGGCAAAATAATGTTCAGGAGATAATTCTACTCCCGTCCCCCCACTTGAATTGTACAAAGTCCCTTTCGTACTAAGCATTAAATAAAGGTGAAGAGAAAAGTAGAATTAGAGCGAGAACTTCCCTGAAATTTGCTCTATAAAGAAAGAAGGCCCACGAAAAAGAGACGTGCCTTCGTATAAGCATCATGAACAAACTTTAATCCCTGAAATCACACTACCGACAAGCATAATTCTAAAAAGAAAAAATGAAAAATGAAAAACAAACCTAACTCACTTTCGTAGGAATCATGGTTGCATTTAGCATATGCAACAAGCCTTTTAAACCACTTGGTGTCCCAAGTGGACGAGTGAAGTCTCGTGAGGGTTTACAGGGAACACACCCACAAAGTTCATTTAAAATACTAACACAAGGTTATTGTATTTTAAAATGAAAGAATTAAAGCAGAGGAAGGTTACGTCGTAACTCTTTTGAGGGAGTTACGCCGTAACTGGCAAAACCTGACATAAGATGCAAAGCGAGTGGTTACGGCGTAACCACAGAGATGTTATTGTGCCGTAATGATTAATGCGTCAAGAATTCTGCTGCAAAAAGGTTGGTTACAGCGTAATCACTTAGATGAGTTACACCGTAACTCTGGTCATATCGGCAACTGCAGCAGCAATTACTTCCTCGTTTCCTTTAAAAATGGTTAGAAAACACAAAACTCTACAGAAATGGAAATAAAACAAAATAAAGGGATAATTTGGGTCGTCTCCCGATAGAGCACTTTTCTTTATTTACGAGTCTTTAAGTTAGACTCAGAGCCGCGGGGCTTCTAAGGGGGCCTTTGGACCTGGCCAACTTCCACCACTCGTTGGCATTCATTCATCCATTTGTCAAACCCCTTTTTCCTCGTAGTGTTACAGATGCAATATGTTCCAAATTCATGTGAAAGCCATTCATCACATGACTTTCCCTGGTTATCATCTTCAGCAATAAGACTACTAGTAATACTGATGCTAGATCTTGCATCGTTTATTGTGTCAGTGAGATGATTGTACTTATACTGCTTAATCCGTCCCTTAAGGATTTTTGAGTTCCCAAATCTTATTTTGTACCAATCTTCTAATGCTAATTCAATATCCCGTCTCTCACCCTTGTGAGGGTATATCCATTCATTCGCCTTTCTTTCACATTTTTGAGGACGAGTATACGGAGGCCATGCTGTCACTGATTCGTTATCCTTGGTTAACATTGAGTTGCTGAAATGTTTGTTTGGAACTGGAGTTTCCTCAATGCCTTGGACAATCTTTTGCTGTTTCTGCTTACAATTATTAACATTCTCTCTACTATCATTAGTAATAGGATTAAAGTGTAGAGCGGGATCTAGTGATTGAACATTAACAACATCAACATTATTTGAAATTTCAACTTTTGGTTTTATATGCCCTTTCATACTAAACGTTATTCGTTCATTTTCAGTTCCCAAATAAATTTGTTTTTCAAAAACCTTAATTTGAGCCCTACAAGTGGCCAGAAAAGGTCTTCCAACAATTAAGTTGTAAGCCTCCCGCTTCCCCATGTCAATAACCACAAAATCAGTTGGGAAAAAGAATTTTCCAATTTTTAAAAGCACATTATTCACAATTTCCCTAGGTACAGCTGTAGAGGAATCGGCCATTTCTATCATAATAGTTGTTTCTTTTATATTGGTAATTTTTATTTTATCAAATAAAGTGGTAGATATAAGGTTTACCCCGGACCCCAAATCAGCTAATGCGGGAATCTTAATGTTACCAATAGTGCATGAGAGAAGAAAACTTTCCTGGTATTGCTGCTTCTCAAGGATTTGGCTCGGCAGGACCTCATCGTCTTCTGATTTATCATCCTCTCTTAGGTAGTTAATCCCGGAAAGATCATTAGTTATAGAGGATGCGCATTCTTCTTTATTTGCTTTATCTTGTGCAAATATGGCTTTGCAGGCAATGACTTTAGCATTACTCGTTTCAAGGTTTTTAGCCAATTGCCCAATTTGTATTTCGAGGTTTTTAATCGCAGCATCTTGGTTACGTAGGTTCATATTGGTATCCTCCTTCACTTTGACCATCCATTCCTTGAGTTTATCTCCCTTTTTTGTAGATTCTTCGATGTGCATGTGCATTATTTCTTCAAGGCTAGGTTTAGGAGGATTGTTGTTGACTCTAGTGTAGAATCCTGGGGATTTTTCTTGATATCTGGGCTCGTTGTTATTGTAGTAGTTGAAAGGGGATTTTCTTCCATATTTGACTTCTCTGACCCTTTTAACTTCCTCGTTGGAGGAACATTCTTTAGTAGGTGGAGTTTCATTTCGCTCTACTTGAATGAAATGCACATTTTCCTTGAGCTTCTTTATTTCTCTCCCCAGGCTTTCTAATTTGTTGTTTATTGCTGCAAGGCCTTCCATATCTCCATTCTTACTTCGGTTGCTCCCTCCATTGTGCCATTTGTGAGAGTGGTCTGCCATCTTTTTAATAGTTTCTAAAGCCAAAGTGGGTGTCATACCAGGAATCGGTCCCTGAGAATCGATCATTTGTCTTGAGGAGATGTTCAGACCTTTGTAGAAGACGTTTACCTTTTTTTGGCTGTTGAGGTCATGAGTCGGGCATTTGTATAATAATTCGTTATACCTTTCCCAAGCTTGGTATAATGTTTCATCACCTTCTTGCTTGAAGTTATGGATTTCCAAAAGCTGGTTAGAAATCTTCGATGGTGGACAATATCTCTGAATAAAGTGCTTCTTAAGTAGAGCCCAAGTATTAATTGCCCCGGCGGGCAATCTTTCGATCCATCTTCTGGCAACTCCAGTAAGAGTCATTGGGAATACCCTTAGCATAACAGCATCATGAGACACGCCCGGAATGTTGAAAAGGCTAGCGATGTATAGGACATTTTCAACGTGCTCATATGCATCTTCGTCCCTGTTTCCTGAAAAAGGTTAAGCACGAAGCTCCCTCATAAATTGGTCTTTGATTTTGAAACGGACATCCGCTCCAATTGCCGGTCTTACGCGACCCGACCCTTGTTCTGCTCTTGTCAATGCCAAATATTCCCCAAGAGTGAGGTCATTGATGTTAACAACTTCCATGGTACCTGAAAACTCGAATAATGATCGTGAGAATAGTAGAAATTTTTAAAACGAAATGAAAGACTTAATACTAATCCTAATATAACTCCCCGACAGCGGCGCCAAAAACTTGATGCAGGTTTCACTGACCAGGTTTTAATATTTATAAAGTCTCGTTATACCTATGGTCTACCCTAGTGCACTAACGGGCAGTGTACCCGGTCGCGTGTAGTGTAGTAATCGGTAAAGCCGAGGTCGTCCCAAGAGCTATGTGTGTTTGATTATTACTAAGTCTAGGTGTCACAGATTAATAATGGTTTCGATAGGGAATTAATTAATTAAACTACTAAAGCAGAATAAAGCAAATAAAAGCAGATAAATGGTAAAGGGTAAATCAATAGAGGAGAGTGGTGCTAACCTAGTTAATCCTCCTAGCTAGTTATGTCTACGTCTACTTACTTCCAATTACTTCAGGTGGATCAAAGTCGAGAGGACAACATTTGGTCAATTCGCCCTAACCTATCAGCAAAGATGCCACCATAGGAGAAGTCAGGTGTCCCCTCATAAGTCCTGTTGTTCTTGGTCCCCTAAGCCAAGTCATTAAGTACCGCTACATGCTAGATTTATAATAGTGAGTGCCTGGGCGTTAGCAACTTAAACACTCACCCCCTAATTATTAAGTTCATCCAAACGATAGGTGATCAATTGGTCAAATCGCACAAGTAGAAAGGGTCGTCAGTTGGTCATATCTTACCCTTCCCGTCTCAGTCCGCTCACCTAGGGTCAGTTGGTCATATCTCCTAGGCAATTGGCCTCTACCGGCATTCAAAACTACCAAACCAAGGGTGGCTACCAATAAACTATGCATGCATACACTTAGAAATAATTGTATGGAAGTAAAGTAAACGCAAACAAAACAATTAAGGAATCATAACTAGGCCAGCACCAAGAGGTGCTTAGCCGCTCATATTAATCATAAAAACCAATTCAATATTCAAAGGTACGAAATACATGAATTGAAAGTAAGGAAAATATAAAATGCTAATGCTTATCGTAGGGGAGTGATTTCTCCCTTGGAGACAGCTCCGTATGCTCCTCTGGACCTTCCTTTAGCTTTTTCCCACGTTCTCTGATAGTTGTGTGTGGAATGTGATGATTAGAAATGCTGGAATTCGTGGGGTATTTATAGGCCAGATCTGGGTTACGGCGTAGCTATAACAAGAGTTATGCCGTAACCTTCAATTTCTTCGTATTTGAACTAGATCTGCTAGTTACGGCGTAACTTTATAAGTGGTTACGCCGTAGAATTCAATAAACTTGGTTATGCCGTAGTTGATGGAATAGTTACGGCGCAAGTATCAGCGGCGTGGAACCTCGTTTGACCTAATATAGTTACGTCGTAGCCTTTGGGAAGAGTTACGTCGTAACCTTCTGATAAGTTGGTTTTCCGAGTCACACAATAGTTACGGCGTAATGTGAGAGATGAGTTACGCCGTAACTTCTTCAAAATCAGCATACTATGATAATTCTTTAGATAATTCTCCAATTCCGCATCTCTTTAGCTCCAATGCTCGTAATTTACCTAAAAGTTGAAAACAATGGAAAACAAGCGTAAATCTATATAAATGATATAAATTACAAGCATTATTGGGGGAAATTAACACTTAATAATCAGGACTATTTGATGTTATCAGTAAGATCGTAGGATCGCGATCCGATCCTACGATCTCGATCTTGTAAAGACAAAAACGATTTCACGCGAGATCGGGATCTTGAGAGGCTTGACTCATACCGAAGGGTAAGTGGTTCATTTCTATAGACCAAAGAAGTGCGAAAACTAAATGATCGCCTCTCATACAGTCTCTACTCTCTACTTTAGTATAGGTCGGGTCTTATAAATGGTCTCTCCTACAACATCAAGGACATCAAGGTTGTGATATTCATAGTAGAGACTGTATGAGAGGTGATCCTTTAGTTTTCGTACTACATACAAGACCAAATGTTAACCTTATGTTTTTTCATTTTTTGGTAACATATTAATTATTTTCCTATCCGCTAGATGACCAATGGTTTTTACATGTACTTCCGTGTGCGATGCATTTTGTGTAAAGGTGTATAATTACAAAAGAATGTCACTGACTGCGTAACAAGTTTAGCACCATGCTAGAGGGAAGTGCTTTGTTGTTTTGTTGTTGTGGGATACCAATTTATGGATAATTTAGCTACTTCTAGCGAGAATTTCTCTAACGAACATAAACATGTAACATGGAAATGTAGACATGTGCAACAACGTATCTATCACATTGTAATTTTTATTTTGGTGTGCCTCTAGTCACCAACTATAGTAAAAGCATCAACACATGTAACTTGATTATTATTAGAAAATTTACCACAAAAACTGTTAAAAGAGAAAATGGACAAAGAGAAATAGGAGAAACACACCAACATGTTGTTTCTTTCAAAGAAACTCACACCACAATTGAATATAAGCTTCAGTTTGGCTAACCATCGACTGTTCAAAGTTGCCCAAAGTGTTGTATTAGAAGCCTTAGATTACTATCACAACAATACAGATCTTGAAACTTTTTATGTTATATTTTATAACATGGACAAAAAAATGTTTGCGGGGGTCAACTCAACTAGACCCGACCCAAACCAAAAAAAAGGCCTAAATTATCCGTCTTGAAACTTTTTATGTCATTTTTGCCATCTATTATATTAGTTTGATTCACTTTGTTTCTTCTCAATTATCCGTCTTGATTATGTACGCATAATCTCAATAAATACTTTATCTTTTGGTAATGTAAATGGTTGGTCTGGATCTGAGAAAGGTAGAATAGCGGGTTGGTGCGCAGGGTTGAGGGTACTACTTGTTCTGGTTACGACTTCTACAACCCTTTTTTGACTAGCTCAGGTAATTAGTTTGTTAATTGTGCCATTGTCGCCCTCATTGTAATTAGGGTGCGGTTAGGACTGAAGTTGTAATTCACATGAAGGTGAATCAATCGTGTATAGGCACTTTTTTTCTTATTATGATGTTAGTTTAACAGTCACAGTGTGCCTGTCTGAGTGTGTGCTTACTTACAGTTAGTGTCGGTCACAATGTTGATGTTTGTTTGCAAATTATTTAGCCATTCCTTTTTTCCCTTTGTAAAGGGTTACCCGTGTGCGATAAATTATTTAGCTATTCACTAGATGAACCAATGGTTTTTAGTTTTTTACATATAATCCCGTGTGCGAAGAAATTTTGTGTAAAGAATGTCACCGTTACTAAAGAATGTCACTGACTGCCTAATAAGTTTCCGACTTAGTAAAGCACCATGATAAAGGAGATTCTGTTGTTTTTTTGTTTTGTTGTTGTAGTGGATACCAAAATTTATGGATAAATTAGCTAATTCTAGCGAGATTTCTCTAACCAACATAAAAAATCTAACTTGGCAATGTAGACATTTTCAGCAATAATTGCATTCTTTTATTTTGGTGTGCATTCGGTGATTCGGTTACCTAGTATAGTAAAAGCATCAACACATGTAAGTTAATTAATTGTTTTATAAATTTAGAAAAAAAAATGTTAAAAGATGAAATGGACAAGGAGAAATAGGAAAAACGAGAAGATAGGCCGTTGCATGTTGCAGCGCAATCATTTTATCATTTATTTTTTTGGAAATCTTTTACATGGGTGGAGACATGATGGGGGCAGGGGGCATGTGGCCTTAGTAAAAAAAATTGTAATGTGAATTTTCTAAAATGTTTTAAAATTTATCAAAGTATGCCTCCTCGGCTCCTCGAGCAAAACTTTTTGGCTCTGCTTTTGCGTTTTTGTTTCTTTTTTTTTTAATTAGTGCAATGATTTTTAATCATGTATTCATTTAGTTGTCGTGTCTATATTTTTAAATGTATATTTTATGTATATATTTAGCGCATGTGCATAACTTTTTGTTATGTCACTGTATAATTAAAAAAAAAGTCAAAGTTAAAAACCCACGTACACAAACACATTTTGAGCCAGGTTAAAATAAATTCACTTTCAAACGAAACGATAACATTTCATGAGAGAAGGGTATAAATACGGTAATTAAGACGCAACATGTTGCTTTTTTCAAAGATACTCACACCAGAACTGAATATAAGCTTTGGACTAACTATGTACATAATCTACCAGACTTCTTTTGTGGGCCTATGAATTTGATATGAGCAGTCCGCACAAGGCTATTATGGGCCCTATTTTGTTTAGACGATTAAAACTTAGAAACACGTTATGATAGTACCAAAATTTTCTCTAAAAATATCGATCGTTTGTAATTAATATCACTGATCATTGATTAATCAATTAAGTATTTTATGTGATATTATTAAACGTAAGTACGAATTTGGGACCTTTAAAATTAGAGGTCTTGGACTTTCGCCTGCCTATAAAAAACCACATTGCTAATAGTACCACACCTTTACAAGTTTACATTTTATTAACTTCACTTCGCTGTAATGAAAAGTTTTTCCTTCGCTGTCATGATATAAGAATTCAACATGCGTCTTTAAATCTTCATCATTTTCATCATCAAGTCTCGCAGTTTGGTTGACAATCGCATTATACTTTTTTTTAAACCCCAACGTCTCTTTTTTTTAACCCGACGACTTGTTTTTTTCTAAACCCCAATTTACACGGTTACCATGTGAAAAGAAAGTAAAAGGCTCAATGTCTTAGCTGATAGGTTCAATGCAATGCACTATAACACAAAAGGCAGTATTGGTGGGTGCTACAAGATCGCGCCATGGGGCACTAAGGTCATCCAGAGTGGTGGGTGACCGCCTCACCATTAGTGCCAAGTGGATAGTGACCACCAAAACGAAAGTGAGATGTCACGTTCAAATTGCATAAGTTTGGTGACCGGCTCACCAAAAGTGACGTGCAAAAAACATGGGGCCCATTCCAAAAAGTAAATGTTTTTTTATTTGTTTTGTGAGTGTGTGTAGGATATTTAGTGGGGTATATTTTTATAAAGTGCGTATTTTAATTTAATATGAGGGAAAGATGACCAAAACGGGTGAAAGGTGAGAGACTGAGAGGAGTGAAGGGAAGTGAAATGAGAGAGAAAGCTGATGTGACACTGATGTGGATGGTGAGCCGGTCACCACCACTTCTTTTAGCCTAACAAGCTCTATGGCGTACCATACCTCAGTGCTCGTAAACCGAATAGAACAATAACTAAATGGAGGTAATTTGCACTCTTTTAAAAATAAATGGGATACTCAACTGTATAAACAAATAAAACACAGAGGTAATTCTCTAAAGGGACAAGTAGCCCGACGGGAGTACCTTTTTAGACGATTTTTTTTCAAACTAGACATGAGCTACTTTGGATTCGGGCTACCATACTTAAAATCATGACACATGTCCCATATAGTATTGTTTTGTCTCATTATGTCTTATTATAAATGACATATATACCCTCTCTTTAAAATTGGGCTACTTACTTTACATTGGGCTACTTTGGAGTTGGGCTACCCACTTCACCTTCTCCGGCCAACACCTCCGAACTTCAAACCCAGAATCCGGCGACCCTTCCGGCGACCACCACCACAAACCTCCTGCCACCACCACCACCAAACTCTGGCCATCGTCACCAACCTCCGACCACCACCAAAACGCAACCCTATATCAAGATTCGACCAAAAAATTTGTTGTTATCCAAAAAATAAACATGAACGAGCTTGTATATTACCAATCCGAGCATAACCCCCAGTTATCAATTTTACAACACAACAACAAAAACTCAAAATTTATCCTATGTTCATTTGAAACCCTATTTATTCAATTAATAATTTATGAAATTGTTTTAGATGAAATTGAACATGATATAGTGTTTGTAAATGCTTTCCAAACAAATCCCCTCAATCAATTGGTAAAAACAATTACTAAAACTCAAATACACAATTGAACATGATAGAGTGTTTGGGACATTGGTCAATTAACCCACCTGTTGGGATCATGATGCGTAGGTTCGGGGTCGAGAAAACCTCCTTTTCTACGAGCAAGCTTTTCAACCCTCTAGGCAGTGAACCTAATCGTTGTAGTGTAGTATGGGGTAAGCCTTGGTGATTGATATCGTTCTCTAGGGAAATAGGAATGTTAGAAAGAAATTTATGACGTGAAGGTGGGGTTGAGGATGATTCTTTTTTTTTTAATCTTTTTTATGTTTTTTAGAAAGCAAGGGTAAAATCTCGGGGCAAATGATTGCGGGGTGGTACTTCTACCGATTTCTCTACTTCTACTAATTATCCAATTTAACTAATTACTACGGATAGCTATGTTTAATTGAAGTGTACTCGTATGGTGATTAAAGATGTGTTCACTTAGATATTATTACTCCCTAATTATCTTTTATTGGTCGGTTGAATTGTCACGTCCTTTATCTTAACGCGTTGCATTCCTATTAGTCGTAGGGTGTGCGTATTCCCTATTTCTATGAGGTTATGTGTAACACCCCCAAATCTCGGTACAGCGGAAGACTTAATCAAGTTTTCGGGGCGTTACTATTGGATTGGTATCGCACACAAGTACAGCAAAATATAGTCATTTAACATTCAAAACCAATCCCAAATTTAGTTATTCAAAACATTTAATCCAAAAGTGTAAATATTAAGCCCAACACATGATTTAATAAAATAGGTCCCCAAAGTTTATCAGAGTCAGAAATGATCCTTGAACCCCGCCTTCTTGCCAAGCTTCCACCGATCACATATTCCAAACATCTTTCAAATACCTGGGAAATCATGCTAAAAGGTCAGCTTACGCTGGTGAGTTCATAGGTTTAAGTTCAACAAAATCATAGTTGACCAGTAGGAGTTGATTTTCTATGCAAGACCTAAGATAGATAAATACCGATCCTACCCGGATCACCAACCATAATCATATCCCGCATCTAGGGATTACTCGGGCCCAGCGACTCTAGTCCAGCACTGTCGTGGCAAAATCTAGAACAATTGCCAACCCCGAACTAGGTCGATGTAGAAGTTTATTCTTAGCTAGGCAATAGTTATAGCAATTAGGATTGCTACCCTAGTCTAAGGCAACAACTACCACACATCTATCTAAACAGTCAAGCATATAAGCAAATCCAAATAGTTTTCATGGTCCAAAAACAGTAGCATGATTCTCACCCCAATATAGTTAAAAACGTAGATAAAAGTGGGGCTATGAAACTCACCTCAAGCAATCAACGTACGAATAAATGCTAGCAGAAGATAACAGAAATCACGGCACAACAACTATCGACTCGGCACAACCTATTAATGTAGACCAAATTTAATATATATATCTCTCGAAATCAACGTTATCTACCCCAATGTATTCCATTTCGTTATTTCCAAAAATGTCTCGTTTCACCATTTAATCCTAGTGTTTGGTATCCTCATGTGGGTGTATCGACTCAATATGATGTTGTGAATGCACTCAAACAACTAATATATAACTCAATGCAACATAATGAGATCTCTAAACGATAAGCTCCATAGTCCAATAAGTTTCGAAATAAATAGTAGACCTTATCGAATTCGTCAACTCGATAAACTCATTTATTTACTCGTGTCGCTTATTATCCCATAAATCCATCGTATCCTAAAGAGTCATAAGGATAATTCACCCATTAATAAGGTTACCCAACGTACCTAGCGGGCTCTTATTAGATTCGTCAACCTAATAAGTCCGCTACCCACGTGGATCAACACTATTAATGTTAGGTTATCCGTAACCCATGCACACAACGTAAGCAAATAATTACTTAAACTAGTATTAAATGCCCATAATTGGCATCCTTCGATAAACGTGTACTCGAAACATTAATTACTTATTTATTATAAAACATTTCCAATTTAGTCGTTAGTTTCCATTAAAAAATAGTAAATAACAAGATGAGTCTTGTTATCGATATTTTTGGTACAAAAGCCCATTTATTATTTATATTTCATAGTCTATTAGCATTTTCATGTATATATATATATATATATATATATATATATATTTCGTCAAATTCCAATATTAATCTCATATCGTTATTCGTTTCGAGTCCACAAGCACGAGTCATGACTTCTCGGCTTTTAATCAATCAATAGTCCAAACTATACTAAAGTCCATGTTACGGCTTTGTCGAAGTCAACTATTGACTAAAAAGTCAAAGTAACACCGACTTAGCTCAAAGTTGACAATATATATATCAAGTTCAATTTAAAAGTCATAATAGCGCAATTCAATCCCAATCCAACTCAAAACAATCTCGCCAACCAATCAATTAACCAAATATACCCGAAACCAATGTTATGACCTTAATGGTCATGACACGGTCACTGTTAAGACCACGTGAACCAAACAAGCTCTAGAAGCTTTTCGGCTCTACGCGTCTAATCCAAACATCAACAATATCAACCAACAAGCTACCAAAACGACCCGACCCAGACCCTTGGTCCATGTGGGTCACGTACGCAACCCATGGGGCTCGTGCGTGCCCTAGGTGGCTCGTACACCATGCCAAACCCAACCAAATCACTTCCAAATCAATTTCACAACATCCAAATACAATCAACCAAGCTCTAATCATTAACCAAACACAAAACCCATCATCTATTCTAACCAAAAATATGAAACTAGACCTAAAATGCATAAACCCATCAAATTGATACACCACGTGCTTACCAAACACTAACTACTTGTTTATTTAGATGTTAATTATACTTAATTCCATGTTTCACCCAAAAGCCCTAAATGTTACCATGGGGTCGAAACCCTAATTAATCCATACGTGGGTTATTAAAGCTTTAACAAGCTTAACCCATGTTCCATTTACCTTATTCAAACACGAATTGCAAAACCCACTTGAAACCCTAGAAATCCGAATCTTAATCTTTAGATTTGAAGGTGTTAATGGAGGTTTTAGTGAGAGTGTTATATATGGATAGAAAGAGGATGAAAAGATCTTCGATATGGTGGTGGTGGTGGGTGGTCACGCGCCGTCGTGTGGCGGTGGTGGCTAGAATAGTGGCCGGCGGTGGTGGGGTTTAGGGTTAGGGTTTATATTTAATTTGGGGAGAGAGAGAGTAGAGAGAGAAAGTGGAAGTGTAGGTGAATTTTAGAGAGAGAAAGTGAAGAGTGAAATGAAGAGAGTGAGGGGGTATGTATACTTAGAGATAGGGACTTAAAAATAAATAATTTTGGGGGAAGGGTGGCCGGCTATGGTGAAAAGGGAGGGGCCGAAGGTGTCATTTTTCGAAACTATCCCGTTTACCCATTCCCGAGCTCATATATTGTCCCTGAGTGTCCCACAACGTTCATTCGACTTTCTAATATCGTTATTTATGTTTTTCCACGAGTTTTGACTATTTATTTGTCAATTTTCGAGTTACGGTCTAAAAGTTACGTTATTTCTCGTTTTAGGCTTTTCTAGTGCCGAATCGAATAGTGCCTACCAGATAGAGTTAAAACTCATACGATAACTCATTTAATAGTGAAATAACCCGTAAAAACCAATAGACGATATAAAATCAAGTCATGGTTTATAAAAATAGTGATAAAGGCAAAGCTCGGTTTAGTTAACGTAATGCGGTTACCTAAAATAGACTCCCTAAATTGCCAGTTGTCACATTATGTGTTAGGTCACCATATTAGTAACATAAGCATCAATATGTAGAAATAGAGAAGAGAATAGATCGGATGAACAAACCACCAACAAACACTCTGCGTATGAATTATAAAGGTTATGCGTAGCAATAGTGAAAGAGAATGAATTGAACAACCAACCCTCAAGTGAGGGTTATTACAAGGTATTTATAGGAGAGGGAGCTAGGGCAACCCTCCTAGTCCCTTCCTTTCCTTATTGGACTTGGGCCAAGGCTCATGGGCTTTCTACATAAGCCTTGGCATGATTACTAACATAAAAGCCATATTAAGCTAACTATTACATATTAATTACTAACACTTGAATTCTAGTTTAGGAGTGATTCCAACAATCTCCCCTTAAGTGTTAGTGATTGATGATGTGAACGGTGAAGGCGTTGATGTAATAGTAGCTTTGACGTCTTCTGACATTCTTCTTTCTTGTGAGAAGAATTTCCTTGATTCGAACAATCTCCCCAGTGTAGAGAAATTGTTTCCTTTGAAAAGTTCTGCTTTGACGTCATCATTTTCTTTGCTGTTTGATCTTTGTTCTTTGTGAAGGTAGTGATAGTATGTTGTTGTTGTCTGCATTAGGTCAGCTTCGTTGCTCCAGTGTCTCCACGTCTTTCTTCAACATGCTCACACTCTCTTTACCGTTGGATTACAGTACTGATGAAGTTCTCTTAGTCTTTAACTTTGTAGATTCTTTAACTTGACGAAGAATCATTTTGACTTTTGTGTTGCCTTTAGAGTGAACTTCCATTAGTGATGTTGTTGGTATGAGCATGTGAAGAATCTGCACGATCATTCCGCTCCAGAGCTTCCATAAGAAGAAAACATAAGAAAGGTTAGTAATAAGCGGATTCCGGCACTTACAATTTTGAACTTCGAGAGTGTTAACAACATAGTGTGAAAACACAACTCTAATTCTCACAAAGGCCGTTCCTGAACTGGAGTCCCACAAGTGAGATAACGCGATGTACCGAAGTACACCTACAGTTCAGATGAGTCGCTGAGGTACACCAAAGCATCACTGTTGGGTTTTAGGTTCCTTGCATCAAGAATTACTCTAAGTACTGGAACCACGGACAGGTTTGATATAACCACGGACAGAAGTGTGTAACCACGGATGAAGTCAACCGCGGCTAGTAGTATTGTGTAACCACGGATAATATATTGTAAACACTGCTAGTCTTGTATAGTCGGTTAGTTTATTGTATTAGATAAATATGGAAAAGATATTTATCTTGTAGGTTACGTATTGTATATTGTATAGGACTCCTTAGCCTATAAAAGGAGGTCCTAGGTTAGGTTAGATATACGTATGTTTTATATCTAAGGTCGATACACTTCAAGGTTGCAAAACCCTAATACTGTAAGAGTATTCGTATTAATAAATAATATTGAGGTGTTGAATGTTTATTGTTCTTCTTCTTAAGATTAAGTATTAAATTCCGCGTAATACTTGATAAGCTTTTGTTACAAGTCAGTTTCTATATTAGATCGTTTGCTCAACTGGGATCAATAAGTGGTATCAGAGCTTGTGATCTAGAAACTGTAACCAAGAAGAAGTCTGTTAATCTTTATTCAAGTAAGTTAAGATGTCTGACGAAACTCACATGGTGACTGCTTCAAAAGTGCCCATGCTCAAACATGGTGAGTACCAAATTTGGAGGATGCGAATGAGGCAATACATTCGTATGATTGATTATGCTCTCTGGGATGTTGTTGAAAAAGGAGACACTCTTCCTAAGAAGGGTGAGGATGGACTGGAGATTGCTATTGTTAGTGAACCTGATAAAGCTAAGAGGAAAATGGAGATCAAAGCTCACAGTATTCTCTCCATGGGAATACCTAATGAGTTTGCATTGGACTTTGATCAATATGAGTCTGCTAAAGAATTATTGGATGCTCTTGAATTAAGGTTTGCTGGTAATGAAGCTACTAAGAAGTCAAGGATGAATATGCTCAAGCATCAGTTTGAAACCTTCACTGCTCTTAGTGGAGAAAAGATTGATGGTACATACAATAGACTTCAAAAACTTATCAGTCAACTGAAGTCATTGGGTTACAAGTTCCTTCAAGAAGATATTAATTTGAAGTTCATTAGGAGTTTATCATCTGAATGGGCTATTCATACAATTGTGTGGAGAAATAAAGAGGACTTTGCTACGATGACTCTTGACAATCTCTTCAATAACTTGAAGGTTTATGAGTCTGAGAATAACTTTTCTCACTCATCTTCTGCTAATCAAAACATTGCTTTTGTATCCACTAATCACAAAAGCCCACAAGATGTATCCACTGCTGCCTATGGTATAACCACGGCTATTGCAAATACTACCACTGTTAGTGATAATATCAGTGATGGTGCAATATGTGCTTTTCTGTCTGATTTAACTACAATTGTCACTGTGCTGAATCAAGATCTGGATCAAATTGATCCTAATGATCTTGATGAGATCAATCTTCAATGGCAAATGGCTATGTTGACTCTCCAAGCAAGGAAGTTTCTGAGGAGGACTGGAAGACAGGTCAAGTATGATGGTCAAAGGAGAGCTGGATTCGACAAAAGCAAGATGGAGTGCTTTAACTGCAAGAAGAAAGGTCACTTTGCTAGGGAATGTCGAGCTCCTAAAAGAATTGAAGGCATTCAGAAGACATCAGAAGAGCTTGTTACTTCTTCAGCTTTGGCTGCTCAGGATGGGATTGGTGATTATGATTGGAGTGATCAGATTGAAGAAGGTCCAAATGCAGCTTTTCTTGCTAGTGAAGCTTCAAAAGAGCATAACTTTGCTCTAATGGCCTATGCTTCATCTTCTGGTTCAGATTCTGAGGTATCTAATGATTCTAAAACATCTACTTGTTCTTTTAAATCATGTTCTGATAACTTAGAATCTCAAAAAGCTATCACTGAGAGTATGAGAAAAGAAGTAGAGAGATTGACTCTAGATAACTTAGGATATAGAGTTGGTCTAGAAGGTGTGGAAGAGAAGCTAAAATTCTGTATTAAATGTGAGTTTGAGTATGTAGAAAAGATCAATATACTAGGTGGCTTGGTTTAAAATTGCGTTTTGCGATCCAATGCGGTAAAGGTCTAAAAAGCCGATGCGTGATGCGCGTTGCAAATGCAAGCGCATTTTGGACGCGATGCGTTTTATATTAAAAAAAATACAAAAAATACTTATATGTAGTGATAATACAATGTACCAACTAAATGCAATAAATTTACAAATAAGTCACCAAGATATAAAAATTAGGTGAATAATCTATTTGTAAAACAAATAAGTCACTATGTCATGACACAAAATAATTAGAAACAACACTATAACCTCCAACTAAATGTCATTTTAAACGAGACCCTCCTCCTTTAGTTACTTTCGAACGGATCACACATGTAAAGTAATTTTAATTTTTCGATCTTGAATTCCATAATTTATACCGGGATCCTTGTTATTGTTACTAATCAATGTGATTGCACGAGAACAATTAGAGTCCATTCTATACATATACATGATGACATGATGTTATAATGTATCAAATGTATACTTATAAGTTATACCAGTAGCTAACAAATTGAATTTGTTCCTAACTAAATAAATAGCAAAAGTGAGAATTGTAAATTTTATTCAAATATTTAACATATATGATTATGTATGATCAAATAACAATATGAACTCTTGCACATCATGATGCTAGAATAATAAGATTGTTTGTGAGATTTTAAATCATGTAAATGGTGCATGATCATGAACCTAAGGGTAATTTGGATGTGGTTGTTGTGTTTGATTGAACGTCTTTAAACACATTTTATTTTTCAAGGTCACATTAAATATTTTAGCTTCTTCTATATGGTTTAATTTTGAAAAAATGACCTAAGTTCCATATTGCGACAATTGCGACCGTTGCTAGCATTACATAAATGCGGCAAATTGCGGTCTAATGCGAGCGCATTCTTGGATGGCCTCGCATTAGGTACCATGATGAGAAATCCTAAATGCAATGCAATGATGCACGCATTTTACGCAATGATGCGCGCATTTTTAAACCAAGCTAGGTGGTGAAATTGATCTTAAAAACATAGAGATTAAAATGCTTAAAGATAAACTAGCACAGGCAGAGAGTGTAAAACAAAATGCCCTAGAGGAAAAAGAAAAACATGTTGTTAGGGTTGCTAAAACACAATATGCTTCTGATCTAGTAAAGAAGCCAATAGGTCAAAAATTGTTCAAAGATGGTACTGGTCTTGGATACAATAATATGCCACCACCCTCTTTGATGAAACATGCACCACCTGCTAAAGAACTGTCATTTAGTAGTGAATTCAGTTTTAACAAACCTGTTGAAGAGATAAATAAGACTGAAACACCTAAGATAAGTTCTGATAAGTTATCTGATGCTCCCATAATAGAAGATTGGGAATCAGATTCTGAGGATGATAGAACTAAATCAACTAAGTCTGAAAAGATAGAGAAAGTTAAGAAAGTTGATTCTCAGCAAGTCAACCTTGTACCTAGATTTGGAGCTAAAGTTACCAAGAAAGTTGTAGAGTACAGGGAAATTCCTAGTGAACAGATGAAACAATATAAACCTAGGGGTAATCAAAGAAGCTTAAATGGTCTAATTTCTAACAGATTAGGTGATGAGTTTCAATGTGTTAAAAAGGCTTGTTTTGTGTGTGGTAGTTTTGAACACTTACAGAGAAATTGTCATAAAAACAGACCACACGTTTGGAATCATTGGAGGAGGGTAAATCATCAAAACTTTTCAAGAAATACAAACCCTCATCCTAACAGTAACATGATTCCAAGAGCAGTGCTGATGAGGAATGGGAATACAAAATCCATTGTCACTGCTACACCTAAATGGGTTCCAACCACTGCTAAGCAAAATGTAAACACGGCTAAGCAGAATCAAACCACTGTTAAGCAAAATATCACCACTGATTCAAAAGAAGTTTTAAAAATTCCAAAGGTGATAACTGATACAGTGGTTGGAAATCATTTTTATGCTGTTAAGGCCTCAGCAAGTTGGCAATGGAAGCCTAAGACTAAGGTTTTACCACATGTCAACTGTGCATCAATGGACCTAAAGAAATTTGAATATTTTGATGCACAGGGCAGACCCAAGTCAGTACTGGCTTGGGTCCACAAGAGGAACTAACTTGTGTAATTTTATGTGCAGGGCAATCTTCAAACTGAGCTAAAAGATAAAGGAGTTTTTGATAGTGGTTGCTCTGGGCACATGACATGGGATGGAAGTAATCTGGAAGATTTTGAAGCTTTTGATGGAGGATATGTGGCTTTTGGCAATGATCCAAATGGAGGAAAGATACTTGGCAGAGGCACAATCAGAACAGGGAATTTAGACTTTGAAAAAGTCTATTTGGTACAGGGACTTAAGTACAATTTATTCAGTGTTTCTCAAATGTGTGATAAGAAAAACTGGGTACTTTTTGGGGAAACTGAGTGTGTGGTGTTGTCTCCTGAGTTTAAGATGCCTGATGAGAAGTTTATACAACTTAGGGTACCTAGGAAGGAAAATATATATTGTTTTGATCTTAAAGATGTTCTTCCTAATAGGTCCTTATGTTTGTTTGCTAAAGCATCTGTTGATGAGTCAAAATTGTGGCATAGAAGGCTAGGTCATCTCAATTACAAAACAATCAATAAACTGGTAAAAAGAAACTTAGTAAGAGGGTTACCTTCAAAGGTTTTTGAGTGTAAGGAACTGTGTGTAGCCTGTCAAAAAGGAAAACAACATAGAGCTTCTTGTAAGACCAAAATTGTAAACACCATAACACAACCACTGTTTATGCTTCATATGGACTTATTTGGACCTACCTTTGTTAGAAGCTTGAACCATAAGCAGTATTGCCTAGTTATCACTGATGATTATAGTAGATTTTCTTGGGTATACTTTTTGGCTGCTAAGAGTGAGACTAGTAAGATTCTTAAGAGTTTCATTACTAAGATAGAAAATCTAGTAAATCATAAGGTCAAAGTAATTAGATGTGATAATGGAACTGAGTTTAAGAATGATGTGATGAATCAGTTCTGTGTAGCTAAAGGTATTGAAAGACAGTTTAGTGTTGCTAGAACACCACAACAGAATGGTGTAGCTGAAAGGAAAAATAGAACACTAATTGAGGCTGCTAGGACCATGTTGTCAGAGTCTAAGTTACCAACTACCTTTTGGGGTGAAGCTGTAGGAATTGCATGTTATGTGCAAAACAGAAGTAAGGTAGTGAAGCCTCATAACAAGACCCCCTATGAGCTGTTACATGATAGGAAGCCAATGATTGCATTCCTAAAACCTTTTGGGTGTCCTGTTACCATTTTGAATACCATAGACTACCTAGGCAAGTTTCAAGAAAAAGCAGATGATGGATACTTTATAGGCTATTCTACAAATAGTAAAGCCTTTAGAGTATACAATAGGAGGACTAGACTTGTTGAAGAGAACCTACATGTTCAATTCAGTGAAAAGACTCCTAGTGTTGAGACCAAAGGACCAGACTGGCTGTTTAACATTGATATGCTAACCAAATCTATGAATTATGAGCCTATTATTGCAGGAACTTACACTAATGCTGATGCAGGTATACAACATGATTCTGAGGTAGATACATCTTCAAAGGAAGCTGATTCTCCAAAGGAGTTCTATTTGGTTGAAAAGTGGAAAGCTTGTTCAGTTCCTTCCATCATACACAAGCAAGGTCCCTCTGATGATGATGTACTGAATACTGGAGGCTATGTTGATCATCATCAAGATAAGGATGAGTTGTTGAAAGATAACTCAGTGTCGGTAGAAGAAATTGAAAAGAAGAAAAAGCAGTCTGCAAGCACTGCTAAGCCTACTGAAAGCACTGATAGGCCAACTGTAACCGCTGACAAGCCATCTTCTACCACTGATAGTTCAAGTGAAATTCCGGCTACAAGTACTGGTGATAGTACTTTCTTTGGACCACATCCAAAGCCACTATTTGGTGATGAGAAGTATCCACACGATCCTAATATGCCTGATTTAATAGAGATTGATACTCCTACCGATGATGAAGACATGGATGAATTCTTCAATGCTGATTTGTCTAATTTGGAAACTGTAATTAATGAAAGTCCAATTACTACTACCAGAATTCACAAGATTCATCCCAAGGAACAGATTCTTGGAAATTAGAATACTCCAGTTCAAACAAGAAGCAGGGTAAAGAACACTGAACCCTTTCCTGAACATGGGTTCTTTGCAAGATCTCTTCACAAAAGAAACAGTCATAAAATCTGCAAAATTGCCTGTTTGCTTGTTTTCTGTCTCAAAAGGAGCCCAAGAGAGTGGAAGAAGCTTTATCAGAAGAAGGCTGGGGAGAATCAATGCAAGAAGAGCTTCTTCAGTTCAAACTTCAAGAGGTTTGGACATTGGTTGATCTTCCAAATGGGAAGAGGGCTATTGGGACTAAATGGGTGTTCAGAAACAAGAGGGATGAAAGAGGAATTGTTGTGAGAAACAAGTCAAGGTTGGTTGCTCAAGGATACACACAAACTGAAGGTTTGGACTATGATGAAGTATTTGCACCAGTTGCAAGGATAGAGGCTATTAGATTGTTTTTGGCTTATGCTTCATTCAAGAATTTTGTTGTGTATCATATGGATGTTAAAAGTGCATTTTTATATGGCACTATTGATGAGGAGGTTTATGTTTGTCAACCTCCTGGTTTTGAAGATCCTGATCATCCTGACAATGTTTACAGGGTGAGGAAGGCTATGTATGGATTGCATCAGGCTCCTAGGGCATGGTATGAATGCCTATCTACTTATTTGATGGACAATGGGTTTAAAAGAGGACTGATTGATAAAACTTTGTTCATTAGAAAGCACAAAGATGATATTTTACTGGTTCAGGTTTATGTAGATGACATCATCTTTGGCTCTACTAACAAGGAGCTATGCAGAGATTTTGAGAAACTTATGCATGATAAGTTTCAGATGAGTTCTATGGAAGAACTTACTTTCTTTTTGGGGCTACAGGTTCAACAAAGGACTGATGGTATTTTCATTAGTCAAGACAAGTATGTAGCAGATGTTTTGAAGAAGTTTGGGTTTCAAGATGTAAAGAGTGCAAGTATACCAATGGAGACTCAAAAACCTATGCTACCAGATGATGGAAGTCCCAAAGTTGATTTGAAGTTGTACAGATCCATGATTGGATCTTTGATGTATCTTACTGCATCTAGGCCAGACATTATGTTCTCAGTCTGTGTGTGTGCAAGATTTCAAGTAACACCAAATACCTCACACATGAATGTTGTTAAGAGGATCTTTAGATATTTGAAAGGTCATCCTAAATTGGGCCTTTGGTACTCTAAGGATTCCCCTTTTGATTTGGTGGCCTATACTGATAGTGACTATGCTGGAGCTAGTCTGGATAGGAAGTCTACCACTGGAGGATGTCAGTTCTTGGGAAGCAGATTAATTTCTTGGCAGTGTAAAAAGCAAACTATTGTGGCTAATTCTACAACTGAAGCTGAATATGTGGCTGCTGCTAGTTGCTGTGGTCAAATTCTTTGGATACAGAATCAATTGTTGGATTTTGGGTACAATTTTATGCATACTAAGATTTACATTGATAATAACAGTACAATTTGCATTATCAAAAATCCTGTTTTACATTCTAGAACTAAACATATTGAGATAAGACATCACTTTATTAGAGATTGTAATGAGAAAAGGTTGATTCAAATGGTAAAAATCCATACTGATTTCAATGTTGCTGATCTTCTCACCAAAGCTTTTGATGTGGGGAGGTTTCAGTATCTTGTTGTTAGTATTGGAATGATTAATCTCTA
The DNA here is from genome assembly GCA_019973895.1 of Chrysanthemum seticuspe. Classification (NCBI taxonomy): domain Eukaryota; kingdom Viridiplantae; phylum Streptophyta; class Magnoliopsida; order Asterales; family Asteraceae; genus Chrysanthemum; species Chrysanthemum seticuspe. The sequence goes on from BPTQ01000007.1 coordinate 45,539,916, forward strand.
AACTATCAAATTGTTTTGTATAAGTTTGTATAAGTATTGGATTGTTATTATGTAATCTTAGTATTGCTATTTCTGTTTCTATCCACTGATAGTGTTGCTTCTAACCACTGATAGAGTTGATAAATCCACTGCTAGTTGTTCTGTGTTTCCACTAACCATTGTGCAGATAAAATACAAGTCATTATAGAGATTCAAGAAGTACTGAAGTTACATTGTTCATTCAACAAAACAGTTTACAGCTTACAGCTTACAATGAAACTTCAAGTGCTAATTAAAGACTACATCTATACATGATTTTCTACTAATATTTCTACTACTACTATCCTTGCTTATATCGTTTAAATGCTGGATATGCACTTAGCATATGCATGACCAGCACGCCGAAGTAGCTAAGGATCAAAATGGGAAGGATGGATTGATGCAAACAAAGAAGCTGAAGCTGATTGTGGCAGATAGATGGATGATATGATATTCTTCTTGTGCTCCATCTACACTTTCCACCATTCAGCAACTTACTCCATCTTCCTTTTACCCTTCTTTGTTACGATGTGTGAAGAAGCACCATGACTTGGTGCACTAAGACCAAGAACCACCTCTCTGTCCTTAGGGAGTGGTGGGTTTCTTTCTCGTGGTCTTGGTTGGGGGTTAGATGATGAAGGTTTGGGGTTTGAAGTCCTCTTCTTAGAAGAGTCATCAGAGTCTTCAGAAGCATCACTTGGATTCACCACACTATCATCTTCTGATGATGGAAGAAATGGGGATTTTAATGGTCGTGGTTCTTGTGGAGGTATGTCAAATCGCCATGGATTGGATTCTTGTGGAGGTGCACTGACTGTCATGGGAGAAGTTTCTTCGTCTGTATCTTCATAGGGTGATACATACGAACTTAATGAAGAGCTATTCTCTCCTTTGCTTGGATTGCTTGCCAAATAGTTCTTTTTCCATCTCTCCAGACTGCTGTTGGAGGAGGTATTGTCATCTGATGAAAGATTGATTGGGTTGGAGCTGCTCATTATTGGGATTTTTGGAGCAATTAGGGTTTTGATTTGGATTGGTGTGTGCGTTATATGAGATTAAGGGTTCTTTTTATAAGTGAAGTTTAGGGTTATTGAAGTAAATATGGGGCAGGTTAAATGTGGTTGGAGAGTTAATGAGTTTCTTGGGTATTGGACTGAGATAAGTTCTAGAAGTTGACTATATTGACTTACCTGTTCTAAACCGCGGATAGGTCTTTTGTAAACACTTCTGGCTATTCCTAACCACTGACAACAATAATCTTTGTCTCTGTGTTTGTTTTGTGTTTTTGACTTGCAGGTATGAAGGATTCGTATACAAAGGAGCTGGTGTGTGAGCTGCTTGTGTTTGTTAAAAAAAAAAAAAAAAAAATTGTGTAATCCTTCATATTTGTGTGAGCTCTTTCTTGATTTAACACTGCTTTACTTGCTCTATCTCTTGGCTATTTGGAGGGGTGATCATCTGTATCCACTGATGGTTTGTTACAACCGCGGATAGTAGTAATGGAACCGTGGATAGTATGATACTTTCTTTTGGATACTACAGGGGTTGTTTTGACACTTTAGCAAAAGTATATATCTCTCCCCAAAATCACGGATGGATCAATTTATTTGATCTTCTAACCACTTCCAATTGGCGCTCACCTTTAACCTAATCACTTTCTTTGATTTATTCACCAAACCCACTACATATCCATCATTATTCACAATGGCTGACACGTATTCCACTTCACATAACCTTGTTGCCATACTCACTAAGGATGCTCGATCTGAAGGGTTTCATCAAATGATTGATTTCCTAGTTCACAGTCCCATTCACTATGCTTTAACAGTTGAACCTACCATTCTTAAAGCCTACATACATCAGTTCTGGAGAAATGCTACACTTGAAGAGGTTGATGGTTTGGTGGTGTTTAATACTGTTGTGGATGAGAATGTTATCTCTGTTTTTGAGGAGATAATTAGAGAAGTTTTAAAGCTTGATGATGTTGATGGTGTTGATAATCTTTCCGATGTTGAGATTGTTGCTGGTTTAGAGAGATTAGGATATACACACAGAGGTGAAAAGGTACAATTTTTTAAGAGTTTGTTTTCACAACAATGGAAGTTTTTGATTCACACTTTGTTGATGTGTATGAGTAACAAGACCACAGGCTTTAATGACTTTCCTTCAAAAATTGCTACTGCTATTATTTGTCTGTCTGATGGAAGGAAATTTAACTGGTCTAGAATGATATATGAGGGGTTAGTACAGAACATTAGGAAGAAGGGTAAATACTATTTGTATCCTAGGTTTGTTCAACTGCTTGTAGAACATCAAATAGTGGAACCTGTTGAACATGCTAGAGAGTATAAAGTACATCATATGCTTCCTAGAGTTTTTGCACATATGAGGAATCAGCCACAGAATGTTGTCATTGGAGATGTTCCTTTATTTCCTCACATGCTTACTTTGCCTACTGATTCTGAGTTTAATGAAGGTCTTGCATCATGGACTAGGAAAACACAGGGCACTAAGCGTCCTCAGGCTAGTGTTAGTGGTATGGTTAATGAGGCTGTCACATGGAGTGGAGGTGACATGATTGGAAGGGCTTCCACTACTGATTCATGCTTTGATGCTGGTCAGGATAGTGGAAACATCAATAAGACCCAACCATTGGCAACTCCTAATGTGGAGAGTTCTTTGGAACTTAACACAGGTAGAGGTATCCCTAGCCAACTGGCTGCTACAGGGTACATAGATGATCAGGCTAGGTCTGGTGCTATGTCTTCTATATCCAAGGATTCACCTCTCGGAGCTAGTTAACACAGCTCGATGTGATGAGGATAGATTGGAACCTGAAATTGAATTGACGGTTAATGACTTTGTACATGATGACTTTTTCAATGAACCACCTATCGGACCAGTTCACACAGGTCGAAGTGGGGAGGATATTCTTGAACGTTTAAATGAATTGACGGCTACGTGTGCCAAAATGGAAAATACACTTTCAGGTCTACAGGAGTTAGCTGTGTTTCAGGGTAAGGATATTCGGAGGTTGATGCATAGAGTATTGGTTTTGGAGAAAGTGAAAAGACCTGGAGTTGCTGTTTTGAAAGCTTTGAGACGAAAGAAAAAGAAGGTGGACTCCTCTACTGCTCTGAATGCGGAGGATGTATCCAAACAGGGGAGGAGTGATGGTATGAATTCAGGGGAGGCTGTGGATGTATCTGTTAGTGTACCTATGGAAGAAGATGTTGATAGTGGAGATCAAGATTTTTTGGTTTCTGATAAAGATGGGAATGAGGTTGTTCTTGAAAAATTGAAGAATGTTGATGTAGTGCAGAACACAACAACTGATAGTATACCTGAAACCATGGTTAGTACTCTTGTAACCACTGATGCAGTTTCAGACTTGGCTATTGTTCCTACTACTGTCACACCCACTGCTATCATAACCACTTCCACTGTTGTCACAACTCTCTCTATATTACCACCTAAGCCTAAAGAAGTTGAGAAAGAAGCTGCAAGTACATTGATTAATCTGAGCAAAACATCATCTATTTCTACACCAATCATTGCACCTACTTTATCTGTTCAATCTACTGCAACCAAACCTAAAGGAAAAAGTTTAGTTATTGGTGAATCATTGAAGAAGAAAGTGGTTAAATCCGATATTGGGAAAGGAAAACGGATTGCTGAACCAGAGCTGAAGTTTAAAAGTAAAGTAGAACAAGAAGCTTATGATGAAGAATATGGAAGAAACTTGGTGGCTGAAGAACAAGCAGCTTTGGATAAAAGAAAGAAAGAAGAGGAAGAAGCTAGTGAGAAATGGTTAGCTATATGGTATGAATCACAAAACTATCTTCAAGCTTCTTTACAAATACTTGATGAGTTTACTGCACAAGAATGGGCACTGTTGGATGATAAGGAGAAAGCTAGACTGCTGAGTGGATGGGCAAGGAATGTGAGCAAAACAAAGAAACAGGTTATAAGAAAGAAACCTCCTACTATGGCTCAGATGAGGAATATATTGATGAAGATTATTAAGAATTCAGGCATATATGTTTCTGATAATCTCAGTAGGTGTTCATTTGAAAGAATTTTGGAAATTTATGAGAGATGTATGAGGATTAATAAAGATGATTTCTGTCCAATGAATTCTAAAAAGGAAGAAGAGTGGATTAAAGAAGATGATGAATGGATTCAAAGTAAAAGAAAGAGAAAATCTGAGGTTCAGGAGACATCTGATTCTAAAAGATTGAAAGTTGTTGAAAATGTAAATCAAATCATTTCTTATGAGTTTAAGCTAATAATTGGAAGTGAAGGAGTTTGGAAAATTCAAAGACTCAACAATGAAGTTTCTGAGTATAATAAATTTTCACAGATGCTTCAGTATTTTGATAGAGATGATTTGATGAATCTTTGGATACTTTACAAGAATAAATTTGGTGAAGTACATCCAAATAATTATCATGAGAGGCTGGTTTATCATAATTTGAAGATTCTATTTGAACCTACTCATGATGAACCTGAATGGCAAGGACTTTACAATGGTCAAGTTACTAGATGGTTTTTATATCAAACTTGTGGAGTTCATGTTTTAACTGTTTCTGGAAAGGTTATTCATATGTTTGTAGAAGGTGATTATCCTCAACTGAATAAGCATCCAGGAATAATTGCTCAGATGTTGAAGCCTGGTTGTATCAAGATGTTAGTATCTTATGATGGTCAAGCTTACGATTTGTTGCTGAAGTATGAGAAGATACTTAAAGCTAATAAGTGTTTGGCTACATCCTCTAATTCAGATGTTTTGAGCTTAAAGAAAACTTGAGAATTCTGTTGGAATTTATCAAGTTTAGGGGAGGATTGTTGGGTTTTAGGTTCCTTGCATCAAGAATTACTCTAAGTACTGGAACCACGGAGAGGTTTGATATAACCACGGACAGAAGTGTGTAACCACGGATGAAGTCAACCGCGGCTAGTAGTATTGTGTAACCACGGATAATATATTGTAAACGCTGCTAGTCTTGTATAGTCGGTTAGTTTATTGTATTAGATAAATATGGAAAAGATATTTATCTTGTAGGTTACGTATTGTATATTGTATAGGACTCCTTAGCCTATAAAAGGAGGTCCTAGGTTAGGTTATATATACGTATGTTTTATATCTAAGGTCGATACACTTCAAGGTTGCAAAACCTTAATACTGTAAGAGTATTCGTATTAATAAATAATATTGAGGTGTTGAATGTTTACTGTTCTTCTTCTTAAGATTAAGTATTAAATTCCGCGTAATACTTGATAAGCTTTTGTTACAAGTCAGTTTCTATATTAGATCGTTTGCTCAACTGGGATCAACAATCACCTCACGACTGTAGACCGTTTGAGACACACTAAGCGTAATCCACGGGGAGTTACCGAAGTTACCTGCTGTCAGGGCTGTTTGATGTTGACCCTGGCAGGAGTTTCCATTCAATCACTGAGGATCACAATTGTGAACCTATCATAAATGTTCTCGACAGATTGCTAGGATCTGTGAGATCTTTTGATGAATCTCGTGGCTCTAGACTCAATAGTGCGTTTTGGTTTTCCTGAGCGGAGACTAGGGAGAGGGTCTCCTTCTTCAATACCAGCAATCTCTAAGAGAAAGCCGATAGTTTACGTAGGGTTCCCTGTGAGAATGAAACAAGCTTCTGTTGAGAGAAACTTGAGTGGCTAAGAAGGTTTAGTGCATGTGTCACTAGGTCCATGACGACTTTTAATCTTCAATACCGGCGTCATCAAGTGACAACCAGTAGCATATGAATTGAACCCGGTGTCTGCCCTAAGTTGAATAATCTGGAGGGCTATTTCTTTTCACCCTTTTCTTTGCTTTTCTTTTTAATTCTTCAACTCCTTCTTTCTCCGATTCTAATTTTCTCCTTCTTATGATCATACCTAAGGACTTCTAATTCTAACTATTGGTAGTGTCCTTGGGTAGATCCCTCCGGCTCTGGCGGATCATAGGACGGTTAATCCTAACCTTAATCACCTTATAACTCCATTGCCATAAAACCATTTTCATGAAAATCTCTCGAAGAGTTTGTGAATGAAAGACATGTTTGAACACTTCAAGAGTTTTAGATTTTATGAAATACTCCCCCTCAACATGTGCTTAAGAGTTTTGACAGAAATCTGCACAGTGAGGAAAGAGTGCGCACTTTTTGAATTGATCAACTCAAGATAAACAGTTCCTTGTGAGACACGATTACGTTGCATAGTTAAAGAGATACATTGTCAGCTTTTAGGTGACAACTAGCTCTAATAACTACCTTGAAGATGTGGACAACCCCGAAAGGTTTTCAAACCCGTCAAAGTTCATGTCTATCAAGAGCTTCTCGAATAGGTATAATTTTACTTGGATAAGTCTTGGAAGAAAAATCTTTTCAATGTATGACTGTTCAGTTCCCGTAAATTCATGGGTTGAAGTCTTTTCACACGAGGATTCAATAGCAAAACACAACATATTTCTTATCACATATTTTTCTCCCCCTCAAAAATGGCATATAAATGTTATTTTTGAAGAAATGTTGAGAATAAATATGACCATTTTGAGTTTTATGGGAAGATTACACAAAGAACATTTTGTGAACAAAGTTTTTAAGTGAAATACTCCCCCTCAACAAGTGATATAAACGGTTGAGGTTTTGAAAATCATAAGGGGAAGTACTTGTTCTTTTGAGAAAAACCTTTGAAAAATGAAAGGTTTGATAAGTTTTACTCAAAAGTAAGAAGCTTTCGCTCCTTTTATAAGGATTGTGGCACTGAAGCGTACCACAGGGTCCTTTCATTACAAGAACGGGTTGTACACTGTTATATGTGCACAAGCCATTGTCATTATAAAAAATCACACATCCAAAATAATTATGAAATTGAAACAGTTTAAGGGGTACCAGGTAGTCCATCAATCTTTCCAGGAATGCGAACAGGGCGTTGATAGCCGGTAAGATTAATCCTGGGACGACCACCTACAAAGCTCTCCAGTGTTCTGAACTGGTTCCTTCTGTACAACCTTTCATCAATCATGGTGATGATCCTCTTCACATCCCGTCTGTCCTGAGAATTCCATCGCTTTGGAGACCCAATGCCTTCATATATCCCCTTTAACCTATAAGCCAAGCCATGCCTAACCTTCTTCAAAGTGTGATCCCCAAACTTGTGAAGATCTTTACACGCCATCAAGCAGTTTAGTTGTAGTTCACTACGGTAAATTACGCCGAATGGTTTGCTGACGAGGGTGTATTGTAGAAGCTGGTTGATGTCAGGAAGTTCTAGCTGAGGTCTGGTGAAGTTGACACGGGTCTGATAGGATTCAACAGCAAGTTGTAAATCTTCTACACGTTCCTGGATCACTATGCTTCTGATGAAGATAAGTAAGGACTTGATGTATTCTTGTTGAACTTCAGTCGAGAATTGTCTCATGCGTCCCTGTACTTTGGCAAGATACAGATCTTCAATGTCGTTGAGAGACAAGTTCTGAAAGTCCGCTTCACAGAATGCATAGTCTCTTTCGTCTTGTCTTTTGACCACAATATTCTTGAGGAAGGTGTAATCCCATTTAGACGAAAGATCTACATGCTTAATAGCAACGATCCCTTTTGTACTATACACTTCATGTTGAGACTTACGAACCTGGCAACTTTTGTAGTAGATTCGTCGGCGTTCCGGCCAATGGTGAATCCCATACATTGCATCACGGTCATACGGTTCCACACTGTTGGAAAACATGTGGGTAGCCTTTTCCTCGATGGCTATGCAGTTGGAGTATATGGCTGCCGGGAATGGAAGTGTAAGTGAAGTAGCGTATTTCTTAGAACCATTGCTACCGTGTAGAAGAAATTCCAAGTCATTGTTGAAGAAGTAGCGAAATGGAATCTTCGGTTGGTCTGGTTGGCCAATCGTTGGTAGAGGTTTAGACCAGTCGGTGTAGTATGGAGCATTGTCTTTTCTTGAGAAGTCGATGTTTGCTTCAGGGTTGAGCCAATCAATGTTGTTAGACATGGCTCGTGCTATATTTTCAAGGTGATACTCAACTTCAATAGCACTTTCCGAGCTGTCTTTAAGTAGTTGAAAGGCTTCATTCTTGATTCGTCTCAACTCTGATTTTGTCATCTTCTTCACCCGAAACTTGTCTTGAAGTATTTTAGCATGCTCCAAAGTTCAACCTTCTATCGCATCTTGACCTTCAGGTGGGTAGGGAGTAGAATCAACAAGCTTAGAGAACCAGTCATATTCAGTGTCATCCTCGTCTAACCATGATACGACGTCAGTCTTTGGCATCTTCTTCTTCTTTTTCTTTGGCCTAGAGGAGGATTCTGGTTTCTTAGCTGTGTCAGGAGAGGTGGGTTGTTGTTGGGGCTCAGGAACTTCCTCATCATCACCACCAGTATACTCGAAGTGATCACCGGTTTTCTCAGTCTGGGGTGGTAACTCAGAGTCCTGAGGTTTGTTAGTAGAAGAGCGAGGAGGAGATCGTGGTTGTGCTGGAGTCCTTTGGGGTGGAGGTTGCATGGAGGATGATTCACCAGTTTTCTTCGGGCGTTTAGGCTCATCATTCTTATCCTTATCCTTATTTTCATCGTCTCTTGGACGTTTAGGCCTTTGAGCTTCTTCTCTGCATGCTGATTTAAGTTGGTATTCCAGCAGTGCTTCAAACAATTTACCTTCGTAAGAAGTAAATGTTGCAGAGCATTTAAACATTTGAGCTACCAGCTTGTTAACCAATTCAGCATCCGAGAATATTATGTGATCAACTGGGTTGATGTTGACGGACATAGGTGTTGATCTCATAGTTTGCTTGGCCAAATGCAGTAGATTTGGATAGAGTTGTCTGGTAAACATCTCCCTTGTAACTCCAGGAACGATGTCAAGAAGGAACTTGTGAGTGTAACCTTTGATCATTTCGTTCATTTCCCCTTGAAGATCACGTTTCATGAACTTCTGGACATATTCCTTTTCAACTTTCATCTTGTCATTCTCGTCATTAAGGTACTGTATCTGGTCAGCGAGAAAATTCAGCTTTTTGTAAAGCACGTCTTTCTTCCTGACCTGCTTGACAGCTTTAACGATTTGTGTCTTTGCCCGAGATGTCCAAGAGTCCGTTGGCTTCTTCACTGATTTGGATGTGGATCTGGTTGTTCTTCTGGATGGTGGAGGTGATGAGTGAGAAGATGAATCTGATGATGAAGAGACGTGAGGAGGCTCGGGGTCCTTAGGTGGTTCAGAAGTTTCCTCCTTAGAACGTGCGGGACTTTCTAGAAGAAAATGATCATAGGCGGTTTCTTCTTCATTTCTAGACTTAGCCGTTTCATCAGCCTTAGTATCATCAGCAGGAGTTTTCTCAGTCTTTTCCGTTTCTGGTTCCTCAATATCAAAGTTGATCGAATCCTCAACCTGCCTTTGTTGTTGTTCGTGGGTGATGGTGGTACCAGTTCCCTTATCGGGTTGATTAACCTTATCAGGAACTGGTGCGGCTTGAGTACCACCACTTGAACCTCCAAGGCCACGAGTTTGATCTTTTACGAATTCTTCGGCAAAGTATTTTTGTCTGAGGTCCTTCAACTTCTTTTGATAGTCCTTTTGCTCATCAAATGGTTCTTCTTCAGAGCTTTCCTTATCATGCTCAAGCACTGGGGTTTTCCCTTTACCTTTGTCAGCTGGTGGACTGGGAGGTTTAGCTACTGATGGAGTAACATCGGTTGCAGTTTCAGAGTAGAAGACCTCATTGTCTGATTCGGTATCTTCAGAGCTTTCATCCACTAGCTTTCTTTTCGGTTCAGACTTAGGAATGGGAATAGGAACAACTTCCTTAGAAGAAACTGTCCTTTTAAGTGGAGGTTTCCTCTTAGGGAACTTTTTTTGACTCTCAGTGCTTGCAGCACTTCCTGCACTGCCTCTTATGGTTCTCCTTGTAGGTGTTCCAGAAGACTTGTCATCGAGAAAACCAACTTTGTGTTCATCAACTGCTACCAGATACCTTTTGTATGCGTAAAGCTGTTTGATTGCATCCGAGAGAAGGTGATCTGACAACACGGCACCTTGTTTCTTTGTTGTTGATTCCTTAAATCTGACTGTTAGAGTAGGTTCAGACAACATGTCGTGATTGTTGGGGTCATTGATTCTCTTGGGGATATCAGGGTTATACCCAAGTGCTCTTTGGATCAACAGTTTTGTATATCTGATATAAGGGATCTTTGAGCCAAGCTTTTTGAGGAATGTCATCATGTCATCCCATATCAGAGCTTCAACTTCGATGTGCTTCATGTTGACCAAAGCCCAAAAGATTTGCAGTTCCATGAGCTTGGGATGCTCATAGCCACTGTCACGACCAGAAACAGATTTGGTGATGATGATGTAGAGAGTTCTCCAAGGTTGAGGAATATTCTTAAGATCCACATGTGAATGCTTAGTGATTACTCCTGAAGCTTTGTCATAACCAATATCGATCATGAATTGTAGAACAGTCTCTTCAGTTGGTGTGGCATTGAGTTCGGTTGGCTCGATGACCGGAATGAGGAGAACAGCCCTTAAGTCTGCAGGTGTGATGGTGACTTGTTTGTCATTGAGAGTCACTGTCACAGCATTTTGTCCTTTGATCTTTTGCATTGTATTCCAGAACTGATGAATGTAGATCTCAGACAATGTAGCAGAATTGGAGAGCATGTTCTGATAAGGATGATTCTTCAGAATATCCACAACAATTAAGCAAGAATACTCTGAGCAGGTGAGAGTTTCAAAGTCAACACGAAGGTTGTTCTTTCCAATCTTCATTGGATAACCATTCGGGAAGATATCAGCAACGGTGAGAACATTCGGTGCATCCACATTTTGCGTTTGAGCATCCATGTCGTGATCTGAAAGATATTTAGCCAAAAGAACCAACATATCGAAAGACATTATGTTAGTCAACAGATGGTTTTATTGTCTAATTATTGAATGTGATATGTCGATGATTGTTACGAGTCCAATGTCACTTGTTTGTCCAATAGTCCAATGACGTCGTGATAAGTTTCGTGAGTTGATTAACTTTAAGTTTTAAAGTCCATGTTTTCACTTATTATTCACAACTTGTTAAACATTTAAGCTTATAGTGACATTATTGGTTTCGTGGCGTTATGATTTATTTATTTACAAGTTTGCACGCGTAACAATTCATAATTAAGGTTAAACTAGGCTTAGGCGTAGAAATGGCAAGCTTATGCGTAAACAGGAATGATATACGCATAAACGTAAGCTTATGAGTAGGTTCTTGACTTACGCGTAAGAAATATTACGCGTAGGAAAAGGGGACTTATGCGTAGAGCTTACGCGTAAGCGTATATAAACCTTACGCGTAAGGTTTACTCGTAAGAGTCAACCTTATGCGTAGAGGTCACTGTTTACGCATATCCTTCACAGGATACGCTTAGTCCCTTATGTAGAACCTTACGCGTAAACGCTACGCGTAAGATTTCTCTTACGCATAACATGCTACGCGTAAGGTGATCCTTATGCGTAGATGATAAACAACCTTGATTCTGAATTTTCACGCGTAATAAACCTGAAATAAGTTAATCATAGCATCAATATTAACACATACATTCAATCTTTATCAGCTCAAACATGAATGCTCAATTAAACAGTTATGCGAAGAAATCCTTATGCGTAAACCTAAACCCTAAGTTTCAAGAATTACGCCTAAGTAATTTAGCCATGGAAAATGCACCAAAGTTTTTCTGGGATGTCTTAGATGCCTAATGAGATGTTTTGTTCAAGTTTTAACATCAAACATGCCATGAATCAAAAATACCCAAACCGTAAGAACTTAAACCCTAAATTTCAATTCTTTCACATTTGATGTTTCTGGGCAAGTTCTAAGCATGGATATAGTCAATTCATCATATAAACAACATCTTACAAGCAGCTAATTAACCAGAAATACTCACACAAGAAAATACCCAATTGAACGCATAAACCCTAGTTTTCAGAAATCATTCAATTCGTGTTTCTGGGTGAGTTTTGAGGATAAAAATGGTATCATAGACATTATACAAACATTATGACACAACCATTTCACCCACAAACATTCATTCTTGATTAGGTGTTCATACGCTTATGCGTAGAACACAAAATCACTCTTAGATGAAAACCAAACCGTTGGTTTAAGAAAAGATTTAAAACCATTGTTTATAATCATGTAAAGAACACGAAAACACTTACAAAATGATGATCAAGAAAACGGATTTGAGGATGGATTTTTATGCGTGGGATTGAGTTAGTTGGGAAATAAATGTGAAGTTAATGAGTTTGGTGGGATATTTTGTTAAAAAACAACTTTGATAGTTTGACACAATTGGTCCCTCCACCTTTACCATTTACATCCCATGCACATAACTTCCATTTTGGTTACCAACCGAAGGATATTTGAAAAAAAATTTGACGACACACCCCTTGACTTAAGAAATAATGAAAGTTTATAAATTTTAGTCCGAGGAGTGTCAGAAAACCAGAAATGTGACCACCATTTAAAGAAACAACCGGGATAATGTAACATGCAAGTACAAGGTTTTATTGAACCTAAAAAAATATTAATTTTCTCCCCCTCAACACTTGATCGAAAAAAGAAAAAAAATACTGAATTTTGAAAGATTTGAGTGTTGACGGAAGAATTATACTTGCCATGTTAAAGAAATATAGATAGAAGAATATATTTTTTGTTTTATCTGATTTTATAATTTTGTATTTTGTTTTTGAAAAATATTTACAAAAGAGATTTTGGTGTTTGACTGGTTTTTAAGAATGTTTTAAGAGTTCATCCAGTTCCTCTTGAGTCAAACACCGCATACCAATCCGGTGGACCAACTCATTAAACCTAGCCGGAGCTAAGGCTTTGGTGAGGAGATATGCCAATTGGTATTCTGTGCCCACAAAGTATAATTCAACAGTACCCTGTTCCACGTGGTCCTTGATGAAATGATAGCGAAGATCGATGTGCTTTGATTTCGAGTGTTGAACTGAGTTGCACGAGATCGCAATAGCACTCCGATTGTCGCAGTACATCGGGATTCTGTCAAATACATAACCATAGTCTTTGAGTTGTGTTCTCATCCAAATGACTTGAGCACAACACGCCGACATGGCTACATATTCTGCTTCTGTTGAGGACAGCGATGTACAATCTTGCTTCTTCGATTGCCATGACACCAGTTTATCACCAAGAAATTATAGTGCTCCTAAAGTACTTTTTCGTGAATCTAAGCATCCTGCGTGGTCAGCGTCTGAAAAAGCGATTAGTTCAAAACCAGAATCCTTCGGATACCAGATCCCCAAATTAATGGTTCCCTTTATGTATCAGAGGATTCTTTTAGCCTCAGAGAGGTGGGTTTCAGTTGGTCTCGACTGATAACGGGTGCAAAGATATACGGCAAAAACAATATTAGGTCTGCTAGCTGTTAGATACATGAGAGACCCAATAATACTTCGGTATTTGGTAGGGTCCACCAATTTCCCATGTAAATCAGCGTCTAGCTTCTTGGTATGAGTCATTGGTGTGGCATAGGTGTCACAGGTTTGCATTCCAAATTTGTTAAGAATTTCAAGGGCATATTTGGACTGACTCAAGAGAATACCACGGGGTGATTGATGAACTTGCAGTCCTAGAAAGAACGTAAGTTCACCCATCATGGACATTTCAAAATGTTTCTTCATTAGTTTTGCAAAAGCGATTGAGTACTTTTTATGTGTTGACACAAAAATGATGTCATCCACATAAATTTAAATAATTAAGATATGTGCCCCGTGATATTGTATGAAAAGAGTTGGGTCGACCAAACCTTTGGTGAAATTATTGGCAATAAGGAAAGATGATAGCTTATCGTACCACGCCCGAGGAGCTTGTTTGAGACCATACAGAGCTTTGTTCAGTTTGTAGACATGGTTCGGGAACTCGGGATCAACGAATCCTTCTGGTTGGCTGACATAAACCATTTCTTTAAGTTGCCTATTCAGAAAAGCAGTTTTGACGTCCATCTGAAAGACCGTTATATTCATATGAGCCGCGAACGCTAGAAATATCCGAACAGCCTCAAGACGAGCAACCGGAGCAAATGATTCTTCAAAGTCAATACCCTATTCCTGTCAATAACCCTTAGCCACCAGGCGTGACTTGTTTCTGATTACGTTCCCTTCAGCATTCAATTTGTTCTTCCAAATCCATTTGAGACCAATGACGTAGACCCCTGTTGGTCTTTCAACCAGTTCCCATACTTCAAGACGTTTGAATTGGTTGAGTTCTTCTTGCATGGATTCAATCCAGTTGTCTTTTGTCATTGCATCTTTAATGTTTTTAGGCTCAGATTGGCAGACAGTGAGTGCATAAATGCAATGTTCACCATCTGTGTGAAGACGTTGTCTCGTAATGACTGGTTGATTCGGGTTGCCAATAATATTCTCTAGAGGATGGTCTTTTGTCCACCGATGTGTAGAGGGTTGATGTTGGTATACATTGTGCAGATTCTGAGGATTCAAATGGTTTGTGGATGATTCCGCAACATCAGGTGCAGCAGTTTCATTGGCAAACGGGTTAAAGAACGCATTTGGATCAAAATCTGCAGGTGGGGGTACTTCATTAAGAACATCATCAGCTGGTTCAACGTCTTTGGATGCAGTTTGTTCAACTGTTGTTGTAGAGTCAATTGGTGGTGCTTCTTCAACAGTAGTTGTTGTAGTAGGTGTATCAGGTATAAGAGTAGTATCAGGTTGAGCAGCGGAAATAGCGGATACACCTGGAGCACGTTCATCAATATCGTCACTGAACAGAGGAGCAAATAGTCTTTCCATTTGTTGTCGTGTAAGCTGAGGGCTTGGTTCAGCTGATGATGGGGTTTGAGGGAAGTTTAAACGGTTATGACCGGGTTCCAAGCTGTTATGCTCAGAAGCCATTTCTGTAAGCTCATCAAAATTAGCATGAATCATTTCCATAACCTGCTTTGTACGACGATTCAAGATCCGGTAACCTTTAGAGTTCTCACAGTATCCGATGAAGACTCAAATGTCATCTTTGGCTTTAAGCTTTCCAAAGTCATCACGATCATTATTTGGGTAGCAAAGGGATCCAAATACATGAAAGTGTTTGAGATTTGGTTTTCTGTTACGGATAAGCTCAAAAGGTGTTTTGTTGTGGCGTTTTGTAATCATTGATCGGTTTTGAGTATAGCATGCAATTGATACAGCTTCTGCCCATAAGTAATCTGGAAGTTTAGCATTGATTAACATTGTTGTTGCAGCTTCCACTAACGTTCGGTTTCGTCTTTCAACAACACCGTTTTGTTCTGGTGTACGTGCAATAGATGTTTGATGCTCGATTCCCATTTTCTCATAAAATTCTCGAAGAGTTTGATTCACAAATTCAGTTCCTTTGTCTGTTCTGATTTGGCGGACGGTGTTTCGGAGTTGAACTTGAATTTTCGTGAGAAAGGTGATGATCATCTGTGGAGCTTGATCTTTGCTTCGAAGAAAGTAGACCCAAGTCCATCGTGAGTAATCATCGACAATTACTAAGATGTAGCGTTTGCCATTAATCGTTTGCACGCGCATCGGGCCACACAAATCCATGTGAAGAAGATGAAGCACATACTGAGAGCTGTGTTCCACCTTTGAAGGAAAATGAGCACGGGTGCTTTTCCCTTGTTCACAAGCTGAGCATAGGTGATCTTTAGAATACCGGAATCTCGGGAGACCTTCAACAAGTTTGTGTCGAGCAAGGTTGGTGATGGTTTGAAAGTTTAGATGTGAGAGACGACGGTGCCATAGCCAGGATTTAGTTGATGAAGCCTTTGAAAGTAGACAGATAGTAGATGAAGCAACCATGTCTTGCATTGAAATTGTGTACAAGCTAGAATTGCGAGAGCCAGACATGAGATCGTTTCCTTGAAGATCACGAATGAAACAAGTTTTCTCTCGAAAGGCAACTTCCAAGTCTCCATCACAAAATTGACCGACTGAAAAGAGATTTTGACTGAGGCCTTCCACATAATAAACCCTGCTAATTTCGATATTGCCATTGATATAATCTCCGTAGCCCATGATAGCTGCGAAGTGATCATTCCCAAATCTGACAGTGCCAATGAACTTTGCAATAAAGTTTGATAACAGTTTAAGATTGCCTGTCATGTGTCGGGAACATCCGCTATCAACAATCCAAACAATGATCTGTATCACCTGCATTACACACAGACGAAACAGATGGAATAGAAGTAGATGTAGAACCCGAAGTTTTAGAGGGTTCCGAAGCAGTTATAGTAGAAATACACACATCAATGACTTTAGGCATCCATTTAAATCCTAGTGTATTATGTATCCATTTCTGCCATCTCCAACTAGTATTTGCTTTAGTCTTAGTGAATGCACTAGGTGGTACTACAGTCCTTGGAGGTGATACTGGAGCTACAGGGACATCAATGCGTTTCTTAGAATCTAAAGAGGGCGGTTTACCAAGCACAGACTTAGAAGCATTAGTGGGCCAAGAGGTATTCTGATTCTTAGGATTCCTTAAACGAGACAAGATAGCTCTAGCAACACATTTGTCATGACAATCAAAAAGCATACTTTTACGACAAATAAAACAAGAAGCATCAGACTGAATATCAAAAGTACTTAAAGGTTTAGCATTCGTTACAACACTTTTTCCATTACATTTGTCAGACGCAATATCTAAAGTAGGTGTAACGTGAGTCTTATTCAAAGTCCTAGGGTGTTCTTCTACTTCAGCATTCCTTATTATTCTTTTCTTAGGTCGCAACTTCCTATTCTTCCTTGTATTGCTCCTAGGCTGTGAAGCGTGGACGTTTGGAAAAGAAGCAACTAGTCCTGTTTCAGTAGAGGGAAGCACATTAGTTACTTGTGTTACAGGTGCAATTCTCTTAATGATGCTAGGCTGAACTTGTTCATACTTTCCTAACATTTCTCTTAACTTAAAGATAGTGTGCACCAATTCTTGATTTTCAGAACGAAGATTTCCAGAAAAATTCATGACTTCTCTAGTGTGTGCAAGAAAATGATCAAGTGCGTTTGATGCTTCATCACGAGTCTGTTTAAGTAAATCAAATATGACACCATATTCCTTTTTAACTTTTGCAAGTTCTTGTTCATATTTTGAGATTCGACATTTCAAAGACACGTTTTGATCATCTAGTTGCTCAAATTTTGGATTAAACGTTTTCGATTGCAACTGGTTGATTTTGTTTTGCAAAGCAAGTTCACGATTTTGACAATCTTTTTGACACCATTGAAGACGACGTTTTGCATTTGAAAGCTCGTTTAACAATCGTTCATTTTCCACTTTTAAAGACTCGATCAGATGCACATTAACAGTATTATCAACAATATCAACAGAAGCAACAGAATCAACAGAGAAATGATCAGATGCATACACAACAGATTGTAATAACACAAGATTATTGATATCAGCACAGATAACATCTTCCAAGAGTCGATCAACATCTCTTCTTAACAATTTCTTTTTACGTTTAGTATTTGAAATCGATGTTTCTGTTTTCTCGAAAACTGTTTTCATGAGACCAAGTTCCTTGTGAAAATCCCTTTCCCAATATAGTGCACAAGTTTTCAAATTTTTGACATGGGGTAAAATTCTTTTCTGAAGAATATCTCTTTGTTCTCGCGCCAAAGGCGATTGAAAATGTTCAACTTTTATTTCAGAATGAAATTCAATCTCACGTTCCAAAATTTTGAGGTCAGATAAGAAAATGTCAAAGTATTTTATAACTCAACAACTTTCGGCTTTTATTTTAACTTCACTAAGTGAAGGTAAAGGACCATTAATTTGTGCACCATTGTGTTGGGGACTAACTTCAGAAACAGGTGTGGTAACCAAAGGTTTGTTAGAAGTATCTTGTTGTGTGACAAAAGTTACGGCTTGTGAATAGTTAAATGGTTTGTTATAAACGACATTTTCCATTTTTGACCTACTCTCGTCATCTGCATCTAATTCCTCCATGCGATTATATTCAACAACAGTCATAATTGAATCATCAATTCTATGTTCTGCACTGTAAACTTCAGGATTTGGTTTGAATGCTCTGTTTGAAAACTTAGGTTTGTAATCAGCAAGAATCGGACCATATCCATTTGGATTAGGTTTAAAGGTAAACTTTTGAATAGTTGTGATTGACTCACCATGTTTGTAAACAACATTTCGAAACTCTTTAATTTTGGTTTGTAAGTCAACAATTTCTTCAAGATAGTTATCTATTCGTTTCGTAGAATGCTTTTTGTACTCATAGAACTGTTTTTGACAAGTTAACAACTCAGCCTTGGCTTTTTGAGTTTCCAAAGTAAGAGCGTTAATTTGTTGTTTATGTTCATGTTTCAGTTGCTCTATTTGAGACAACAAAGCATTCTTGGATGCGGCTAGATCACGTATCTGTCGTTCTAATGATTGTTCGTTTTGATGAGATTTAGCAAAAGCAACTTCAAAACCTTTTTCACGGTTTTCTTGAGTTTTGAAAAAATTGAGTTGCCGTTGTAAGCATTCAAGATCCCTGGTTCACAGTGCATTTTTACCTTTTTAGGACTGATTTAATGCATGACATTCTTCCATTCGGGATTGTTGGTCTTTAAGTAACAGATCAATATCTGGATTAGGCAAAGGTTCAGCATGTTCAACGTGAGTCACAACATGATCATTATTCAGATCCTCAAGTATAACCACGGAGTCAATTTGAGTATCAAAGGAAACCATAAGGTCATATTGATCATCAAATGTAACTACGGGGTCTAGTTGAGAATCGTCAGAATGAGATGTGGATGACTCATTTTGAACAATCTGAGCCTTGCCGGATTCAGATGTTGGCGGAGATATTAGATCAGAGATAAATATGGTTTGTTCGGGTACCTGAGACAAGCCATCAGTGTCATACACTGGGCCTGTGTCACTCATATGTAGCTCATGCATATTAGCCATCAACATAACTGCTGCATTGGCCTGCAAGTCCTCCATATCATCATCTGAGTCTGCATCTGCCATAAAGCTCTGTTCTTTGTCTGTGAGAGTTCCACCAGCTTCATCCTTAAGAGCCAAAAGTAAAGCCTCATTGTGATAAGCACTGCCCCTAGTCTTCGGCTTTGGGCATGCATTAGCCAGGTGTCCCTTCTCATTACAGTTGTAGCATCGAAGACCATTCAACCCATTCTGAGCATTTCCCAGTTCAACCACTTGAGCTCTGTTGTTATTCCTACCCATAGCATTGAACCCTTGACCACCGCCCATCTGACGACCATAACCACGATTATGAACTTCAACTCGTCCATTGTTTACAACATCCTGATTCCTTGTGTTGGATGAGGAACGAATGCGATTGTTTGATTTGTTTGTATAACGGCCAAAAGCTTTAGCAATCATAACGAATCCCTGTTGCAATGCATCGAACGGATCGGAGTCCTCATTAGCTTCACTGACAAATGCTTGATCATTGTTGTTGTTGTATGGAACCAATTGAGTTTGTTGAGATTGTTGCTGTGATGGATCATATGGTATGATTGTGGCAGTTGGTTGAGGAGATGGTTGAGGAGGATAACTAGTTTGAGCCCACAAAGCAAGTTGTTGATTGTCCGGAAGTGAAGGTGAAACAGTTTGGCCACGGATAATCCTTTCCTTATCAACTTCTTTTTGATGAGGCTTCAAATAGTCGTACAACAATCCGTATGTAGCATGATGCATATTCTTCGCTTGACGGAGAAAAATGACATACTTCTCCCATTCAGGACCAAGACTACTCAGGAACTTAGTATTAACTGCAATTCGTGGCATGATGATGTTGTGTTTGTCCAAATCATTTATGATGTCTGAAAATCGATGATGATATGACTCTAATGTCTCTCCTAGTTCAATCTTGAAGTGTTCATAAGCCAAGTAGATTTTGGATTCCATGTCTTCCTGATTGAGTGTTGTGCCTTCCATTAGAAGATGAATATGTTCCCACATTGCTTTAGCTGTCTTTTGAGCATCAACACTTCGAAGGATCGGATTAGGTAGTCCCAAAAGGATGTATTGCATTGCTAGTTCATCAGCTTCAAAATGTAGAAGTTCATCACCAGTGAGTTGGGAGACAGTTGCAATGTTGGTGACAGCATCTCTTGGTGGATTGGCATCTGGATCTGCGGGTGTGACAATAGTAGGTATCTGAAATGGACCTTCCAGAATGACCTTCTTTAAGAACTTTCCATGTGGCTTCTTTAGATCACAAAACCTAAAGAACCGTATTACCCATTGATCATAATTTCCGGGAGTGAGCATTGGAGGTCTATCAAGTGAGCCAGCTTCATGAATTGATTGTTGGCTACTTAAGGCTTCACACATCTTGCCAAACCATGACGGTTCCTTCATAGTACTCCTGGATGGATGTTGATTGTAGAAGTTTGTGTAAGGTTGTACTTGAAGATTTGGTGGTGGTTGAACCATTTGAGGTTGTGGAATTGCTGCAAGTTGTGGAGTATGTTGTTGATTAAATTGTTGTTGATAAATTTGTTGTTGATCATTAAATTGTTGACGTTGTAGACTTAGTTGTTGTTGTTGATTATAAGTGTAAGGGAAATAGCTAGAGTATGGTGGTTGTGACATGATGAAAACTTGTGTTGTTAAATGGATCTTTGTAGTCGAATGAACCGTTGTTGATGAAGTATCCTTAGGCGTAGAAATCACAGAAAAGCAAAGTACCACTTATGCGTAAAAACACCAAAGATACGCGTAACAGCAATAGTTACGCGTAGGATTAGCTTACGCGTAAGAGAGGAGAAAACACTAAAGTTATGCGTAAACAGAAAGTTAAGCGTAGAAAACTTAGGCGTAGGATTACCTTATGCGTAAGACAGAGCTTAGGCGTAAGATGAATCATATGCGTAATGGGTTCTACGCGTAAGCTTAAGCTTATGCGTAATTTTAGGGTTTTACCCAAAAGATCTTTTACACTATCACATTGCAAAAGATATCCAAAGTCGAAGTGTTTTCAGGCTTATCCAAGCAAGAAAAACACTGAGTAATCCACGAGACTGAAGATCAAACCAAGGAACAGTTACGCGTAAGATTAGGGTTTCACTTACGCGTAGAAAATAGCCAAAAATGATTTCTGCCAACTGATGTTTCCAAACCAGATTTTTGTGATGAAATAGCTTCAATATCACCAAATTAACACAAAAGTGTGAAACTTGATGATCCAAAGCTTTAAAACTCGTTATGCGTAGAACTACTACCACGTAAAAAACCAAGCTTAAAAACAATGATCCACACGTAAAGTTTGAAACTTTTTGCCAAAAACAGATATTTTAACACCTAAAAACGTTGAAAGTACAAGAATCTTGGATTAAAAAGTGTAAAAAATCAGTTTTTAAGCGTGACCAAGTTTGAACCTCGTTTACGCGTAAGACCAAAAAACTTCAAAAACAAAATATGTTCACCCAACTATTTGGTGAATGATACCACTGTTAGGTCACCATATTAGTAACACAAGCATCAATATGTAGAAATAGAGAAGAGAAGAGATCGGATGAACAAACCACCAACAAACACTATGCGTATGAATTAGAAAGATTATGCGTAGCAATAGTGAAAGAGAATGAATTGAACAACCAACCCTCAAGTGAGGGTTATTACAAGGTATTTATAGGAGAGGGAGCTAGGGCAACACTCCTAGTCCCTTCCTTTCCTTATTGGACTTGGGCCAAGGCTCATGGGCTTTCTACATAAGCCTTGGCATGATTACTAACATAAAAACCATATTAAGCTAACTATTACATATTAATTACTAATTTAGGAGTGATTCCAACATTATGTCTCCTATAGGATTCACGGGATCGGCAAGCACAATGTTATTTCCTCCGAGCACCCTATCGTCTTCAAGCATACTCATGCATTAAATATAACGAAAGCCTAGTTGCACTCCTAAGCCTATATCAATTAAGACAAAGAAACAACCTAACAATAATCAATAACTAGGTTTCATAGATCTAAGCAAACACACAAGTAATTTAGCTAGACATGTTAGACAAGCAAGCATACACACAATCAATTGAACATGGGGTAGACATAATGATAAATTGGAATAACAAACTTATCTTGATGTGTAAATCAAAGAAGTCAAAGAAGTCCCCCTCCGACAGCCCAATGAGTCATCCACTAAAAAGCAGGGTATGAGACCCTAGAATACTATCCAAGTCGGACTACAACTGAGTTAGGTTTTCTCTCCAAAATTCTACCTTTTAAAATACAGAAAAATCGAATTCTATATATAGATTTACAATCGCGACGGCGTCGCCTTTTGCTAGCGACGCCGTCAGGTTCTCCGTCATTAGGGTTTCGTCTGGGCCAAGTCATCGATGGGACGGCGTCACTTGAGAGTTGTGACGCCGTCGGTCTTTAGTTGTGACGTCGTCTGAATCTTGGATCTGGGTCGTCTGGAGTGAAAAATGTGAGTGACGCCCTCCATATTTTAGGCGTGACGCCGTCAGGCTTTAGGACCAGAAATTCCACTGAGCCGTCGCGTGCAATTTTTGATCAAGTTTTCATAGAGGGACGACGTCGCCCTTTGGATGGGACGCCGTCAGGTTCTGCTGAGCAGCCTTGAGTGTCTTCGATCTTGACTTTGCCATTTTCTTCATGTTTTTGCTCCTTTTCGTCTAAATATGCTTCATTCCAGCATTTTGCTTCCAAAAGACCTAAAAAGTGAAAAGGAACAATTTTAAGCAGTAACGGATAGAAAATGGGTCGAAATAGGGCTTAAATGACCCCCTAAAAGCGTACGTTTAAAATCCTTATCAGATCACTTCTGCCACAAGAGACAAAGAAGAAATAATTTTAGTGTATAATCTTTCTTGATTTGAAGACACGCAAGATCTGATGGAATTTCAAGTATGGACATATGTATATGTTTTGCGCATATATCATACAGAGTACAACCCTGCTGCTGCAACCAAGACAAACAATTGTTATCTTTGTCGTGGATTTTAATTGTTATTTTTGTGTAATACCAGTAACAATTAATATGAGACTACAAAGAAATAGACTACATTTTAACTTGTCGTGGATTTTAATTGTTATCTTTGTAATACCGGTAACAATTAATGTGAAACTACATTTCTCAAAGGTATCACCGATTAATATCTTATTGTTCCGGTGGATTTAATTGGTGGTGATGGTTGGTTGGTATATATGTAATAACAAATGAAGAAAAAGGGTATATATGTAATTTACACTATACATGTGTCATGATTTTAACTTTGTAGCCCAGATCCAAAATAACCATGTCTAGTTTGAGAAAAAAATAAATTATTGTCTAAAAAAGCACCCCTTAAAACTACTTGTCTCTTTAAAAAATGAAATTTGCTACATCCACATAAAGTTTATACAAAAAATCCCCACTCGCTGACATGTCAGCGGGTGATTGGTTTTTTGTGAAATGTGAGTGATGATTTTTTGTGTAAACTTTATGTGACCCTAGCATGCCTCTTAAAAAATTACCCCTAAAACACACTATAAATATAGTACAACTATTTAATGCTAAAAATTGAGTGTGGAATTAAGCGTTCCGGTCATTTTTAACATTGTACTAATCAATTCCAATGACTAAAAGCTTTTATAACCTCTTAACCAAACACAACCAAATACCAAACGCACTTGACACACACACACACACTATGAAAGTATGGAAATCAATTGTCGCCGGTGCCGTTGACCGGCTCTCCTTCGCCGGAGGTTTGACTTCCCAGTTCACCTGAACCTCCTTATTATTTTTTAAGTAAATTTATAAAAACCCTTGTCGTTCTTCTTCTTGTTGTTAAATGTATATTGTAAATTGTATTTGTGTAGTTGAATAATAATGTGTTGTATATCAAAACTAATTAGTATATGCTTAGGAACCCGCTATCCCTTATGTTTTACAACTTATTATTATAGGCAAAAACTACAAAAGCCCTTTGGCCAAGAGCTTGTAGGTTCAAGTCTCGTTGGAGACTTATGTGAGATAGATGGCGTAGATTGTAAAAAATTGTTGTTTGTAAAAAAAAAAAAAAAGGCCACGGTTACCCGCGAGACTTAGTGGACCTAAGTCTCATAAGAGGCCACTGTTCAAGCCTCGTTGGGTGAACAACTTGGGATGGCCATGGAAAAGTCCGAAAACGGCCATTGGATTACCGGTTAGGCCGCATACATCAAAGCCAAAAAGTTTTGACTTCCCTTCCCTCTCTGTTTACCCGTTTTAGATTAAGCATTGGTTGACATTGTTGTTTTAATGTACATTGTTAATGTATTTTTGAATTGTATAGAGGTTGTTTTTTCATCCTTTATGATTTCAAACTTGTCATTTTTCTGATGAGGGTACTTTTATTCTTATTTCAATTGTTTGAAGTTGTTTTTTCAATGTGAAGTTATAAGTTTGTGGCATTATGGTAATTTAAGTCAATCTTACATACCATGGTATCTTTTCAACTTGAATAATTAGTTTCGATGATAAAATCTTAGCTTGGTTATGTCCTTATTAAACAACGGAATCTACCTACCAAACGCTCCATTCACTGCTAAGCTAAATTTGGTTTTGGTTTATTGTTCAACGCATCCACATAGCTTCCTGGAGCAGATGAATTGAAGATTGTTCGAGGTCTTTTTCGTCTCAGGTTCGTAACCAACAGCCATTTGTAATTGCAGAATTCAGACAAAGGGGGTGTTTGGGATTGCTAACCCAAATTGGCAAATTCTTTATATGATTATTCAAGGAGAAAAAACGAGGTTTTAAAAATCAGTCTTGGAGTTTGTTTATGTCCAACTCTTTATTTGATTATTTTATAAAGCATAAGAAGCTACACCAAACACTCCCTGATGCATGTCTCTTAATATCATACTTGTGGAAAAGATAAGATAAACTTTAAAATGTACTGTTTTAAGGAAGTAAGGGGTTTTAGAAGACCTACTGAGTAAGATAAGTTGGTTTGGTGGTGACGTGAAAAATGGATACACAGGCTAAATCATATGACCGTTTATTATGTTTTATTAATAATTAAGTTCTGGTATTATAATTTATAGAAAACAGACTATTATGTTTATATAATCTTTTAAATGAATGAGAATGTCCTTATGTCTGGTGTTTTGAATTATCAAAACACAATAAAAATCAAACAGCGTGTAGAAGTATGCCATTTCGTGCAACTTGTACTGTTAGAGACTTACAGTTGATTATTTCACGTGACATTATTGGTTTTATTTCTAACTTCTATTGTGTTTCAATCTACAGCTACATAAAGTCACAGTGTAAAGGAGACTGGCTAGGATTTCATCTTCCAATATCTCACAAATTGATTACCGATCATCGTCATAAGAGAGATGAAGAATAACAAGAAATATAATATGGCAGATGATTCTTCTTCATTCAGTTGTTTACCAGATGAAATCGTACTTCAAATTCTAAGCAAATTAGTCGATTTCAAAACCTTGTGCCTTTGCGAGCTCGTTTCCAAACGTTTCGGGAGGATTGTCCGTCAAGTCGACACAATTTCCTTCACTTCCTTTACTGATCCTCTTGCAAACCCTTCCACTGAGGAATTGATCCCTACTGATATTCTTGCTTCATTGGGTTCCTTTAGGTCTGCTATGAAGTGTTTGGAGAATTTTGGAAGAGTGAAATCTCTACGTATCCAAGTTCCATCTTCCTTTGATAACAATCATTTGTTGTTCAAGTGGAAGATTAAGTTTGGAATCAGAGTCGATTCATTTATATTTCTTTCACCAAATTCAGTTTTTCTTAACAAGGAATTATATGTTAATGCAAATGGTCAAGAAGAAGAAGGAGAAGAAGATATGGAGTTATTTCGCAAGAAACTTCATATTGCATTTCAATGTTTGGTGGATGTTGTTGTGAAGTTTAGGTTGTTGATGTATCCCATCACCAATTTGCCATTGTTACAAGATGTTTCCATTGCAGATCCAGATCAAAAGGCGAGAGTTTCTCTTAATGGGGAAAAAGTTGCTGAGATGAGGAACTTATCTGAAGCTGGGGAACTGAAAAAGCCACTTAATGATATTCCTGATAGGATAAGTAAGTGTTACGTCCCTTTGCTGAAATTGCCTGTATCAGGGTACGTCATGAAGGGAGTAACTCTGCTTCTGTTGGGGAGGAATGATATCCTTGATGATGATATTAATAGTTTTATGAAAATTGATGTGAATGATTTTGAAGATAAAGAGGAGGTTGCATATAGCGAGGCTGTGATAGAGATAGTAAAGAAGCATAGGAGCCAAATTGTGAGGGCTACTTAGGATGAATCTTCTTGCTGTTATGTGTTTTTTCCCTTGTTTGCATGCTATCATAAAGCCTGTTGTTGACATATGTGGAGTTAGTTGTGTTTGACGATTGCCAAGATTCTTGATGATATGGTCGTCATTGAAACATATATAAGTTATGTAGTAATTAAAACTGGTTTTAGTGAACTGTTGCTTTAACTCTGGATTCCAAATAACTTTTGAGGTGAAGCACTTTAAATGCATTGGGTTTATTTTTCCCGTAATTTAGTTTATTGGGTTCTCTAAAATCGATTGATGTGATTATGTGATTCAAAGCTCGTTGAAATGTACCAAAATAAACCCTCCTTGCCACAATGAGCTGAACCCTTTTGGGTTGAAATGTAAGATTGCATTGCAAATTTGCACTGTTTGTTGGATGTGGTGAGGATTGAGGAGTCATTGTATGTTGTTAACTTGCGTTGAAAATCTCCCCCTGTTGGAAAAGGTTTTGATGACCGGTTCAAATAAAAGTTTGGATGATTTCTGTCGGTGTGGAAAAGTCGCAAAGATGAGAAACTAATTAACTTCACCCGCTGCAACAACTGATCAGATTTTATTATATGATTGTAGGGCTAGCAAATGTTATGTCCGGCTTTTGGATTTCCCAGTTTCAGGATATGTGATGAAAGGGGCAACTCTTTTCTTATGTGACAGCGACGATCTGCAAAAAGGGAACGATGGTTCTATGACGATTGATAATTTAAATGTTGATCACTGAATGACCGGTTATGACAGTTTTACTATAATGACGATTATTTGTGGGTATTAGGTTCATTTGCTAATGGAATGGTATTATGTTAACAGGTTCCTTTATGGAGTATGGACCCTACCTATGGAATGGTAACTGGTTCTCAGAAATTTAGCAGTCTTTCTATATCCACTCATACCGAAGGGTAACTAGTTCCTTTCTATAGATCAAAGAATTGCGAAAACTAATGGATCGCCTCTCATACATTCTCTACTATGAGTATATAGGTAGGGTCTTATATATGTTATCTCCTACAAATCCTGGACATCAAGGTTGTGATATCTATAGTAGACTATATGAGAGGCGATCCTTTAATTTTCGTACTACATAAAAGACCAAACGTTAACCCTATGTTTTTTCATTGTCTTGTAACATATAAATTATTTAGCTATCCACTAGATGAACCAATGGTTTTTACATGTATTTCCGTGTGCGATTAAAGGTCGCAGTTACTAAAGATTATCACTGACTGCGTAACAAGTTTAGCACCATGCTAAAGGGAAGTGCTTTGTAGTTGTGGGATACCAATTTATGGATAATTTAGCTACTTCTAGTGAGAAATTTCTCTAACCAACATAAAAATGTAACTTGGCAAAGTAGACATATGCAGCAACAACGTATCTATCGCATTGCATTTTTTATTTGGTGTGCATCTGTTCACCAAATATAGTAAAAGGATCAACACATGTAACTTAACTATAATATAAATTTACCACAAAAATTGTTAAAAGATAAAATGGACAAAGAGAAATATGAGAAAGACACCAACATGTTGTTTCTTTTAGACTTCTCCCATGGAGTGTTTTTGGCATGGGTTACGCGTGAGGCCTCATTGGGAGGTGTTTGTGTGATGCGTGAGACCAAGCAAATACATGGACGATATTACACAGGTTGTGTGGGAGGATTTCCAGGATCGAATGATCATAACAACAACATGCCAATCATCATATAAAATAAGAATCGATAAAAGTGAAAAAAAGAAGATTGAGTGAACCCATAATATTGATATTAATAATCTGAATTGGGCTACTTGTTTGTTATTGAAAGTTACATATTTATACTATTCTAATAGGTATGTAGAAGGGTTGTGATGGTTCATTATAACCAACAAACATGTCCCTCTGATAATAACTAACTTCTAACCGTAAATAACTAACTATAATAACTGTCAAGTGACAAGTCATCAATCCTATGTATTCAACCTTATTGGTCGAATTTTATGTCTGCTAATAATATTGTCTGTGATGCTGGTGCAAATTGCAGTCCAACGAAAAACATGCAGACTTGATTTTGAGAAACAAAGATTAATGGATTATGTTTTCCAACATATTCCCCCCTAATCTATTAATCTTTGTTTCTTCAATCTCCTTGCAATCTCCTTGTTCCTTGATGCCTTCCTTCAATCTTGATGTCTTCTTTTGTAGTTTGTTGATACTTGTTATTAAAGATCTAAAAAAAATAAAATGATCAATCTGAATGTTCTTCTTGTCTGCTTATTCCATAGGGTTTGATCACATGATCTTGTCGATCTTTATGGCATTCTTGCCTTGTGAAACATGTCCATTTATTCCAAAGTGTGATCCCCTTGCAGTGCTATAATAGCAATTGAAGTTGTCCCTTAATTGATTGTAGCATGGTTTGATCTTTTGCCATGTTCTTGACAGGCCAAGTATCTTCATTGAGAAATATCTTCATGACTTTTGTTGGTAAAGAAAAAGAAAAAAACCAACAAGCCTCTTCAAATGCATCCATTATATCCATGGTTGCTCTCTTTTCTTAAAAAGCATCTCTACATATTGTAAGTGCCAAC
This sequence comes from Chrysanthemum seticuspe, assembly GCA_019973895.1. Classification (NCBI taxonomy): domain Eukaryota; kingdom Viridiplantae; phylum Streptophyta; class Magnoliopsida; order Asterales; family Asteraceae; genus Chrysanthemum; species Chrysanthemum seticuspe. The sequence goes on from BPTQ01000007.1 coordinate 45,568,827, forward strand.
AGATCCTTTATAGGAATTGTGTAGATTAGGCCATTTGGTATCAGGATGTGAATAGAGATAATATGCACGAAATAGTATGCAAAATGACATATAAACGGTATGGGAGGAAGGAGTAATTTGTATGGGAGGAAGGAGCAATTTGAGAAAATAAAATTGTAATTGATTGATTTGTGTTGTTAGATCCCATAGGCTCTGATGCCAATTATTACACAGGTTGTGTGGGAGGATTTCCAGGATCGAATGATCATAACAACAACATGCCAATCATCATATAAAATAAGAATCGATAAAAGTGAAACAAGGAAGATTGGGTGAACCCATAATATTGATATTAATAATCTGAATTGGGTTACTTGTTTGTTACAGAAAGTTACATATTTATACTATTCTAATAGGTATGTAGAAGGGTTGTAATGGTTCATTAGAACCAATAAACATGTCCCTCTGATAATAACTAACTTCTAATCGTAAATAACTAACTATAATAAGTGTCAAGTGACAAGTCATCAATCCTATGTATTCAACCTTATTGGTCGAATTTTATGTTTGCTAATAATATTGTCTGTGGTGTTGGTGCAAATTGCAGTCCAACGAAAAACATGCAGACTTTATTTTGAGAAACAAAGATGAATGGATTATGTTTTCCAACAGACGAACGGTGAAAGGCTCATCACTCGGGCTTTTTGTAAAAGTGAGGCCCTCTTAAATGTTTTTATTATTAATTATTTGGTTTATGAGTGTATGTGTGAGGTATTTTGTGGGCATATTTGTATAAAAGTGGATAATTTAATGAAAATTGAGGAAGCAGTGACCATTGGAGGTGAAAATGAGAGTGAGTGAAGGAAGAGAGAAATGTGATGTGACGCTGATTTAAAAAGTGAAATGACACCAAAAGTGAATATACTTATATCTACATAATTGACCGGGCTTCTTTTGCGACCCTGTGAATTTGATAAGAGCAGCCCGCACAAGGCAATTATGGGCTCTATTTTGCTTAGACTTTAGACGATGAAAACCTGATACACACTAGGATAATACCAAATTGGGGCTTTTGCATATATATCCTTCCGAAAATGCAAAATTACATATATATCCAAAGCATGCATAAAAACCATTATACTATGTGCAAAAAAAAACTTGTACAAAGGATATATATGCAATTATTCATTTTGGGAGGGATATATATGCATTTTTGCCTACCAAGAAGTTTTGCTCTAAGAATATCATATCATTTGCAATTAATATCACTGATCATTGATAATCCATTAAGTATTTTATATGATATTGTTAAACGTAACTCGTAAGTACGAATTTGGAGCCCATAAAATTTGAGGTCTTCGACTATCGCCCTCCTATAACAAACCGCACTGATATAACCCCACCTTCACAAGTTCACAATTTGTAACTTCACTTCCTTGCGATGAAAACTTTTATATGGGGAAAACATTTCCTTCGTTGTCATGATACAAGAGTTCAACTTTTCAAATCTTCATCGTTTTCACCACTAAATCTCGCGGTTTAACTAACTATCACGTTATACTCTTTTTTAAACCCCAACGTCTCTTTTGTTATACCCGACGACTCCTTTTTTCTAAACCCCAATTTGGACTGTTGCCATATATAAAAAAAAAAAAAAAAAAAAAAAAAAAAAAAAAAAAAAAACTCGATTGCTTGGATGATGGATTTAGCGTAATGCCCTATAACACAAAGGACAGTAACGACTGGTGCTACAGGATCGCGCCATATACTAACAAGCCATATGGCGTACCATAACATAATGCTCTTCAAGGTTGCAAAAATCGTGAATCGATAGTCGGGCGGTCGACCTCTTTGTAGCTTATAATCGGTCTAGGCGGGATTAATCGGTGATTAATCAGATTGATAATTTTGGCAAGTTTTGAGTAGTTCTGGCGAGTTTTGGGTATTCACGACAAGATTTTCCTTGTAAAGCATCTTGTAATAGATATAAACATCGACTATAAGTGATTAAAACTAGTTTACGGCGAGTTTTGGGTGATTTTGGCAAGATTTGCAAGTTTTGGGCAAGTTTGACCATCGTTGACAGTCAGCGTTATAGGGTTATAAGGTTTTTTTCTCCGACACTTCTTAAAATGAATAGGACAATAACTAAATGGGGTGTTTGACTAAGCTTATATGTGACTTATTAGCTTATATGTGTCCGGATTATATAAAATAAGCCACAAAATTATGACTTATTTTATATAAGCTGATAAGCTAATAAGCCTCATATAGGGCATGTTTGGTATGGACTTTTTGAGGAGCTGTTAGTTTTTTGTTACAAAAATAATCTCCTCTAAAATAAGTAGTTCCATTTGAATACATTAACTTAAAGCTTTTATTTCAGACAAATAGCTCATAAATGAAAAGCTGATTTATGAAACTTTTTAAACATTATGTAGCTGTTAAAACTTAAGTTATTAATATACCCTTTAAACATTTATTTATAATTATAGATATGTTTTTTATGTCATTTTACATCTTATAATTACATTTAACAGTTAACTTACCAAACACTTTTATTGAAAAAAAATACTACAACTTATAACTTATGTTAACAACTTTATAATTTACGACTTACAACTTACAATTACAGCTTAGAGCGCAATTTATAGCTAGTTTTGCCAAAAACATACCCATACCATACCATACCATAATCTTAAACAAACACCCCCTTCAATAACCTCTTATTCTAACACAACCCGATATCTCCAAACCGAATATATACCAAACGCACTTGACACACACTATGAATTTTTGTCGCTGGTGCCGTTGACCGGCTATCCTTCGCCGGAGGTTTGACTTTCCGGTTCACTTGAACCTCATTATCTTTTAAGTAAATTTATAAAAACCCTTGTTGTTGTTGTTGTTGTTGTTGTTGTTCTTGTTGTTAAATATATATTGTAATTAGTATATGCTTAGGAACGAGCTACCCCTTATGTTTTACAACTTATTATAGGCCAAGAGCTTGTGGGTTCAAGTCTCATTGGAGACGTATGTGAGATAGATGGTGTAGATTGTAAAAAATTTGCCGTTGGTAAAAATGTAAAGAAAAGTGGCCCTAAGTCTCATAAGAGGCCACGGTTCAAGCCTCATTTGGTGAACAACTTGGGATGGCCATGGAAAAGTCCGAAAACAGCCATTGGATTACCGGTTAGGCCGCATACATCAAAGCCAAAAAGTTTTGACTTCCCTTCCCTCTCTGTTTGCCCGTTTTAGATTAAGCATTGGTTGACATTGTTGTTTTAATGTACATTGTTAATGTATTTTTGAATTGTATAGAGGTTGTTTTTTCATGCTTTTGATTTCAAACTTGTCATTTTTCTGATGGAGGTACTTTTATTCTTATTTCAATTGTTTGAAGTTGTTTTTTCATTGTCGGTTTTCTCAGTTCTGATTGAAGTTATATGTTTGTGGCGTTATGGTTATTTAAATCAATCTTACATACCATGGTATCTTTTCAACTTGAATAATTAGTTTCGATGATAAAATCTTAGCTTGGTTATGTCCTTATTAAACAACGGAATCTACCTACCAAACGCTCTATTCACCGCTAAGCTAAATTTGGTTTTGGTTTAGGTTTATTGTTCAATGCTGCTACATAGCTTCCTGGAGCAGATGAATTGAAGATTGTTCGAGGTCTTTTTCGTCTCAGGTTCGTAACCAACAGCCATTTGTAATTGCAGAATTCGGACAAATGGGGTGTTTGGGATTGCTAACCCAAATTGGTAAATTCTTTATATGATTATTAAAGGGGAAAACACACGGTTTTAAAAATCAGTCTTGGAGTTTGTTTATGTCAAACTCTTTATTTGATTCTTTTATAAAGCCTAAGAAGCTATCCCAAACGCTCCCTGATGTGTACGTCTCTCAATATCATACTTGTAGAAAAGATAAGATAAACTTAAAAATGTACTGTTTTAAAGAAGTAAGGGGTTTTAGAAGACCTGCAGAGTAAGATAAGTTGGTTTGGTGGTGACGTCAAAAGTGGATATACATACAGGCTAAATCATATGACCGTTTATTGAATGTTTTATTAAAAAATAAGTTTTCTGATATTAAAATTTATAGAAACAGACTATTATGTTTAAATAATCTAATAAAAGAATGAGAATGTCCTTATGTTTAGTGTTTTGAATTATCAAAACTGAATTATCAAAACGTTTTGAGTTATCAAAACACAATAAAAATCAAACAACGAGTAGAAGCATGCCCAATCTTACTATTCTGTGCAAGTTGTACTGTTACGGACTTACAGTTGATTATTTCACGTGACATAATTGGTTTTATTTCTAACTTGTACTGTGGTTCAATCTACAGGTACATAAAGTCATAGTGTAAAGGAGACTGGCTAGGATTTTATCTTCCAATATCCCACAAATTGATTATCGATCATCATCATAAGAGAGATGAAGAATAACAAGAAATATAATATGGCAGATGATTCTTCTTCATTCAGTTGTTTACCAGATGAAATCGTACTTCAAATTCTAAGCAAATTAGTCGATTTCAAAACCTTGTGCCTTTGCGAGCTCGTTTCCAAACGTTTCAGGAGGATCGTCCGTCAAGTCAACACAATTTCCTTCACTTCCTTTACTGATCCTCTTGCAAACCGTCCCACTGAGGAATTGATCCCTACTGATATTCTTGCTAGATTGGGTTCCTATTGGTCTGCTATGTTGTGTTTGGAGAATTTTAGAAGAGTGAAATCTCTACGTATCCAAGTTCCATCTTCCTTTGATAACAATCATTTGTTGTTTAAGTGGAAGATTAAGTTTGGAATCAGAGTCGATTCATTTATATTTCTTTCACCAAATTCAGTTTTTCCTAACAAGGAATTATATGTTAATGCAAATGGTCAAGAAGAAGAAGATGAAGATATGGAGTTATATAGCAAGAAATTTACGATTGCATTACAATGTTTGGAGGATGTTGTTAAGAAGTTTAGGTTGTTGATGTATCCCATCACCAAGTTGCCATTGTTACAAGATGTTTCCATTACAGATCCAGATCAAAAGGGGAGAGTTTCTCTTAATGGGGAAAAAGTTGCTGAGATGAGGAGGAACTTATCTGAAGCTGGGGAACTGAAAAATATTCCTAAAAGGTTGAGTAAGTGTTACGTCCCTTTGCTGAAATTGCCTGTATCAGGGTACGTCATGAAGGGAGTAACTCTGCTTCTGTTGGGGAGGAATGATCTCCTTGACGATGATATTGATAGTTTTATGAAAATTGATGTGAATGATTTTGAAGATAAAGAGGAGGTTGCATATAGCGAGGCTGTGATAGAGATAGTAAAGAAGCATAGGAGCCGAATTGTGAGGGCTACTTAGGATGAATCTTCTTGCTGTTATGTGTTTTTTCCGTTGTTTGCATGCTATCATAAAGCCTGTTGTTGACATATGCGGAGTTAGTTGTGTTTGAAGATTGCCAAGATTCTTGATGATATGGTCGTCGTTGAAAATTATATAAGTTATGTAGTGATTAAAACTGGTTTTAGTGAACTGTTGTTTTAACTCGATTCCAAAATACTTTTAGGGTGAAGCACTTTAAATGCATTGGGTTTATTTTTACCGTAATTTAGTTTATAAGGTTTTTTAAAATCGAGTGATGTGATTAAGTGATTCAAAGCTCGTTGAAATGTACCAAAATAAACTCTCCTTGCCACAACGAGCTGAACCCTTTTGGGTTGAAATGTAAGATTGCATTGCAAATTTGCAATGCTTGTTGGATGTGGTGAGGATTGAGGAGTCATTGTATGTTGTTAACTTGCATTGAAAATCTCCCCCTGCTGGAAAAGGTTTTGATGACGGGTTCAAATAAAAGTTTGGATGATTTCTGTCGGTGTGGAAAAGTCGTTAAGATGAGGAACTAATTAACTTCACCCGCTGCAACAATTGAGCAGATTTTTATTATATGATTGTAGGGCTAGCAAGTGTTATGTCCTGCTTTTGGATTTGCCAGTTTCAGGATATGTGATGAAGGGGCAACTCTTTTCTTATGTGAGAGGGACGGTCTGCCAGAAGGGAACGGTGGTTCTATGACGACTGTTAATTTAAATGTTGATCACTTGAATGGCTGGTTATGAACATTTTTACTATAATGACGATTATTTGTGGGTGTTTGGTTCATTTGCTAATGGAATGGTAACTGGTTCCTTTCTATAGACCAAAGAATTGCGAAAACTAAATGACCGCCTCTCGTACAATCTCTAGTATCTGCTATTAGTATAGGTAGGGTCTTATATATGTTCTCTCCTACAACATCCAGGACATCAAGGTTGTGATATCTATAGTAGAGACGATATGAGAGGTGATCCTTTAGTTTTCGTACTACATACAAGACCAAACGTTAACCTTATGTTTCTTCATTGTCGTGTAACTTATAAATTATTTAGCTATCCACTAGATGAACCAATGGTTTTTACATGTATTTCCGTGTGCGATGCATTTTGTCTAAAGGCCACAGTTACTAAAGAATGTCACTGACTGCGTAACAAGTTTAGCACCATGCTAAAGGGAAGTGCTTTGTTGTTTTTTTGTTGTGGGATGCTAATTTATAGATAAATTAGCTACTTCTAGCGAGAATTTCTCTAACGAACATAAACATGTAACTTGGCAATGTAGACATGTGCAACAACGTATCTATCACATTGTATTTACTATTTTGGTGTGCCTCGAGTCACCAACTATAATAAAAGCATCAACACATGTAACTTGATTATTATTTGAAAATTTACCACAAAAATTGTTAAAAGAAAATGGACAAAGAGAAATAGGAGAAACACACCAACATGTTGTTTCTTTCAAAGAAACTCACACCACAATTGAATATAAGCTTCAGTTTGGGCTTTTGGCTAACCATCGATTGTTCAAAGTTGCCCAAAGTGTTGTATGAGAAGCCTTACATTACTATCACAACAATACAGATCTTGAAACTTTTTATGTTATATGTTATAACATGGACAAAAAAAAGTGTTTGCGGGGGTCAACTCAACTAGACCCGACCCAAACAAAAAAACAATGCCTAAATGTCATTTTTGCCACCTATTATATTAGTTTGATTCACTTTATTTCTTCTCAATTATCCGTCTTGATTATGTATGCATAATCTCAATAAATACTTTATCTTTTGGTAATGTAAATGGTTGGTCTGATCTTGACAAAGGTCAGAATAGCGGGTGGTGCGTAGGGCCGAGGGTACTACTTGTTTCTGGTCATGACTTCTACAACCCTTTTTTGACTGGCTCTTGTAATTAGTTTGTTAATTGTGCCATTCTCACCCTCATTGTAATTAGGGTGCGGTTAGGACTAAACTTGTAATTCACATGAAGGTGAATCAATCATGTTTAAGCATAAGTAATTCAGCTGAAGGTGAATAACCTCATGTTTTTCTCATTATGATGTTATTTTAACAGTCACAGTGTGCCTGTCTGTGTGTGTGCATTTACTTACAGTTAGTGTCGGTCACAATGTTGATGTTCGTTTGCAAATTATTTAGCTATTGCTTTTTTTTTCTTTGTAAAGGGTTACTCGTGTGCGATAAATTATTTAGCTATTCACTAGATGAACCAATGGTTTTTAGTTTTTTCACATATAATCCCATGCGCGATGAATTTTGTGTAAAGAATGTCACCGTTATTAAAGAATGTCACTGACTGCCTAACAAGTTTCCGACTTAGTAAAGCATCATGCTAAAGGAGTTTTTGTTGTTTTTTTGTTTTGTTGTAGTTGTAGTGGATACCAAAATTTATGGATAAATTAGCTACTTCTAGCGAGATTTCTCTAACTAACATAAAAAATCTAACTTTGCAATGTAGAAATTTTCAGCCACAATTGCATTTTTTTTTAAATTTTGGTGTGCATTCGATGATTCGGTCACCCAGCATAGTAAAAGCATCAACACATGTAACTTAATTAATTGTTTTATAAATTTAGAAAAAAAAAGTGTTAAAAGATGAAATGGACAGAGAAATATAGGAAAAACGAGAAGATAGGCCATTGTGTGTTGCGGCGCAGTCAATTTATCATTTATTTTTTTAGAATGTTTTTACATGGGTGGAGACATGATGGGGGCATGTGGCCCTAGTGAAAAAAATTGTAATGTGAATTTTCTAAAATATTTTAAAATGTATCAAAGTGTTCCTCCTCAAGCAAAACTTTCTGGCTATACCTTTTTTTTTAGTGCTGTGATTTTTTATCATGCAATCATTTAGTTGTGTCTATGTTTTTTAAATGTATATTTTATGTATATATTTAGCGCATGTGCATAACTTTTTTTTATGTCACTGTATAATTAAAAAAAAAGTTAAAGTTAAAAACCCACATATACAAACACGTTTTGAGCCGGGTTTAAATAAATTCACTTTCAAGCGAAACGATAACGTTTCATGAGAGAAGGGTATAAATATCGTAATTAAGACGCCAACATGTTGCTTCTTTCAAAGAAACTCACACCAGAACTGAATATAAGCTTCGGACTAACTATGTACATAATCTGCCGGACTTCTTTTGCGGGCCTATGAATTTGATATGAGTAGTCCGCACAAGGATATTATGGGCCATATTTTCTTTAGACGATTAAAACTTAGAAACACGTTAGGATACTACCAAAATTTTCTCTAGAATATCGATCATTTGCAATTAATATCAATGATCATTGATTAATCAATTAAGTATTTTATGTGATATTATTAAACGTAAGTACGAATTTGGGACCTTTAAATCTTGAGGTCTTGGACTTTCGCCTGTCTATAACAAACCACATTGCTGATATCACCGCACCTTTATAAGTTCACATTTTATTAACTTCACTTCGTTGTAACTAAAAGTTTTTCTTTTCCTGTCATGATATAAGAATTCAACACGCGTCTTCAAATCTTCATCATTTTCATCACTAAGTCTCGCAGTTTGGTTGACAATCGCGTTATACTTTTTTTTTTAAATCCCAACATCTTTTTTTTTAAACCCGACGACTCCTTTTTTTCTAAACCCCAATTTACACCGTTACCATGTGAAAAGAAAGTAAAAGGCTCGATGTCTTAGCTGATAGGTTTAATGCAATGCACCGTAACACAAAGGACAATATTAGTGGGTGCCACAGGATGGCGCCATAGGGCACTAAGGCCATCTAGAGTAGTGGGTGACCGGCTCACCATTATTGCCAAGTGGATGGTGACCACCAAAACGGAAGTGAGATGTCACGTTCAAATTGCATAAGTTTGGTGATCGGCTCATCAAAGTGAGGTGCAAAAAATGTGGGGCCCATTCCAAAAAGTAAATGTTTCTTATTGTTTTATGAGTGTGTGATATTTATCAGGGTATATTTTTATCAAGTGTATTTTAATGAAATGTGAGGGGAAGGTGATCAAAACGGGTGAAAGGTGAGAGGAGTGAAGGGAAATGAGATGAGAGAGAAAACTGATGTGACGCTGATGTGGATAGTGAGTCGATCACCACCACCGTTTTTTAGCCTAACAAGCCCTATGGCGTACCATGCCTCAGTGCTCTTAAACCGAATAGAATAATAACTAAATAGAGGGTAATTGGCACACTTTTAAAAATAATCGGGATACTCAACTATATAAACAAATAAAACACACTATAAACATAATACAATTATGTAATGCTCAAAATTGAGTGTCCCAATCATCTAATACACATAATTAAGTGTTTCGGTCATTTTTAACATTGTAGTAATCAATTCCCATAACTAAAAGCTTTTATAACCTCTTAACCAAACACAAGCAAATACCAAACGCACTTGACACACACACACTATGAAAGTATGGAAATCAATTGTCGCCGGTGCCGTTGACCGGCTCTCCTTCGCCGGAGGTTTGACTTCCCGGTTCACCTGAACCTACTTATTATTTTTTAAGTAAATTTATAAAACCCTTGTTGTTGTTTTTGTTGTTGTTAAATACTTAAATGTATATTTGTGTAGTAGAATAATGTGTATATTGAAACAAATTATATGCTTAGGCAGCTATCCCTTATGTTTTACAACTTATTATTATAGGCAAAAACTACAAAAGCCCTTTGGCCAAGAGCTTGTAGGTTCAAGTCTCGTTTGAGACGTATGTGAGATAGATGTAAAATAATTGTTGTTTGTAAAAAAAAAAAAAAAAAAAAAAAAAAAAAAAAAAAAAAAAAAAAAAAAAAGGCCACGGTTTCCCGCGAGACTTAGTGGCCCTAAGTCTCATAAGAGGCCACGGTTCAAGCCTCATTTGGTGAACAACTTGGGATGGCCATGGAAAAGTCCGAAAACGGCCATTGGATTACCGGTTAGGCCGCATACATCAAAGCCAAAAAGTTTTGACTTCCCTTCCCTCTCTGTTTACCCGTTTTGGATTAAGCATTGGTTGACATTGTTGTTTTAATGTACATTGTTAATGTATTTTTGAATTGTATAGAGGTTGTTTTTTCATGCTTATGATTTCAAACTTGTCATTTTTCTGGGTACTTTTTTTCTTATTTCAATTGTTTGAAGTTGTTTTTTCATTGTCGGTTTTCTCAGTTCTGATTGAAGTTATAAGTTTGTGGCATTATGGTAATTTAAATCAATCTTTACATCCCATGGTATCTTTTCAACTCGAATAATTAGTTTCCATGATAAAATCTTAGCTTCAGTTTGGGCTTTTGGCTAACCATCGACTGTTCAAAGTTGCCCAAAGTGTTGTTTTAGAAGCCTTAGATTACTATCACAACAATTCAGATCTTGAAACTTTTTATGTTATATTTTATAACATGGACAAAAAAAGTGTTTGCGGGGGGTCAACTCAACTAGACCCGACCCAAACCCAAAAAAAGGCCTAAATGTCATTTTTGCTACCTATTATATTAGTTTGATTCACTTTGTTTCTTCTCAATTATCTGTCTTGATTATGTATGCATAAATACTTTATCTTTTGGTAATGTAAATGGTTGGTCTGATCCTGACAAAGGTCAGAATAGCGGGATGGTGCGTAGGGCCGAGGGTACTACTTGTTCTGGTTACGAGTTCTACAACCCTTTTTTGACTGGCTGTAATTAGTTTGTTAATTGTGCCATTGTCAACCTCATTATAATTAAGGTGCGGTTAAGACTGAAATTGTAATTCACATGAAGGTGAATCAATCATGTTTAGGCATAAGTAATTCACCTGAAGGTGCATAACCCTCCTGTTTTTCTCATTATGATGTTATTTTAACAGTCGCAGTGTGCCTGTGTGAGTGTGTGCTTACTTACAGTTAATGTCGCTTACAATGTTGATGTTTGTTTGCAAATTATTTAGCTATTCTTTTTTTTTTCTTTGTAAAGGGTTACCCTTGTGTGACAAATTATTTAGCTATTCACTAGATGACCAAATGGTTTTTAGTTTTTTTATATATAATCCCGTGTGCGATGAATATTGTGTAAAGAATGTCACCGTTACCGAAGAATGTCACTGACTGCCTAACAAGTTTTCGAATTAGGGTGTGTTTGTTTTTTTTTAAAAAGGTCTTACTAGCCCTCTTACTCTTACCAGTAAGAGGAGGGCAGACGTTTTGCTTGTTTGTTTTTTTCTTTTGAGTAAGACCCAGTTAGACATATAACATTTTACTCAGTAAGAGGTGGGAGACTTGTCTTACTGCCTCTTACTCGTTTTGTAAACTTTATATAATATATTTGATTGTTTATTAACTATGTTATATTTATGATAAAAAAGTGTTGTTTCATATTTTCATAAGTTATTTATTATCGCATTGCACTTAAAATTGCAAAAACGAGCACTTAAAATCATTCGGACACTTATACAAAAACAAACAACATTATTTCGTTCAGATTTATACTTTCTAGCCACATCTTACCAGTAAGATGTGGTAGTCAGATTCAGACCCAAAACATCTTAATGAAACAAACACACCCTTAGTAAAGCACAATGCTAAAGGAGTTTTTGTTGTTTTGTTGTAGTGGATACCAAAATTTATGGATAAATTAGCTACTTCTAGCGAGATTTCTCTAACCAACATAAAAAATCTAACTTGGGAATGTAGACATTTTTAGCAGCTTTTTTATTTTGGTTTGCAATTGGTGATTCGGTCACCAAGTATAGTAAAAGCATCAACACATGTAACTTAATTAATTGTTTTATAATTAAAAAAAAATGTTAAAAGATGAAATGGACAAAGAGAAATTAATGTGATGTTTGTTTTGTGGGTTTTGAATGAAAAGAAACGAATGAGTCCCGAATTAATATGTTTGGTACACAAGTGATGGTGTCAAATCAAGGATTTATCCATCAAAACCTATACCTCACTAAATTGAGAGGATCGGAGGATAACCACTGACATCTTGTCAGTTGGTAAATTACAACCACATGTTGTATATTTTAATTGCATAAAACAATAATATAATCTTTAATTTATTTATTCCCTCCGTTCCAAAATTATAGTCCTCTTTTGACTTTTTCGGTCATTCTTTTACAACTTTGACCTTAAGTATTTTTGTTTGTGTTATAAAATACTTGATGCAAAATATATGAATGGATTGAGTTTTTAATGTATTTTCATTTGGTATAATTTTCATCAACTATTGTATAACATAAACAAAAATATTTAAGGTCAAAGTTGAAGAAGAAAGACTAAAAAAGTCAAATGGGGACTATAATTTTGGGACGGAGGTAGTATAAAGTAAATTTATTACTCATTTATTTTCTCTCTCTGCATTTAATTCAAATCTAAATCCAAATTCAAATACTAATAAAAAAATACATCTACAAACCAAACGGGCCCTAATTAATTTATAAAATTTTTAAAAAAATGTTAAAGGATGAAATGGACAAAGAGAAATAGGAAAAACGAGAAGATAGGCCGTCGTGTGTTGAGGCGCAGTCAATTTATCCTTTATTTTTTTGGGAACGTTTTTACATAGGTGGAGACAAGATAGGGCAGAGGGCATGTGCCCCTAGTGAAAAAAATTGTGTGAATTTTTTTAAAATGTTTTAAAATTTATCAAAGTGTGCCCCTTTGAGAAAAACTTTCTGGCTACACCTTTGAGTTTTTATTTCTTTTTTTAATTAGTGCACTGGTTTTTTATCATGCAATCATTTAGCTGTTGTGTTTATGGTTTTTAAATGTATGTTTTATGTATATATTTAGCACATGTACATAATTTTTTTTTATGTCACTGTATAATAAAAAAGAAGTCAAAGTTAAAAACCCACGTACACAAACACATTTTGAGCCGGGTTAAAGTAAATTCACTTTCAAGCCCAACATGAAACGATGACGTTTCATGAGAGAAGTATATAAATACGGTAATTAAGACGTCAACATGTTGCTTCTTTCAAAGAAACTTACACCAGAACTTAATATAAGCTTTGGACTAACTATGAGCAGTCCGCACAAAGCTATTATGGGCCCTATTTTTTTTAGACGATTAAAACTTAGAAACACGTTAGAATAGTACCAAAATGTTCTCTAAAAATATCAATCATTTGCAATTAATATCACTGATCATCGATTAATCAATTAAGTATTTTATGTGATATTGTTAAACGTAAGTACGGATTTGGGGCCTTCAAAAATTTGTGGTTTTGGACTTTCGCATGCCTATAACAAACCATATTGCTGATATTACCACACTTTATAAGTTCACATTTTATTAACTTCACTTCGCTGTAACAAAAACTTTTTCTTTCGTTGTCATGATATAAGAATTCAACACGCGTTTTCAAATCTTCATCATTTTCACCACTAAGTCTCGCAGTTTGGTTGACAATCGCGTTATACTTTTTTTTAAACCCCAACGTCTCTTTTTTTAAACCCGACAACTCTTTTTTTCTAAAGCCCAATTTAGACTGTTACCATGTGAAAGAAAAGTAAAAGGCTCGATGTCTAAGCTGATAGGTTTGATGCAATGCACTATAACACAAAGGACAGTATTGGTGGGTGCCACAGGATCGCGCCATAGGGCACTAAGGCCATTTAGAGTGGTGGGTGACCGACTCACCATTAGTGCCAAGTGGATGGTGACCACCAAAACGGAAGTGAGATGTCACACTCAAATTGCATAAGTTTGGTGACCGGCTCATCAAAGTGAGGTGCAAAAAATGTGAGGCCCATTCCAAAAAGTAAATGTTTCTTATTGTTTTATGAGTGTATGTCTGATATTTATCGGGGTATATTTTTATAAAGTGTGTATTTTAATGAAATGTGAGGGGAAGGTGATCAAAACGGGTGAAAGGTGAGAGGAGTGAAGGGAAATGAGATGAGAGAAAACTGATATGACGCTGATGCGGAAAGTGAGACGATCACCACCACTTCTTTTAGCCTAACAAGCCCTATGGCGTACCATACCTCGGTGCTCTTAAACCGAATAGAATAATAACTAAATAAAATGTAATTTGTACACTTATAAAAATAAGAGGAAAGTACCAAAAAGTGCCAAAATCTTTTTGGTAGTCCCCTTTGTGGTCAATTTTTCACTTAATCTCCAAAATGGTCATGCGCAGCCACTCGACTCCGCAGCTCCACCCAAAATGTGACACGTGTCATAAGGAAAGTACACTTTTTACTTTTTATTATACCCAAATAACCACCAAAATTGCGCAACCGACGGCTACTCAACCTACTTTTACTCGACTTGCATTTATTCACGTGCAAAAAGTACAAAAAGTAAAAAAAAAAAAAAAAGGTACAAAACTACTGTAGCGCCAATGTGAGATTAAAAAAAAAATTAAAAAAATTTTAAAAAAAAATTTATAAAATTAAATTTAGACTAAAATACACCGTTGGTCCCTAAACTTGACATGGTGCATCGCGATGGGACGAAACTCGCCCTTTTCATCGTCGAGGGTCCCTATTTCAAGGTTTTCACTCGCTACAAGTCCTTTGACCAAGTCAACATCTGATTTTTGTTTTGTAGTCGAGGGTATTTTAGTCCATACACATTTATATTTTTATAACACATTTATATTTTACCCCTTCATCTTTCATCCTCTTCATCATCTACCCAAATCATTCATCTCCCCAAATCATCATCTCCCCCAATATCATCCTGGTCATTTCAAGTAATCCACATAGCTTGATTAATATGAAGTTATAAGTTACACCAATCTTTTGGTCATATTATTTAAGAAAATGGCATACATCCAACTGTCTTATAACTTCCTCGTTAACTTACATGAAACTTTACGATCACATCTTCAGTGTTATTAATAATTCATTTATCGTTGTTGTATATCCTATAGCTAACTTTCTCATCAATCTTTTGGTCATATTATTTCCTAATATATCGGCTTATATTAATCATTGTATAACCTCAAATAGGACTTGCTAATTGCTATGAGGAATTTAATAGGAAGTTATAAGACAGTTGGATG